>CM077628.1:5923684-6411518 GCA_039566895.2 Turritopsis rubra
ATTATCATGACAACTCAACCAACACAACCCAAAATCACAACGAATGTATATATATAACAAACAAAAAAAAAATGTCTGATTTCCTTCACATTTTAATGTGTTTTTTTTGTAGTTGGCTTATATATCATACATGAACGTGATTTTATTCTCTTCGAATGTCTTAAGGATGAGACCCTTTTCTCTTTACAAGCCTATTCGTTTAATTTGTGAGCCCATTCACTTCTTATCCTTCAGATCCCAGTGACATTTCGTAAAATGCAGTTGCCATGGTATTAAGATTTAAGATACTTCTATATGTGGTTGCAGTTCGAGGTAAGTGAGGCCTACAAAAAAAGAAAAAGGTCTCCACATTTGTTCACATGTGCCAGTGAAGTTACATTTACAGCACAACTAATGTGTTAGAAAGGTTAAATGAGTTATGTGAGTTAGTGTACGTGTTAATTTATGAAAAAAGTGCAGTACATCATCAGGAAAAACCAAGTAATCAATTACTTGCAATCCGTCATCGACAGGATTCAGTAATTATACAAAATTATACAAAATGCATGAGTTGTTCTTCACAAGTTTTCAGCAGCAAACAAAGAGCAAAGCTCACTTTCTAATCTCTTGCAGAACTAAACTTGTTTCTTTTCACATATCAGAAGTTACTTCCAAATAATTGTTACTCAAGGAACAATCTCAAAAACCTCAAAAGTGTAGTACGTATATGTAAACTTTACTTGACTAAAATTATACTTTAATTCAGGAATATAATTCTCGATTATATAAAACTCAAAATTGGCACCAAAGTTCATCGAGGTACAAAAACGAGTAATAACCAAAGGGCGTATTAAAGGTCAGTGAAAAAAAGTGGAGGACTCCAAGGTTATGATATTTCTTTTCAGGCTTAACCCTCGTTGAGGTTACTTGCATGTTTTTCTTTTCTACTTAAAATGACTTAACTCTCCTCCACAAATTTTGACTGAGCCCTGGCTACGTCACTGACAACTGATATATCACAAAACAAAAACACAGAGATCATGAAAAGAGTTAAACATAAATTCAACTACACTAACACTAATAACGTTAGGACTTTAAAAGCAAACTGAAGAAAAGGACTGGTAACCAATGACGTCATTATTATGTTGTTAGTCAATTACAAGTTACTTACACGTTGTTTTTTTTATAAGAAACTGATTTATAAGAAACCTAGTAGGTAAAAATAGTATTGTTTTGAATAAGAAACTTTTTTGGAAGACTATTCTAAAATTAATGATTTTAACAGTACAGACAAACCAAACCGTCCCTTGATTTCATTTTTATCTGGCTTTTTAACTAAGAAACTATGCCTTCTTTTAAAAAAACAACGTGTATATCAAGACATTATAAAGAGCGCGATCATGAGAAAACCAAAATAGAAGACAAACCTTTTACTTTTTCTCGCAGTTGTGCTTCGGTCTCTTCGTCAGCTTCTGTTTTGTCGGATTGAATGGTATTGTTGTTGTTAACAATTGCTGTGTCAAACTTACGCGCCTCGTCAGCATCCACCTCAGTGGATTCGCTTACTTCGGTATTCATCTTGTCCTCTGTATCACTGTGTTCATTATTCTCATCATCACTTTTAAGTTCTTCTCCTGTGACGGATGATATGTTGTACTGCCAGCTTGTTGGTTTTGGATTGTATCCAGAATTTATCATTTTAAACATGGATTCTACCTAAAAATTAAAATTAACAAAATATAAATAAAAAAAATTCATTAGTGTATATAGCAGAAGCATTGTGCTCAAAAATAGGGCATATTTAGTATACTATCTACCTCATCCTCAATTTCACGGTCTGTGCTGGTAACATTTACAGTAGCATCCAAAGATAAATCATCATCATCAACAGTTATATTATCTGAAAGTGGTGTGAGTGTAAAGTTATAAGAGAGAGTATCATTTTCTTCCACCTTTATATGCCCTAATGTGCTATTAAAGTCTTCATCGTCATATTCAAGTGCAGCAGATTCGAGTGGTTCTGAAACAGAATATGTCACCACTTCGGTGTTCATCACTTCAGTATATGAAGGTGGCAAAGGTTCACGTGTTGGTGAAGATTGACCAAATGCCTCGACAGTGTCCTGATGTGTCATTGTAATAATATTTTGCGAGACGTGATTGGCTGGTGATGCAACAATATTATCATCCTCAAGTTCGGTTATTGATTCATCACGATGGAGTGTTGGATGTGCTTCACTAGACACACTAAAGCTTCCCTCATCCTCGGAAACATGACGACTATAGTATTTTGGAGGCAGGTCACTTAATGGACTGTCAGGTACTGAAGACGTTGATGGAGTACACACAGCTTTTTTTTGTGACCGAATTCTAAGGATGAACAACAAAATAAGATGTTTATAAACTTTTATTTCAGCTCAACAATTGAATTCAATGTAAACTGAAATCCTCTTACTTATCATCGGATTCTGATGCGCAATAGGAGGTGACAGATGCATCTTCAGATATTTCTTTCTTTGTTCGACCACTGAAATAAACACAGGAAATATGCAAAAGTTTCCGTTGTCTTCAAATATCGTTCAATGAATCATAGTTAGAAATGCGTTGAGACTTTCTGTTCCAACTGCTGCCACCAGCACACTGCAACCCTCAGTTCTACTTATAACAGTTCATTATCTTTAACTGAGGAGGTGGGCATTCATATGAACATAACTTGATTTTAAAATAATTAGTTTTGTGCAAAAACGAACCCTTATTATATTTATTAGAGCATTGACATTGACATGCAACATGTTGTTGATATTCTTATATTATCTATGATACATTAACCAAAATTTTATGATTAATTTGTGATAAAAAAATGACCTGTATCGATATTTTGAACCTCTTCTAAAGGCTGCCTTGTTTCTTTTTAATGTGGAAGCTGATGCTTGTCTAGAAGAAAAGAAATCTCTACTACTGAAACAAGTAAGCCACACAACAAATAATAATAAGCTGTTCTTGATACAAAATGAGAATAAACTTTATGAAAGCACATAGATATAAACTTGAATTATGGTTACCCTAAAGGGGGATTTCCACTTCACATTCTTCTCTGAGAAAAAAAAAGCAAGACTTTTTTGCACTAAACATGTCATAGACACTTGAAATTTTCATTTTGAAATAAGTTTTTTTTGCCTTCTCCCTATTTTAGTGGAAATCTGCCTGATTCCCCATCTTTAATGAAGTTGGATTTCTTGGATTTCTGAAACCCTTATGACCTCAGGACTCATGAAATGTTATAGAAAAGTTGTAACCTCATCATGGGGGTAAAATAGGGCTTTGAACTAGTGATGTCATAGCTCACAGTCACTAAAATTTCAAAGTCTCAAAACATGGTAAAACTTGATATTGTTGGAAAGGCCAACTAAAATAGAGCAAAAAAACGTAAAACACCCACTTGTTTAAATAAACCTATAAAGATGTTATACAGATCCTGAGGTCAGAAAGATATCTGAAAATCAAGAATCCCGACTTCACCAAAGATGGTACTTCAAATCTGATGGTCTATTAACCGAGTTAAAGATGCGTGGTAACCCAGTGTAGATATGAAGTACATACATTTTCAATAACTAAAAACACAACAAGGCTTGGTATAATAGAATAATCACCTGAAAAAGACATGATGGTTCACACAAACTTTCCAGAATGTTTTGGCCGCATTTCGACTTTTCATACTGAACAGTACAACTTCTTCATCACCAAGCTATAATGAAAGTGTGGTGCTAACCTGCAAATAGCATATGAACTTCAAAAATATTTCTACTTTTTTATATTATATATAAAAGCTTTGTTAGATAGAATTTTATGTATTATAATGGTTGTGCGTTGTAACTGAAATAAACTTACCCCATGATGGAGTTTGATAAGAAGTCGCTTCTTTTTGAAGCTAATTTTTCTTATGTTTGCCCTGAAAGTATTAAAATATTGTTTTTCAGTAGAAACTTTTCTGTGGTTACTGTCGAAGCAGAAATTTCTGACAATAAACATCTCCATTGCTATTTGAAAAATACAGAGAGAGTATCTGCCACCAACAGCAATAGATTAAACATTTTTAAAGGACTGTGGACAACTCACCAGGAAAAGTTGTTGATTTTATGTCTATTTTGAAACACAAGTACTCCCAAATGATAGACTGCTAAATGTAGTGGCACATTGTCACTATCTTGAGCTACATACAGTGTGACGCCATACATTTCTAGTTGGCGTGCGATTTCAAGCATATTATGGTCTGCTTCTGAAGGGGTTTCTCCTCTGGAAAAAAAAGGGTCAAAATTACAAAATCTAATGCATGTATAAACATTAACTGGGTGTTACCTAGAATTGAATATAGTGTCTGTTTGATACAAATTGGAAATGTTACCGGCAAGGCTAATGTTTACCATGCATAAATCTAACCTTCACAGCTATATATATACGTGCTTGCTTAAATTGGGAAGAGTCCATCAAACAGATACTTTATGTGCTAGGTAACACCCTGAATAATATTTTTGGTTGATAACATCTCCTAAAATCTTACTTGTGAGATTTATGGTATTCCACTATTTTCTTTTCAATTTCAGGAGTCTTAAAAAAAAAAAGGAATTGGTTGTTGATTAGTTATATTTTGAATGAAAGAATATACGAGTTTTGAAAACAAACTTTGAATAGTCAATGCGGTAACAGGAAATGATTTTTTTTAATTGAACCTTTTATTTTATTTTTTCATCAATATGCCCTAAACACATCCCATCATGATGGGAATTTAAACTTATGGCAAAACAACAAGAATAACACAGGATCATCCTTTGACTCCAACAGAGAGAGAGGAGACAGAAAAGATCATGAGAATCTAGAGCATAAAGAGATTTTTTTTTTTTTTTCAAGGAACTAAAATAATTTGTTTTTTGAGATATCACATCTGGAAACTGTGCAGATTAGAATAATAGGACAACATGAGTAATACACTGAATAATAGGACAACATGAATGTTTTGACTTAATATTTTCATATTCAAACTTTTGAAGGTCACAAAAAAAAAAAAGGAATTATAAAAAATAATAAAATTTCTTTTGACACAATCTTTTTTTCTCAGTTAATGTTAGCTTATTCATGAACGGAAATAAGCAGGGAAAATTCCTTTGAAAACTTACGTAAAATCTTATAACTAAAATGTTTAGGATCTTATATATAACAAGTTCATGATACAAGAATACAATAAAACCCACTAATTCATTTAGAATAAGTGAAAATGTCTTAGTGCAATTCATGAACAAACCTAACTGGGTTAACTTCAATAAATGATCAATTTATATGAGCCTATAGGTAAACTAACTTGGTTTTACGCATCTCACATATATGTTACAATAATTTAATTAACTAAAAGTTCTATAACTTTGAAGTTTGTTTTTAAGAGAAGAGGCCTTAGATACCGTTTGGTGGATTACAATTATTAATATTGGAAATAAGTTTTAATTAAAACAAAGGTTCCACCTTAATTATATCACAAAACATCAAACAGTTTTGTTGGAGTATCAAAACAAACCGTCAAGTTAATTGGTCTAATTTCAATTGGAGAAATAACACAAATACCAAACTATTTCGAGATTAGTTTCAAAAGAACTATGGCAAAATAATTTCTTTTCATTAACAAAGATGTATTAATTTGTTTTGATAAAAGACTGAGACAATGTATTTACTTAAAAATTGAACACACATAAAAAACCTGAATGTATGGAATTTTTTAATCTGTGGTCTGACTTTCTGAACTTATCTTTAACACTAGATTAAGAATATAGATCTTCATTGAATGTTAGGGAAAAAAGCCATGTTATTAATGGCGATTACAAAGAGGAGGTTTATAAATTCTTTGCCTTAAAAGATTATGAGCTAATACCAATGGACGGCTCATGATTCAAAATTCTTTGACAAGCTTTTGTTTCATTTGGTTACCACTAACTTTATTTATAAACTAAATAAATAGAACAGCCAATCTCTTTTTAAAAGTTCAAAAAGATAGGCACAACATATAATAGTTGATGTTTCTCAACACACTTTTATCTCCATCATATTTTCAAAACACAAATGTTCCAATGAAAACATTGTGAGAAATGAGATCAGATGTGGAATTTTTTTTCTCTCACAACTTTTAATTAAAACATCAGTATATGTCCATTCATGAAAACACAAAAAAATAATTTCCAAGTGTTTTGCTTACAAGCATTACAGAAACTGACAGTTTTTGATGGCTATCGAAACTATCTATTTGATAAGGGTTTAAAAAGTTTAACAAACAGATATAAGGTCCTAATCACATTACACTCGTATTACAGTAATGAAAATTAATAATGTAAATTATTTTTAGCATCTCATGATATCAGATCACCAATCGGTAAACAGAACACAGAAAACTCACTAATCAGTAAACAGAACACAGAAAACACACAAGTAAACAAATAAACAAACAAGGAATTAATGAGAAGTAAATATTTTGATTTTAGTTGTTAACAACTCATAAACATGTTTAAGTATTATCTTTTGAGAGAAAAAAATCTACTAACAAACCTTCAGACATAAATTTAAGGATTCTGTTCTTCATATGAAGATAACTTTACCTGTTGTGGAACAAACTGAAATCCAGTCAGGTAGCCATCTTTATGGACCATTGGATCATAATCATTTAATTCACCTGCATGATACATCATCAAAAACATTCAACATGAAATTTGGGACCGATAATTTTAATAACCAAGTGACTGTTTTGCTGGTCCATTCAGGAATAAATCGACCAACGTCACTTCAAATGGAACAAACGCAGTGAACTTTTTCCATTTCATTTATAAAATATTTTAAAGCCCTTTTTATATATGGAGTCTTTTTATATGAACCCAATCGCTTCAGAAAAATAGCGAATGGCCATGTGATGTCAATTTACCAATCCCAATTATTCATTAGAGGACTCTACATTGCAAAGATAATAAATTGGACAATAACACATCTTTGTTTTGTTACCTTGAACAATGTATGACGCCAACAAAGCCCCTGTATCTTCTGAGCAATGAAGTCTAGGAATAATCAGAGCAATTAAAAACTGTGAACAAATGCAGGTATATTTATTTTATTTTTCAGGGTTCATGGTGAGTTTCTAAGAATAATCTCTAGTTTTTCCATGGAATTTATTAAACAGCAAATGCTATTTTCCCTGAATCAAAATATATCTAGGGAACCATCTTCAGTAACAAAATTCATTGACTTTACGCAAGAGAATGTACAATGAGCCAATTCAAAATCTTATTAGAACACAGCTTTCTTTGAGTTTTTTGAAGGAGACTCTATTTGCAAAGTTTTCTGGATATGCTGTGAACATGATTTCAATCAAGCAAGAACATTTATTAGAACAATAGCATGCCTATGTTTGGGAATTTTGTTGATATACAGCAGGAGATTATTGTAGTTATCACTAAATCATTGCAAGCTCATTAAAGATGAAGACATTCAAACTTAGTGGGGGTTCAGAAACTACAAATGAAAACCCAAATAAAATAGAAGATTTAAATCAATGAATGTTTTTATTTAAAATGTCAAAATTTCAAAAATGCACCTGCCATCTAACAGATCTCGTCGTACTTGCAAGGTGAACAAATATCTGAGAAAATAAAGGAATGCAACTTAGTAAACAGAAACTTTAAACATAACACTCAACCGTCTTCCACTTAAAATAAATTTTGCATGATTTAGAAAATATACCTTGTGTACTCTTGAAGGGAGTTAGGATCCGGAGTGTAAAACATCACCCTGAACTTAAAAACAACTTTTGTAGGATCTAAATAATAACCGTAAAGATTAATAAGGGTTCCATATTATAATTAGTGAATTAACTATGAAAGATGTAAAATATAACCTTTTAGTTTTTATTACAATGTTTTAGACAGCAATATTGCGTAGTTGTGAAGTAATATGGCTAAGTCAACATGAAAGGTGATCAACTATTCTCTGTGAAGTTGCTTTGAATGCATACAATATGCATATAATTCATTAAGAGGAAAGCTCGTAAAAAGTTTAAAAGTAAAAGCAGATTATCTAAGTCTTGATGAATAATTCATACCTTTGACTTGTTTGTTGATTGGTTTTAAATGATCTAACCAACACTAGTAAAAAAATATTTTGCAGATATTGATCAGAGATCAGAGATCAGAGATTAGCTCCAAACTAGAAACATTGCGGAATGTCAAGGTAAATTCATCAGAGTTTAGATCACCAGATCCTCATTTGTATGTCAGTTTATTTACATGTTGATTTTTTTATAAGAACCTTGTTTATAAGAATGTTGAGGCTGAGATTTGGCCAAAAATTAAGAACATGAATATGCTCAGCTCGAAGTTACTTAGTTGGTAAAATTAATAAGAAACATTTCCTTCCTAATATCAACAGTAAGCATTCTTTTATGGTTTACAATATATGCAAAGAAGAAAACAAACTGTGTTTTGCACATTTCTAATAAGTGTTTTACACATTTTTCTTGGAAGAACACAAATAAGAACATTCAAGACTTAAGTATGAAAAAATAATACACATCCAAAACCTGTGTATTTTTTATATCTTAACAACATCTTTAATATTATTTGTTATCACAGACATAGTTTTACTGCAAACAAAAGCCACAAAGAGAGTCTTTAGATAACAAATACCCTTGCATTGGATTTCAGTGATCCATTCTGTCAAGGTGGTATTATGTTTATAAACGCTTACAATATTTTCTTCTTCATCACCAAATAACAGTCCAAAGAATTCTGCTTCTTCAAGGTTGAGATGCTTGTTGACCTTCTTATACAGTTCTTCTCCCTTTCCTCGTGGCTGTATAAAAAAAGAACCCAATGAATACTTATGGAGAAAGATGTCTTCAAAATAACAGAATTTAATTTACTACTTCATTGCATAAGCTTATAGTATGAATTCTGAAAAGAATCGATGGAAATTTGGCAGAACTTTATGCATTACTGTGTAGAGTATGTCTTATGATACATGATTCACTATTGATTTTTTGGCCAAAAAAAGACAGTTAATTTTTAAGACCGAAAATTTTTAAGATTTAACAAAGTACTCTTGCCTCATCTTGTTTAATCCAGGTGGGATCTTAATGGGACTTTAATGGATCAATATGATAAAGGCGCAAAGAGAACACAACAACCAAAATCTGAACATGAGTACAGCTAGATTTGCTATCTAGTTTAAGAACGCCACATGGAAAATGTGTGTGTCTGCATGCACAGCAGTTTCTATTGTTTTCTTCTCCTTCCATGGGCTTAGTTGCAATTCACTCCCGAAACTATTGACCCATTCCAAAAACCTGTAATAATCTCCAAGAAATGTTTCAGAGAATGATTCATTAATGTCTTTGACTCGCTCTTTGCAAGCCAAGATAATTATTTCAAGAGTAACTACATCCAAAGCCCTTACATGCATGGCAGATGACTTGATTATCCCCTTTATTTTTCTTTTAAAAAACGACAAAAATTTTTGAATTGTACACTGTCATCATGCACGCAAAACTGCCTACCATCCAAACAATTTCTTGGGAAAAGTTTTGAATGTTAAAAGCTGCTCAAACAAAAAATGGCAACAAGAAACACAATAAGAAAACTATGAAGTAAAATATTATTAAATTATAATGATCATTTTGTTTAACCAATAAAATTGAAATTAAAATTTCAATACTATCTCATTTAAAGGATTGCTCATTAGCTTTGTTTATAAACTCATTTCCTTTCTATTGATGTTAGAATAAATATATTTGTTTTTTCCAATACCTTTTGGCAATTTACTGCAGGAAGTAAAACTAGTGTAATTTTTCTATTTTTAAGTTATGGGCAAATAATTCGATGGATGATGCATTACAACATTGCATCAAATGTATCAGACAAAAATTTGTGCAGTTTCCCATTTTTAATTCAAAACAAAGAATGAAAATAGAAATAAAGAAATTTTATCTGATTATATACAAAAACTCATGTCATGATTCAATCCAATTTTGAAACACTGAAGTGTAACTATATAGAAGAGCACCTTAAAAGTAAATATTTAATATCAAGTATAAACAGTAAACATATCTATTGCTATATGTATAATGAATTAAGTGAAAATTTACCTCTACATCAAAGGCTACGACAGTATCATCCAAAAGTGCCACTTGTATTCGACCTTTGACTGATGAACGCTTGGGCGAGCCGGGAGTTTTAGCACCATTACTTAAGTCACCATTCATTTTGAAGAAATCTTACACTACTTAGCTATTAATGTATTTTGCTAACAAAAAAAAATTGTTCAAAAATACACGCAGAGCAAAACTGAACCAAAGTTATTGTTATTATCAATACGCCATCGGCTTGCTCTCAAAGGCTTCTCAGCAGGTTGGTGAATTTTGCCTGGTAGTCCACCAAATCTCGTACCCTAATTATGCACGTAATTCTATTTTATTGCTGTGTACTTGATGGTCCACTTACTTCTAACCTCGCTTACACAAAATTTAAATACACGCAAATAATGATGGAGAGCATTTGTTTACATTGTTTTGGGGAGATAATTTATGGTCATTGATATGTCTATTATGATAATAATAAAGGAGATCGTGATGTAATTTGAAAAACAAAAACAAAAAACGAAATAGATATTGTAGATATTAATAAGAAAAGGAGGAACAATTTTTATCGTCCGAATTTGTTTTGCTAGGGAAGTTTTGTTTTTGTTGGGAAGTTTTCAAGAAACAGTGTTGCTATCAGCGCACGGGAAAGAAAGTAAATAGGGAATTTCCATAAATCATTGAAACAGAACGAAGCAAATTTTGAGAACGTTTAATTTTACAAAAACTTTTGCCAAACGAACCGTTTCGGAATCTCCGAAAATCCATTTAAACAAAAGAAACGATGACATGCCGAAAGTTTGAATCTTGACGTATATAATTGTTAGAATATTTGCTAGAACCAATCATGCTTCGATTTTCAGAAAGACGCTTCTTGATTGGTCGTATTTCCACGTGACCAATCTATGCGGCCCACTTTAATGAATTCAGATGGCCATTTTTCCATTCTGAAGGAGATATGGACGAATTGAAGGAAAAAATGTTTCTTGTCGAGTGGAGAAGAGATCTTATATTAGTTTTTGTTGAATTTGTGGTGGTTGACGGTTTGTTTTTCAGTGTTTACGTACTTTTTGGTGATACTTTGATAGCTTTTAGTTTTTTGATTTAGAATATTTGAACATTTTGTTGTTCATAAAATCAATCGTTCCAAAGAAAACAAGACGAAACTATATTGCTTGAAAATCTTTTAAATTTGGACTATATGTCTTATTTCTTGCTCTTAAGATATTTTTGTATCAAAAATAGTTATCCCATATACTATTCCATTTAATGAGTTGTTCTGCTGGTCAGCTCAACATTCATAAAAGCAAAAAAACCTTGCTATATATTATATTGTCATGTCCACAGGTTTATTTCTAGTTACAGTGAGTATATTACCTAAAATATACAAAGTATATGCATGGCTGATAGTTTTCTATGACTGGCAATGTACCATTCAAACATTTTGTTGTTCTTTAGAGAATAAACATAAAAAGATAAGAGTAATAAATAAAGTGTCAACTCTCTCCCAGCCAACCAAATTATAAATAACTGCTGGCTATGCAGACACACTGAAAATATATTAACTTATAGACCTTAAGATATGTACTTTTGCTCCCCAATATACTTCATTAAGTCTATTTCATTTCATAAGGATAGGTTATCCTTCTGATGGATATATATTTATAATTTGTTGCTTATAAGTTTCATTGGTCATGAAATTCTAAAGATTTTTATTCCCTTCCTATATTGTTGTTTCCGTAACAACATCATCTACCAAACTTCACATAACCTCATTTTTTATATTGTCCATCATAACTTTATAACCTGATAAATAATTCAGTTATACGTACTTTTTTCTATTTAAGTTAATATGTCATAATGCTATTCAGTTGGTCAGTTTTATTTTCATATATGAATGAGATTATATAAAATGTCTTTAAAATGCTTATATTTTGTGGTCTGCTGATGAATAAAACCTGGTTTCTACTTTAACGTTTCTTTCTTGTTTTTGTCAAATACAGACAACAGATGTTACAGGAAAATACCTGGCAAAAGTTGACATCCATAATCCTATTTTTCCTTTACTTTGGTGTGATTTATAATACGTAATTAAACAAAAGAAACCAATTTCAACAAAGGAATTTCTGTTATCAGAGGATAAAATCAGGAAGTCCAGTAATTACGTTTCTAATGAACTGCTGATGTCATTTAAATTAATGATTTTGTCATCTATTGGTTAATACCCTTTATCGACTCCTTGACAATAGTTTTCCTTTCGTTCCATCAATTTAATTATGAAATATTTTATATATACCACTTTCATACGCAACAAATCACATATGACTAACAGAAATTATCAGAGTAGGAGACTTTTTTCTGACAAGTTTGAGAATCTGATAAAATTTATTATTCTGAATTAATTATTTAGTTAACAAATCACTTTGTGAATATAAGCATGTGTTATTCAATCAATTTTTTCTCAATATTTAATTTTATCAATTGATTGTACTGTTCAACAATATATTTTATGTCATATTTTTTTAGAAAACTGAGAAGAAAATCTTATTAAAAGATACTTTATTTAAAATATTTGAAAATGAGAAGTCTGCTGGTTTGTGTAGGCTTTGTTTTGATAACAAAAACTTTATCAAATTACATTGATGTATTTGAGACAACAAATGGCCACGAGCCACAAGTGGCAATAAATTGTGACCATATTCCCTTTTACATTGATTTGGAGACTGGTGCATGGGTCTCAGACAGTGAAGGTGTTACAAGATGTGATAAGAAGAAGGAGAAAGTTTTAAAGTAAGTTTATCTTTTTTTGAAACATTTTCCTGAATTAGGTCTTATTCCTAAGATCTTGTGGACCATTCATTTCTCTGTTCTGCTTGTAACACTGGTGCTTTTTTAGGTATTGTAAACATAAATATCCTCAGCTAAACATCACCAACATAGTGGAAGCAAATAAGCCAGTGAAATTCAACAACTGGTGTGTACCTGGACATGCCCAATGTGAAGAAACTAAAAAGGTTGTTCCTTACAGATGCCTTGGTAAGTTTCTTAAGTTATCTTGGAGAGGAAAAACTTACTCTAAAGTTCATCAAAATATTAGGTTGCAGCGTATAATGAAACTTATTAACATTCCTGACTCAGGATTTGTTTGAAAGAGTGACAGCTAATGTGCTGAAAATATTTTATGAGTAATTAAATAATAGTTAACTGATTATAATTGTGTATTTATATTGGCTACTTTAGTAAGAGAATATGAAGCAGATGCCTTAATGGTTCCACAAAATTGCAAATTTGATCACATCCACAATGAAGACATGTGTTTGTCACATGATGGCTGGAAGGAACAGGCAGCACATGCATGCAAACGGAAGTACAGTATGGAGTTGATGGAATATGGAATTCTTTTGCCATGTGAAACAGATATGTTTACTGGTATGTGTGTTGCATGTACTGATTCAGATCTAAGGAAAATGTCCTAACTTAATTGTCTGACTGTTTCTAAACTTGATGTCATTAATTTTTGTTGTTTAGGTGTTGAATACGTCTGTTGTCCAAAAGATAATGTTGAGACTGAACAAAAATTTGAGCTTCCTAACTATGATATTGATGACTTACCTCATGCTATCAGGAAATTCCAGAAATATCTGCCTTTGGAAACTAAAGGTATTACACATAAAGTCCTATTTACAGTGAAGTAATGAGGATAAGAATATAAAATGAATGTATCTGTATGAAATTCTCATAGATCTAGTCTGGTGTAAATACAGTAATACTAAAAGCTTCATTCTCTTTGTGTTTTTACTATTTTTTTACATTTTTTTCTATGTTTGTGTTTGTTTTTACAGGATGTGACCGAAGCACGTACATCACAAAGCAGACAGCTATGGAAGATCATCATCGTAAACAAATTGCAGCAGTTGTTGAGGAGTGGGATGAGGCCGAAAAAAGATACAATGAATTGAAACCAAAAGATCCGGTTGCTGCTGAAGAAAAAATGAGAAGTAAGCATCTGTTCTTTCAACTTGCCATTATTTTATTTTTAGTTCCATTCTATTGGTTAAACATTACCATTGTTTATCTTTAGGAACTTTGGAAGTTTTCCGCCAAACCCTTGCTGCCTTGGAAAAAGAGGCCAAGGATGAGAAATCCCGATTAAGAGCTGAACATGCCACTTGCATCAATACCCAGATTGCAAAGAATAAACGTGATGCAATGATTTCTTACCTTGCCGCTATTGAAGAAGAACCTGTAAATGCTGAGAAAATCCTGTCTGCTGTCCGCAAATTCATTCAAGTCTGTGAACATGATCGAGTTCATAGGTAAATCTCAGTTATTATATTCCAATGATATTCCTTATACAAATCATAACCAACTTTCTCTAATCAAATTATTGGATTTTTGTAGTTTACGCCACTTTGAGCATGTTCGTAACAGAGATCCAAAAAAAGCTGATACTATCCGTGGAGAACTTTTACAGCACCTTAAGGGTCTCAATAAAGTTGTAAACGAGAGCATGGCTTTGTTGAACTACCTACCTGATATTGCTGAACAATTTGGTCTTAAAGGTCATGCTAATACGATCATTTTAAAACCAAAAGTGAGTTATTTTTTGCTGTGTTTTGGAAAAACCCTTCAAGTTGATTGAAGTCCATCCCTCAACAGTTCAGTGTAATCTAAATGATGTTTTTATTAGACTGGACTTCCTGAAGATGATCATTCTGCTGAAGATCACAAAAGAGTCCAAACTATTTTGGAAGCAGCAGCCAAGAAATATAACAACGTTCAACCCACCGAAAAACAACAGGTTGGTATATGTATATACTCACTGTCTTATTTGCGTTATGGTTTTAACAGACATTTTGTGAAATCTTTTTACCAATGCTATGCTATGTTTTAGGTCCCAACAGATCTTCCAGCAATCGCTGCTGATGGTGAGCCGGCTTTTAAATTGATCACAAAAGAATATGGAAGCGTACAGAAGGAACATAAAGAGAATGAGGATGAAGATTTTGAGCATGATGATGATGAAGATACTGATGATGAATTACATGAGGTGTGGGAAGAAAAAGAGAATGAAAATTTGGAAATCATGAAAGAGTTGAAGAAACTTGTTAATGATGATGAAAAGCATCACAAAGATGATCATCATCACCACTCACCTTTTGCATTCAACGCTGTCATAGGATTAAGCTGTGGTGTGTTGTTGATTATGTTGTTCCTTGTTGTTGCTATGGTTGTACGTAAGCGACGCATGACAAGAGCGAGAGTTGTATTGGCTGAGAACAATGATGAGCGTGAACATCTGGTTGAGATGCAAAAGAATGGCTTTGAAAATCCCACATATAAGTTCTATTATTATTAAGCTATGGGGGATGAAGAATATGACTCTGAAGGACAACATTTTAAGCTAAGAAAAAAAGGAGAAGCACAATGGAATAACAAATTCTAATTTTTTTGTACCTTTTTGTTAAACTTATATATGTTTTTATCACAAGTTATTTATGTGAGTGTAATTATTTGTTACAACTCATTACTATCGGATTCTGTTTAATTTTGAAATGTATTTGAATTTTTGTTTTTGTCGACAAGAGTCATATCAGTACAATCCGTTACTTTTTTATATACTTAAAGATTTGAGAATGTAGAAAATCTATCCAGCTGGGTAATTTCCAGATAGAACTTGTTAAAAACAAGATTGACTCATTGTCCCAGTTGAATAGATTATATCTGTATATGTATTATAAATTTTGTATGATGTAAATTTTTTCTGTTTGTTTGTTTGTTTTCGGTCTTTTGCAATAATAAAAGGCACCAGTGCACCAATGAACTAATTGGATAAGATAGCCTCGATAAATCCACTTAAATTTCGTTGTTGTTGTTGTTGTTTTTTAATGCATTCCTCGTTGATTTTATTTCGGCTTCTGTGGTTTTTGGTTTTATATGTCGACAACGTCAGCTATATATTTATTAATTTACGTCAGTATATAACGAATTATTTTGAAAAATATCTTTAAGATGTTCCGTGATAATTTCGCAATGATTGACGAGCGGTATCATGTTTTTGACATGCGCAATTCGTGAATTCATCTTCTATAATTTCAATTATCTCAATAGAAACCAATCATTGAATGAGAATTGTATGAAGCCACACCTTAGGACATACCCCTAGTCGGGTTTATGATATGGTTTACACTTCAAAGGATATTCATTAGAAATAACGTCTTTGTGTTATTGATTTATTGAAACGAGTTTGGAAGTTATAAAAAAGCGTATGCTAATTGTATGTACCTTGGTAAAAAAATATGGAGGTGGATTTTTTGTAAAATAATGCCTTGTATTTCCCCAATTTCTTGATTCAATTGTAAATTGTATTTTACCGAGATTACCAGAATCTTGTAAAGACGTTTCGAGACAGTTGGGATTGGTTTCTGTTCTGTTTCTGTTCTATGTCCCGTCCCGTCTTTCATATAAACAGCCCCTAAATCACGATTTGAAATAACAACATGTGTCGGTAGGATATTGGAGAGATTAAAATGATCATACGAACCACGCTGCAGGGGAGGTTAAGAATTTTAAAATGCTGGGACTGCCCATACATAACAGTTGATAGAAATGATAGAAAAATTTCCGTCTTTATATAATGACGGTGTTATTATTTTCGTATGGAATACAAGGTTATTTTTTGAAAAGTTATATCGAATCATTCATAAAAACCAAGCCACACGGGTAGTACGAAAAAAGGAGAAATTTTAAACTAGCAATGAACAATTCAACAATAATTAAAACGTCTGTTCAAACCCTATCGGCGGCGCACAAAAAAGACTTCCTCAAGGTTTTTAAAAAAAACAAAAAAACTTTAACAACAAAATTCTTTACACAATTTCAAATGGGTATTATCATACATTCAGAAATGTATTTTTGTGTTAGCCTAACAAAAAAGGAATTGATTAAATTCAATTTATGTGCGGAGGAGAAAAAAACAAACACACACACAAAAGGTTAAATGTTTTTTCTTTTCCATATCTTATTAATGGCGAAGTATTCCTCATTCTAATTACAAATATGCGACATCTAAAAGAGATGGAAGATTACGGGACATCCTCCGTCTATTTATGTTTATGAACAATCACCATAGTTACAGCATATATATTTAATGAATATTCATAATGAACTTCAGAATTTCTACTTAGTTATACGGCGTATCGTTGCGTGACCAGAACAAATCTGTCCTTTCCCGAATTCCCTTTATAAGTCGCAACTTGGCTGGGTGGTTATTATGTCTCATTTCCGTTTTGTTAGAAATTCTTCCAAATTGTCACACATGGATTCTCTTCAATAAAAACATCAAAACACATGTTTTTTAGGGCAGTATGACAAAATATCAGCGTTTAAACAAAGAAATTCAAAGCGTTTGATTTGACCGTGACAGGATATCATAATTACTCCTCCTGAACAAATTTGACCTCGTTTCCATGCCTTTCTCTCAACGATGATGTCAAGAAATGAGATATTTTTGCCTTCAGGTTGGTGACTATAGGCAACAACTAGTGAACAAGAGTATGTTCATCTGACACGATGAATTTACGGTGAAAAGTCTTATAAAAATGTTTGAATGAACGAGGCATAACTTGACTGTAGCCTCACTTTCCCAGACAAAATTTGTAAGGTTTTCACCGTAAACTAAGGTGAGGAGAAATTATCAGCTGAACTTTATGACAAACACAAAAGTTTTATTCGATCATGTTTGAGAAAACAACTGAAGATAATAAGTTAAAACTTCCTTTTTAACTTTCTGTATTCCGACTTACGTCACTAATTATTTTGAAATGATGGTTCCAAATATCCTGTTGCTATGATTTCTGAATCCTCCTTTTTACACGCTATTAGTTTTGTTAGCCTCAAGGTAATTGTGGTTCACAATGCATACAAGAAATAAAACAAACCTTGTGTGCTTTACAGCTATTGATTATCCTCTCGATGGCCCCAGTCATTAAAAGTTCTGACGAAACACTGGAACACAGAATTGTAATATGGCGTGAAACCTTAATGGTGGAAAGGTTTAAAAACCTTTTGGAGTATTATAGTGTAATCATCATAATTGTTTCTGCTGGATAAAAGTTTGAATCGTTTCGTTCTTTATTCTTTCACTTTTTAGCTAGTCCGAACACAGAATAAAAGAAAAATGTGGAAATAGCCTAATCAACACTTATTTTTTAACAGAAACTCCATCACTCCTCCACTTTTTTGCCAAATCCTAGATCCGCTGCGGTTGGGTACAGACTAAACAACGGAAACACCAGAGACGACCTGAACCGATCTGAGACGATCTGAGACGAACTGAAACCACCAAGAGATGAGCTTAGACGAGCTGAGACTATCTGTAAAAATCTACGCACCATATTTCCTAAACCACGTCGGCCGATTTGGGGATTTTCGGAGTACATGGGAATGCTCAACAGATTACGTGACAAAAAGATCCTTAAAATGTTGTTTTTTTATATTCGGTATTATACATCTCGAATAACATAGTTTTTTAAAAAAATTTTAAAATAAATATCTAGGACGATAGCTAGGACGATTCTCACCGTCGCTCGAAACATCCGGCAGCCAAAAGGACGGGGGTTGATTTTTTTTCTCCGTGGTCGATTCAACTCGTCTCAGCTCGTTTCAGCTCGTCTCTTTGTGATTTCAGTTCGTCTCAGCTCGTCTCAGCTCATCTCAGATCGTCTCAGGTGGTTCCGTTGTTTAGTCAGTACCCTGCGGTTGTTCTAAAGGTCAGTTTCCATTCAGCAGTTTCGCCCGCTCACTCAGAAAAAACAACGCTACTGATGTCACCGCTGCGCAATGGAGCTGGAATTATGTTCGAGCCGGCGGATGCAGTCGGGAAAAACAACGCTCGTGCACACCTCGTTTTTTCCGCCTGTTTATATCAACCAATCAAATTTTAGAAAACTCTGTGATAATTAATTTATTTATAAACAACAATTACTTCTTTTTGTTTTGACAAGAGAAAAGATTTTTGAAAAGACATTTTTGAAGTTGAATGGAAATTAAAATTTACGCTCGATTGTTGTACGATCGGTGACAAACGGTCGCTGGCTCGAAAGACGGTGAATGGAAACTGGTCTTAATTCGGATGGTTTGAAAGAGCAGTTTCAACGTTTCCTTATTTTATATGTCAGGAATTACGAAAATTCGAAGATGTTTCAAAATCTCACAATTAAACAAGAAATCACACTGAATTTACAACTGTTTTAAAAAAAAAGTAATATCGAAGCTTTTTTTTTTAAAAAAAAACACATTCAATTCAGAACTTAGCCACTTAAATATATACAATACTTCCAATCCCTACTTGATTATGTTTCACAGTTGTGACGAATGCGTAATCAAGGATTCCTTTGTTGAAATTACTATCAATCGACTGTAAAACAATTTCATGTGAAAGTAATAATATAGAAATTTATAAAGAAAACTAAAATGGCGGTACAGGTAGAGCATGTAGCAAGAAACGCAGGTAATCGATTTAACACTTTAATTAACGAAAACTTTCGAGAAAACACTGAGCTCGAATTACAAAAATTTCTCGATAAACAGAAAAGTTTTCGCAGAAGTGGTGAAAAGTCCAGACCAGAATTGCATAGATCGCTTAGTTTGCCGCCACCTCAACGGAAAAAGACGGTGCCCGTTTTTATGAAGTCTGCGAACGAGGTACTCAAAACGGACGTTAGAGGGAATCAAAACATCTCTGGCGATAGTTTTGATAATGCACCTAAAAATTCTGAAGACAAACCTACTACAAGAAGCAAATGTGAAGAAAAATCTGTTAAAGAAAATAAAAAAGATCATAAAGAATATTGTAATTATAATACTATTATTGATGAGAAGAAAACGCTTAAAAAAAACGGAGAACGGTGCATGCCAAAAACCACCACCGGCGGAGAACAGAAAATGCCAAAAAGCACCATTAGTAGAGAACAGTTCATGCCAACACCCACTATCGGTGGAGAACAGTATATGCGAAAAAGCATCACCGGTGGAGAACGACTTATACCCAAAAGCACCACCAGCGAAAAAACACACGTACCCTTAAACACTAATCAAACGTGTACGTCTAAAAAATACCATATCGTCAATATAAGGGAAACTGCTTCTAAACAACGTAAACAGATTCAAAGTCCATGCACATCTCTTGAGGAGGATAGGGGAAGATATTCGAACAAGAACGACAAGAAGAAGACTTGCGCTACTGCTGATAGTTTGCCCTTATTACGGAAACTAAGAACTGCCTTAGTTGTGTGGAATGATAATGAAACATGTGTGACCAGTGACAAGGTATAATTAATCAATCATTCGTGGAGATTCGGCTTTATATAAAATCAGCTATGCTCTAGTTGCTTTACGTTTCGAGAGATCTAACGTGGAGGTCATACGGCAGCAAATGTGAAGGGGTGAAAAAAGGCGAATCACTGGACGACATTTTTCGCTTTTCCTCGTGCACGATTGTGGCGTAATTTAACTAAACTTTGTTTAACCCGCCGTCCCCACCTTTGCACCTTTTGATCTAACCTTGTAGGTTGGAAGATAAAATCATACTTCAAAAGGGGGGAAGAAAGATTACGTCATCTCATAATGGTGTCACCGTGTGGCGGAACTGACTTTTTACTTTTAAGTCGAATCTAGGCGGAATATAAATCTGTTTTTGTCGGCTATCATGTTTCTTTAAAATTATCATACTGGTCTGCCCGCCGCGACACTTTCCGCATACACACAGTGCGTACACATTCGCCTTTAAAATCAGCGCTTCTCAAACAAAAGATCTTCCATCATGCGTTTAATGCGTTTAATGTCCGTGAAACCGGCCTTTAGTAGATCACGATTTTGAAACGGGAAATATTTTTTGGAAAAATCATGACTATTTTTAAAAAGGAATTATTTTATTCTGATTTTGAATTAATATAGGATGATAATTGTTTCCCCCTTTCAAAAAGAAGAACAATTTTCCTCATACTTCCAAAAGTTACTTAAATTTTGACAGCTTTAACACTAAGATTCTTTTTAAAATAATACGTCCTTACCTTAAAAGTACGTAAAGGATAAATAAGCGACAAAAATATTCAGTTCCCAAATTAACGTTAAAAATTGCGAGCGAGGCACGCGATAAAGAGCAAACCTCGTTTTCCTCTTCTCATCATCAGGATTCAGTAAGTCCAATAAATTTTTTTACGTGCTTCATACTGACTTTCCTTTACACTCTGCTGCTGTCATCAAAAATAAAAAAAGAAACGAGGAAAGTTTTTAGCAGCAAAAGGAGAAGCTGTATCATTTTCACTACCATTCTCACTATTAACTTCTTCATCGAAATCTTGGTTCTTGTCGCCACATTGAGGTTGAATCATTTACTTCAAACGACACTTTTCAAACGTGCGCGCTGGTTCTGTTGTTTGAAGAAAAGAAGAACATTCATCAAAAACACAGTGACCGAAAGTATTTAATTTTGTTGACCTCCTTTTGAAGTATATGATTTTATCTTGCAACCAACATGGTAGCGTTGCTTCAGATGAATCGCACAATGTGAGAAAATTTGATGTCCTTTTTTATTCACTTACTTTACGGTTATTGTTGTTAATCTTGGAATGACTCTTGATGGAACTTCAAGAGATTTGTATTATCAAGGGTTGTGGAGTGGGTGTGGATCACCCAGGTCGCCAGCGAAAATTAAGAGCCATTATATATATCATCTTAATCTTAAGAGTTTCTCAAAGTGAGGAAGTGGTATCCTCAAATTTTGCTCATTTTCAGGTATTTTGGTCAAAATCATGACTTATGACACCTGGTAAATTTGTTTTGAAAAATTCTGGTCGGTTGCCATGATTTTGGGCCCTAAAAAATTCTGGCCCATTTTCTCTAGTAAAAATTGCGCCTCCTTCCCTCCTGAAAATGAAAATGCACTTTTAAACATCACATCAAAAAATGTTTCAAGTGCATTTCATGGAAGTATGGTCCAAATTCTTTAACCTGACCAAATTCCAGGGTCCCTATATTTTTTACTGTCTAGGAATCATAATAGCCCGAAACATTTTGTTTACTTTTTTGGTACTGATTTTGGGCTGGATTTATCTCTTTGCAGGTCTGGGTCTGACAAACCATTACGGAGATATAGTCGATCAAAGATTATAGTGACGTCATACACGTCCCCAAACGATTTAGACCCAATTCTTTTTCATCACACCATGTTCCCCAAAAAATGTCAGTTATCCCTATTGGTTTGTGATAAATTTGCCCCTAAATGTCGCATTCCTATGTGGATGCAATACAATGTCCCGTGCAAAAAAAATGACATCGCTACACTACTAATATACTAATACTGAAAAATGCTTCTCGCAGCATCGTGGGTTTACGCGCTCCCCATGAGAAAATGACCTTGAAAAATCTGAAAATGTATCACTCTCTAAAATAAAAGTGGTATGCACACCTCTTAGCTATTAGTATATAGATATGAAATATTTCTTAAGTTCTAATGGGAAAATGAACCTGTAAAATAATTTTACATACTATGCTATAAATAGTTTTACTATTAATAATATTGAGAGAAAGAGAACGGGTGGGACAGTAACTCACAAGGAAAATGAATCTTATTAAACACACTATACTATTAATAATTAAATTAATTTTTTTAATCTCCATGAGAAATATTTTTTCCCATAGGAGCAAAAACAATAGGAATCTTTTTTTTCATAAAGAACTTACAAGAAACTTAGAAAAGTTTACATCACAGATGGAAAAAATTTCATTTTTGATGACCCTAATATTCAGAGGTAACCCAACGGTGTTGGGGGTAGTAACTCATGATGAAAATGAACCTATACACACTATACTATTAATGGTAAAATTAAATGGAAATCATAAAATGACAAATTTTTTGGATTGTAATCAAAGTCAGCCTAAATTACAGTTTTAATAAAATTTGATTGAAACTATCAAATCTGCAGATTCAGCAAAAAAGAAATTTCAAAATTGTCATGGACAGAAGTCACAGACGGAAATTTTTATTTTTGGATCAATTAGTATAAAACAAACAGGCTAATTTTGGGACATTGTCCCATTTTTACCCAAAAGAATCAATCTCTTTTAGGGTTAAAACGTGAAGGAGACTTGAAATCATATTAAAAAGAGACAAACAGCCCTGGGTAAATAAAAATAAATAAAAACCAATCAAAGCAGAAGTGTATCCCTATTCACACGACATAAAATTTTTGAAAGAGTTATATCATCTATACAGCATATGGGTCATTGTTGAAAACCTGGCCTCGTGATCGCGTATGTACGTAAATTTGTTCAGCTATGTGATTCCTAGTTATCTATTTAAGAGCAATTTCAACATCAGGATTAGTTGCAAATACTTATCCATTTAAGGAATTAATCAGACAGTGAATAACTAACCAGTTTTGACCCAAAATATCTCTGTTCACATGGCCAACCTGCTCATCCTAGCTAATTCCGACTCCTGACCTAGTTGTGAAGCACTACATTGGCTGGATCTCAACAACCTGGTCCTGTCGTTGGTAGCCAGGAAATTACAGATGATCACCTGCCATGTGGTACTTAACTAGTGCGGAGGTGAATACTGACAGAGCACGGATGAAGCATAACTGCACTTACAGGTGGAGCAAATGCTAGGGCAAATATCCTGGCTGTGTATTCACGTTAATGAGAAAGGCCACTAACTTTGAGAGTATAAGTAAAAATACAGCTTAGCAATGTCCCTTTCGTTTAATTCGGAAAAAATACAAGACTTAACTTCTTAGAATCTTTAATAAGTACATTCATCGTCAGTAGATGAATAGTCATTGTATCCATCACTCGAGGAATCAATCTGGATATTGAGGTGTTTCTTCTATCCTTTACAATCATTCTTTGTTATTATTTTCAAAAGATATTTAAGTTTTTGATTTTTCAAGATAGAAAACATCAGTGGAGGAAATGAATTAAGAGTTTTTTCTTTAAAAATGAAGAACTGAAATACATATTAAGAAACTTATGACATGTAGTTGCGTTTAAAATATTTCCAGGTGACGTTAGTCCGACTTTAGTGTTCAAGAGAGAGGTAGAGCAGTAAGGAAAGTCAACTGGGGTAATCTTTAATTAGAATGATTAAAATTAATCAAAAGATAGCTATAGAAAATGATCTTATAAATGAAAAAACTGAGAGTTAACATATCAACCAATTAGCTTTGTGAAGCCATATTCTGGATGTAAATCAGCACAGGCTGGATGTAAATCTATTATTTTTTCCAAATTTTTCCATAATGAGAAGAGGAGACAGCAGGCTAAGGTATACCTCTCTTGTGCCCCAGTGTTGTTTTTCTAAATGTATATATAAATATATGTATTAAAATTACATGTATTAATGGGAATATCCATTAAAAATAGCTAACAATTGTGCACTAATCAACATTTTTATAGAAAAGTTCAGTCTGGCATTCACAAATTGTTAGTTGCATCAAAAAACAATGATCAGTGTTAAATTGAATGAAAACTTTGTGATAAATAAACCAGTGATAATGAACATTGATTTTGAAACCAAATTTTTAACATATAAGTATTTTTGCTTTTTTTTTTAAAGGTTATATATTATTCCCACAGTTCTTCGTCATTCATAGAAGTTCGATTTATAAGAATTTGATTTCACAATTGAAATCATTAAGGGAAAATATTTAGATGGATATCTAACATGCTTACACTCCTTGAGTTGAAGTGACAAAAATGTTTGGATGAAAGTATGGTTAGATCTCAGTATAAATAATATATTATTTATTTCTTGTTATGGGTTTAAAATTCAAGACTTTTCTTCTTTCCTTTTCTTTATATAATTATTTATTCATTTACTTACGCCGCTGTTCACAAAATGTTTCATATGATGGCACCCAATAGATAATTAGAAATCATGCTAATCAAGCAAAAATTATTTCTTTTGTTTTTTGTTGTTCCAATATAGCTGTAACAAGTTTTTCTTTTGGAAATTGATATTACTTTGTAGAAAAAGCACGGTGTAGGAGGGTTATCATTATTCAATTAATTGAACTGTTTTGAATTTTCATTGCAAATAAAGCATTCAATTGAATTTAAAAATTTTCTTCCATAAATCGAATATTTTCAACATTTTCAACATCATTGATTAATCAAATAAATTTTTACCAATCAACATTTTAAACTCAAATTCGAAATTCAAAAAAAACAAAAGAATTAAAATAACGAAGCATACATTAATTACATTGTGTTTGTCTATTAAGATTGGATCATAAAACTTTTTGGTTAAAAGTCTCTTATTCCCGTTTGAAAGAACGAGACAATACACAACAATGTTCTTGTTAACCCAGACAGAAATAACAAAGTTTTGACCGCAAACTAGTCATGATCGCATCTTGACCGTCAAACCTATTGTTATGGTGGTATGTAAACAATAAAAGGAATGTAAAAAAATAATCCTAAAACCAAATTTTGATAAATTGAATGTGAAAAATCAAATAATGTAAAGCCCACTTTTGATGGAAATGTTTTCAGATTAACGGATAACTCACTCTCTTGAAATTTATTGAACGTATTGAATTATTTATTGTTTTTTCTCTGAAACTTTTTCCATCCTCCTAAAATCAATGAGGAAAAGAATCAGTAAATACATAGAGGAGATGTGAGATGTGAAAGTCTTAAGAATGATGATTTTTAAGAAAAACCTGATCAAAGCGAAGGTTAGTGAATCTCCTAGTGTGATAACGATTTTTTCTTTTTTTTCTTTTGTATTATTCTAAAAGACATTTGTTCAAAAAGATAAGAGTTGCTTAAAGATATCATTAGTGGGTTTCATTTTCATTGGTGTTCTAAACTTTCCCGTATTGATAGGATATTCACATGATTGTGATGAAAATTCCCCATCATAAATTTAAAGAGATTTTTATATTTTCAATTGTTTTTGTAAAATGACTTGAAAACAAAATTAAAATTATTATAATATGGAAACATAATAGAAAAGATGGCTGGAGTAATACAATATTATTGACTGTTGCTATATCATTTTATATCCATGTATGTTATTGTCTAATGCTTTGTGGAAATCCATTACAAGATAAAAATTATCAGGATTGATTTTTAATTGAAAAAGTTTCTGTTATGATGTATTTTTTTGAGATGAAAATTTAGAAATCTTGTTATTGATGTAGTTATGGAGATTAAAGATGTGAATGCAAAGCTTTAACACTTTAAATTTCATAAACTCTTAATACTGAATTCTTAATATTGGGAGGAAGTGAAAGAATATTGGAAGAACCACTGTGGGTTTGCTGACTTTTAAGTTATGATTATTTTTAAGATGATGCAACAAGTTGACATCTATGTGAACTGGATAAACGGTCAGCTGCAAAAACGACCAAACAGTCGAAAAGTGACCCACCTAGCAGAGGACATGAAAGATGGCGTGGCATTCTTGCAGCTTGTTGAAGTCATTAGTATGCGATTGATTTTTACGTGAATCTGAACTTTTTTTTTTCTCTTCTTATTTTCTGTTTATATTGTTTATTTATGTGTTTTTTTGCAGGTCAGGAAAAACAGGATATCATAGATGGGGATTCATTGTCTCTCTCCGACATGAGATGTAATCTTGCTACTGTACTTCATTTTCTTTCCAAAAACAATATTCGTGTCCACCATATTCTTCCCAAAGGTAAGTTTTTCACTTATTTATCCAGACTGTAGGATCTTTTGTACATATTGCTACCTAAGTTTTGTTGTTTGCTGTATGAAAAAATCCTGAAATTAACAGTATAGTTTAACTGACAGGCTAAAATTAATGGTGAAAACCTTTTAAATTTTGTCTGGGTAATTTGTGTCTAGAGTCAGGTCAAACATTTTTAGAAGACTTTCCACTACAAATCCATAGTGAGGAGAAGAGCGAGACGAACATACTTGTGTGTGTACAATTTACCATAAAACACCCTCGATTATTGTTTGTTTCTTATCTACACTCAAATTAGTGGTATTTTTTAATCTAATCTATAAAGAAATGATGTTTTACTTGGATAAATGTTCTCCTTTGTATTTTGATTTAGAGATCATGGAAGGCAAATTGAAAGGCACAATGCGACTCGTTCTTGCTCTGGCTGCTCACTTCAAACCAGAATCATTCAAAAATCAGAACTTTCACCAGACGCCAGAGAGAATAACAAAGACTTCTCATATGTATCGTGCCACATCGTTAATATCTTTAGCATCAAATGCTGCTGCATCGTTGGTTGAGGCTAGTAGAAATGCCAATAATTCTGGGATAGTGACACATTTTAAACATAGGTAAAACGTTGATGAAGTTTTACTCCATGATGGATTGTTTGAGAGCCCAAATGAAAATGCTTTCACACAAACTATGATTTCGACAGATTTCCCGACCTTTTTGTACTTCATCTCTTTAATTTTAGGTGTTACCTGGTGGGGATAGGAACATTTTGGGATACGGTAAATCTTTTATTAAGCGCCCTCCCTCTTTTATGAAAGGTGAAAGATTTACAAAAGATAAATGCACCGGGTGCTTAAAAGAGGATTTATCATTCGTCACATTCCTTTTAAGTAAGTTTAAAAAAAGTATTATTTTTGTCAGTATTATTTTTGTCTTTTTCTCATAAGAAATCAAACCTCAACACCTAAAAGACCAAGACCAGTTTTTTCTGCATCATCGCCATCCTCATCGCATCCTCGAACTATACCTCGGTGGAAAACAGGAAACCTACGAATGGATAATGCTGAGATACCAGATTTATGTAATGCTTCAAGTATACCCAAATCTTCACAACTGCAATCACACCCTTCCAGCAGCAGTATCGAGAGTCAGGAAAATGATCAGAGAGAAACTACATTCATGAAGAAAATCGAAGAAAAGTGTAGTGATGACGACTGTCCTGAGATTATACAAAGACATGACGTCATACTTGATGATGTTGCAGGAACCAAAGAAGTGTTGGTCCAATTACAAGAATTGGTAATATTATCAACGATATCAAGTTTCCAAAGGGGCATTCGATAAACTGTTGATACCATTTTGCGATTTCTGCAACAAATTGCATAGTGTAAACAGACAATTCAATCAGTTTTTCTTTGTTTGCACTATTCAATTTGTCGTTTAATTAAAAATAACTCAATTGATTAAGTAGCACCCACCTATCCACACGCAACTACCATTGTTTTATAACTGCTCCTGTTTGAGCAATAGAAGATTTACAGTAATTTTTTTGTCTGTAGTTATTAAATGGCTGCACTCCAGAGGAACAGCTTGGAATCACTTCTTCAAATAATGATTCATTTCAGGAGCAGTTGGTAAGCATTTGAATATCATGTTCGTAAACTTTCTCACTTTTATCTACAGTATCTTACAAACCCCTTTTACATCATGTTGCAAATCACATCTCTGAAAGGAAATGTCTAATCATCAAGCCTCTTGTAGATATTTGAGTAAAAATACAAAAACTATACATTTCTTATGAAAAATATTAACGAATAAAACGAAAAGTATAACAAATAAAACGAAAAGTATAACGAAAGTGTAACAAAAAATCCTAAATAAAATTTTCAACCAGATATAAAAAGAACATGGGAAAGTGTCTGCTGAATATAAAACAATTTAAGGAACGGAAAATGTATGTGTTTATGTTCCTTTCAGGTCATGATTCGTGTTGTAGCCCCTTTAATATATTTTTGTTTTTTTCAATTTGTCTCTCCCCTCTTACATATTGTAAATCACATCTCCGTATTTATGTTCCTTTTTAGGTCATGAAGAACATTATTTTGGAGCAGAAGGTCGAAGAATGTGATGATTTCAAAGTAAATTTTATTTATTTATTTATTTATTTGTTTGTTGATTTACTCGTTTATTATGATGTTAGTTTTGTTTTTTTGTTTTGTTTTATAGTCGCAACTCAATGAACTAAAAGAGATAAACATGACATTAACAGGGGACAAGGTATGACCTTATTTGGTGCAACCATGAAAATGGTAGTTCTGGAAGGAGAATGAAATTGTGTTGAATATGGAAACTTTGATTTGATTGAAAAACATAATATAAATTATAAATATAATATAAAATAATATAAATCAAAAATTCTTGTTCTGGCCTAAAGTTTACAAATGGAAAGAATCACCAGAAAGTTCATTTTTATTGAATAACTTTATTTTGACCACACTTTCCCAGTGGTCATTCTCAAGTAAAAGAGAATATTTTGTAATACAGATATTATAGATAGTTACGAAAGGTGGTTTTCGACAATGACTTTTGTTGTTTATAGAGGGCTTTGGAAACTCGTGTATCACAACAGGAACAATTGATCCTCACTCTCAAGTCTAAACTTCTTCAATATGAGATTAATAGCAAAACTACAAATGAGCGAGAATTTGAGATTCTGTTACATGAGCGTGATAAAGAACTGCACTTGTTGCACGAGGAGATGACAAAAAGAGATGACATCATACAAAAACAAAAGGCGGAGATTGACACATTAAGTAATAATATTGTTACAAAGCAACGAACTGAGGTAACGTTTTTACCTGTACCTACCCAGTGGGCAAAATCTTCAAAAAATCTCTGTGGAGGAGTGCTTTTTTCATTGCAACAGTCAGCGAATTTGCTTGCTATTCCTAAGAAAATACTCCTCCACAGAGACTTTTTGAAGATTTTGCCCACGGTAGCTTTACCTGTACTTAGGTTGGTTTTATAATCCAATGAAGTATATTCACTGATTCGCTATGACGACATAAAAACTCCATCGTAGTGTCATATTTTTTGAGGGTGAAACTTCATAAGGGAGTATTAGGAACAAATGCTAGTTTAACGTGGAAAACTTCTGTTGCTGCATTTTGTTTCAACAAAAGAACCATCGTAGATGTAGGAAAGTTGAGACATAGGCGCAGGGCTTGCCAAATTGGTGTACGTGCACTCGTACGTACATCTACTTTAAGCAGCGTACATGCATCTTTCACTTTTCTTCTTTTTGTGTACGTGTGATTGATTGACGTACATCAGTAAAGTTCAATATTATACGTTTTCCACCTTATATAACATATTTAATCACATTAATTCCAGGTTGCCGAATTTGATTTAAAAAAATTAATGTTTTTCCTACTGAAAATTACGTACAGTCTCACAGTTTTACCTGTATGTTGACGTACAAAGTGATGAAAATTTTTGTACGCTAGCGAGAATTACCTAAAACAGAATTGGCAAGCCCTGAGGCGAAGTTTTAAAAAAAATCGATACGATCAAACTTTAGATTACTTAAAAAAAAACTGTTATGAATCTCCTTATATATTTCACCTCCTTTGATGTCTAAAACAATGATGGAGAGCAGTAAAGTTAATTGATTTATATTTTGTTACCTCCATTCAACTTCTTTCTTTTTCTTCTTCCCTTGACGTAGGCTAGTCTTCATGCTAGAATCGAATCCAGTGAATCAATGGTTAGTAATCTGCGGATGCAAGTGCAGGAACTATCGAATCGATTACATAATGCCTCACTTTACCAAAACAATAACCAGGCTGCTGGTACAAATATGGAGTCGTTGAGGAACAGGATTAGCGAGGCGAAGTTCTTGAAGGAGAAACAAAAAGTAAGGTTGTTGTTGTTGATTTATATCCGAGTGACGTCACTTTTTTGCTAAGCTTTCAGAGCAACATGGAGTGCTACTCATTCTATCTAAATTGAATTATGTTCTACTAAATACTCACCACCGCAGTGAGTTTTTCTGTGTGAAATAAAAGTATAAAGTGTGAAGCTCACAATGTTAGATATTCCGAGAACACAAGAACATGAAGGTGACCTTAAAGAATGTGAAACAGAGGTTTAAACCAGATGACCCAGTCCAACATGCGTTTCAAAGTATGGAACAAAGTATGATGTCTTTAGAAGATATAGTGGTCATGATGGAAAACAGTACACCGGCCAAAGTAGGTGCTTTATTAAACACTCAGGGGGTGTTTACATTGTAAAACTCATGGCGGCATGAATATCGATTCTGCTTCTGAACCCAGAGTGGCAATCGCCTTCCTGATAAGTGGATTATACACCTTTCCCGAATTCATGTTTATATGTTGCAACCTGACTCAGTTGTCCATACGGGCCTCGGTTTGATGAGTTTCATTGTTTCACGGTAATTATTAAGTTATAAATTTTGCTCATTACCAAATCGCAGTGGGACAATTTTCGTTAATTTTCAACACAGAATCGAAGCCCGTATGGACAACTGAGTCACGATACAACATTATAAACAGGAATTCGGCAAAGGTGTATTACCATTATTAGCGAATCTTTTCTGAGGATAAGCATTTCAGTATAATATACAAACGTACAAACGTTACTGTTATCATTATGCATGGTCTCATATACCAGTGGCGGATCTAGAGTTAGTCCAAAAAAGTGGAGGAGTACAGTGTCATGAAATTTCTGTTATGCACGTTTTTCTTTTATACTCTTAACGACCTTACTCTCCTCCATAAATTCGACTAGGTTCTAGATCTGCCTCTGTATACATATTTATAAACAGTTGACCAGGCACTGGTGCATATTGATTATGAGTTGCTTGTGGTGTGTTTGTTCGTTATTTTGTTTCCCGAAGCCTTAACGCGTTTTTTCTACGGCACCGTTTGATTCTTTTTGTAAGGAAAGTCGACCAGCTGCCGTACCTCGTGCGTATCCTGTTAACATAAAAAGTCCGACAAGCTCCGACTCAGGTATCATCTAAGATTTTAGAGTGCTCCAGCAGTGAGATCGTTATTGCTTCTTGAACAGGCCGAGAATTATCACGTGATCTATTCAATTTTCGTCCTTTAGGCTATGATCATAACGGGAACACAAGCCTGGATGGCGGCGAACAAATCAAAGTAGTGTACTACCTCGGAAAATCTATCACCCCAGTTCTGAAAATGACCGACATTGGGTAAGTACGCAAATGATAAACAAAATTAAAGAAATATGGTTCTTTGGTTCTCAAATACGTGGTGAATGAAACTTGTGTTGGCTTTGTAGGTTGGGTTTTTTCACATTAAAAGACTTCAAACAGCTGGTGAAAAGACCTGGTTCTTATCGATACTTTTTTAAAGCAGTCGATCGAGATTTTGGGTTCGTTCGAGAAGAGGTAAGTTCGGGCACAGTGTAGTTCAGCCAAGTCTTATATTTCCTGATTTACATTACACAATTATTTCGTAACTACACATGCACAGAAAAAGATTTGTCTTGTGGAACTCTGTCTTCAAACTTAGGTAGATATATATACAGTTAACTCCGATAACCCGAACCTCCATGGGACCGATGAACATTGTTCGAGATAAAGAAATTTTCGAGTTATCGAGAATCTTTTATGAGAGAGTATTAGTTCAAGGGGAATGTTAAAACAGTTCGATTTATCGAGGGTTCGAGTTATCGGGATTCTTCTGTTTTTTGAGGGTTCATTTTATTTTTAGTGTTATTTTTCCGACATATTTCTGAATCTTTTCTTCTTCTTCTTTTTTTTGCAGTTGTTATTTGATGACGATATTGTTCCAGGACATGAAAATAAAATTGTAGCCTGGATGGAAAAACGAATCGGAGAAGAAGTTTAAAAGTATTTTGCTTCACGAGTCGTTGAATAATATGTCACAGAGGATCATATTGTTCGTCTGTCCGTCCAGATCATGTTGGTTTTCACCAATAATGTGGTGAAGGAAATCGGATTTTATGGGGCTTAAAACGTTGGTTCCGAGTGAAACAAAGCGCGATTGAAAACTTTCTTGTTGAAAATATTTCAACAGTAAACAGGATTCTTTTTCATCTACTGTTCTTAGTTTTCCCCCGCTTTGCTAGCTTAAAACATTTATCACGTAATGTAGATCTGCGCATGCTCGCGGAGGAGAAAAATAACAACATTCGAACAAATTCGTCCTTCAAAGCAGATTTTTTTACTAGACGAAATAATTCATTCTCATAAATAACTATTCGTTAAAAACATATTGTCCGAAATTCCCACCCTGTTCAGAACACAATTTAAAGGCGCAAAAAATTCGCATAGTGTAAATCCGCCTTTAGGTTATGATGGTGCAGGGGTGGCTTGTATTTTTTGTTGCCAGAAAAGTGGTTGGCTTTAAGTATCAGTGTGGTTATGTATGTCGAACAAGATGCGATCATATAACGTTTTGGTTGAAAGTCTCTTGTTTTCGTTTGAAAGAACGGTCTCGTTAACCCAGACAGAAAAAACAAAGTTTTGAGCGCAAACTAGTGATGATCGAGTCTTGTTGGACAAACCTAAGATATGGTTTATAGAGTGATAATAATTTATATTCAGAATATTTATGTTTTTCTTTCAACTTTTTCCTCAGGAAAAGAGAAATATGCACATATTTTTTTTAGACTGTAAATATTATTCTTAAATTATTTTTTTTATTAGCCTCGACACCTGTAGAGATATTGTTATATTTAATAAACAGATAACCGCGACTTTTCGTTTTGCTCTGTTCAACAAATTAACAATCTTCTGTAAGAATTCAGGAACATTGTGGCAAAACAGAACCAAAGGAAGATTTCCGATATTTGTGTTAAATCATCAAATTAAACACTTTTTTATTTTATGTTTTGCCTTGTCATGACAACTACGTGACAACTACGTTTTCAAGTCTATAAATGACAGTTACAAAAAAGAGAGACACTGACTGTTATTTGTAGACTTCTACGAAACATTGTCAATAAAATAAAATGTTGAGATTTGAAAGCAAGTATTTATAGCATCGCATTGTCATACATGGTGACATCCTGGTGACATTAGCATCCTCTTTAATATTATTGTATTGTTTGATCGTTGTGTAGAGCTTGATATGTCAGACAGGCAATTGAGTAATCAAAGCGTGCTCAGGATTGCAAGCCACGCTAGCTGAGTTCCGTCTATTGTTCTAGCGTATCTGTTTAATACAACACTGGTTAAGCGTTTATGACCATTTGCATCCTGTTGGTTAGATATAACTGAATTTCATTCATCGAGTTTCGATAAAACCAGTGCTTCTACCAGTCTTTTTCGAAGTTGTTGAGATGTTACTCTTTTCAGTTTACGGATAACTGAACGGATACGGATAGTGTGGAAAAACATTCGCGTACTGTACTATGATATGTGTGGTCCAGTTAACGTTGAATTAGAACGGTAAGCCAAGAATTCTCAGTGTCTCCAATCTTTCTAGTTTCATTTTTTCCGCAGTGAATCTCTAAACAGTCTTTGCTCAGCTCGTGTGTTCATTATATTCTTTGTGTGCAGAATAACATAAATCTGGTTTTTTGTTGGTTCAAAACTAGGTTTGATGTGTTTGACCATAAAGGTTATCTAGATCGTTGGAAATTAATTTAGCTGTTTGATGAAGATTTTTGGGTTTACAGTGGGTGTATCATCAGCGTATTGTAGTGATGTTGGTAGGTCAGCAACATACAAATTGAAAATTACTGGTGCAAGGATGAACCCTTGTGGCACCCCGAAGCCCATTTCAAGTGTTTTTGATATTTTATCGTCTACCTGTACAAAGTAATGGCTTTGTGATATGTAACGTGATATCCAATACACCTTTCCCGAGTTTCTGTTTAAACACCATGTTTTGACCTAGTTTGTACATCCAACCTCGTTTTTATGAAATTTATTGTTTCAATAATGTTTTAACTTTATTACTTACAAATTATCTCTATTACTAAAACTCCCAGTAAAATGACTAGAGGCAATTTTGATATCTAAAACGAGGCCGGATGTACTTACTAGACAAAAACACGGCGTTTAAACAGAAATTCGGGAAAGGTGTATAGAGAAACGATTTGGATATATCCAGTTTGTACATTTTTGTTATTGAGAGCTTGAAAGTTGATGGTATCAAATGCCTTTAAATAGTCTGCGAAGACAGCGATAGTGACTTCTTCCTTCTCCAAACTTTTAAAGATATCAGTGCGTAATATCAAGAGAAGAGTGGTCGTCGAGTGTGATCGTCGAGTGTGATTTACGAAATCCTCCTCGGGTTGGGTGGTAAAGGGCAAAGTTTTCTAAGTGGGTAACGAGTTGCTTAAATACGATTCTTTCATAGACTTTTGATAGAACAGGTAGCACAGAAATCACTTTATAAGCACTAGCCTTCGATGGATGTTTTACTTTTGGAATAGGGCTGATCCTTGCTTTCTTCCAAAACGTAATTTCCCTTTGTTGATAAAACCATTGATTATGTGAGTGAGTGGTGATATGATATATAGCTTGTAACAGGTTTAATTAGATGGATGGACATGTTCTTGTAGCCTGAGGAGCAGCCATTTCGGGTCATGGTAATTGCATTTTCAACATCTAATGTTGAATGTTGTTCATTTGAGTTTAAAAGCTCTTGGTTTGCTTTTTGGTAGTTTGAAGATTGATGCATTGAGATTGGTAATACTGGCACGAGAGATGATACTGGTACTTTTCTGCAGTATGATTGAAGTTATGGTTTAATTCGTCTAGATTTCTACTGATGATTTTATTGGTGGGCTGTAGAATACGGTGGATTGTTCATCAAATCTCCTTTGGTCGTTTTGATGAAACGTTTTTTGTGGTAAAAGTTGTTCTTTGCTGTTTTAATTGCAGATTTTAATTTGTTTCTGATGGTTCGAAATACTATCCAATTTTCATTGGTTTGTGTTTCATGTGATGTTTAAATTTTTCATCCATTGTGCTGGCAGGCGCGTCATTTTGGTTCCTTTGAGTGGCGGATGGCGATTGATACCTTTTGTGATTAGCTGATTGAAAATATCCAACTGTTCTTCTGGATCGTCGAAAGTATAAATAACGTTAAATGGAATTAATTTAAAATAGTCAGTAAAGGATTTGAGATCAAAGTGCTTGTAGTAACTGATATACTTATACCTCAGGTGAAATCTTGGTGTTTTGATGTTTTCTGTAATCACTGATAGTAGAGCACGGGATGACACCGTGTGATATAACTTTGTTTTGAATATTGGTAATGATGTGATCAATTAAATTCAAACCTTTTCGTGTTGTTTCTTTAATAACATTTTCAAGATTGAACATTCGCAAAAGATTTTCATATTTATTTGTAACAGCGTTTTCTTTAAGTAAATCAATGTTTGTGTCTCCAGCGATGAGAATGGGACCATTCCATGTGATACTTATCTACCCCAATATTTGTTCCATTTTGTCTAGTAGCCATTTGTCTTTCATAGCATTATCGGAGTGTTCGGTTGAGAAAGTGTAACAAGTAGGAATGACTGTTTTTTTACTCTTTCCTTGTATTCAAGATCGTAGACATTTTAATGTGTGAAACTTTTGCCTATATAAATAAAACAAAAGAAAAGGGAAACATTTAACTTTCAGTAGGCAGAAGTTCGGGTTTTCTTTGCTATAGTGCTGATCAGAAATCCGCATTACTTTCATATATCTATCTGGTAAGCATCATTAACTGACCGTTTCCCAAACATTTCGACAAATTTTCAGAGATACTCTCTTGACACTTAAGCGTCTTGTGATTATGTTCCTATTGTAGGGCTTTTTGGTGGTTCAGACTTCCGGGGATGGAAGACCCGTGTCCGGAAATCACCGGAAGTCAAAAAATCTTTTCACACTAATTTCAGCTGTTTTTTCTTTCCTATGAATTTTTTATTCAACAACAAAGTATACTTTAACAATAGTTTTTGATGTCTGACAATTGATTTCACCTTTAATCTACAATGATGAAGTTATTCAAATCTCGCCACTGCCTACATTATTATGGAGGCCTGTGTTCATTTTAGTTGCTGTAGCTACGGATTTAAATCTTTGGGGTAATGTGGAAAAAATATAGTGGAAATTTTCAATTCTTCAATTTTTCAATTCTAAACCTCCCTAAACGCTCTATAACAGATGACTACCAACTTGAATGGATTGTCCCAAAATATTATGCATCCAGCATAATTTATTAACGTTTTATTAACGCTCAATGAAAATCTGGAATAATCTACCGAAGCGGGTAGTAAATGCTGAATCGATTACCTCGTTTAAAAGTAGATTACACGATCTCTGGAAAAACAATCCAATAAAAATGGATCACCTTGCAACAAAGAGCGATTCATAGATGGATCCGAATGCCTGTGAATTTGTATATCTTAAGTAAATACATAAGTCAAGATTACATATTTCAACACTTCAAATAAGTCAAAACAATTTTGAGCAGGTCAGCCCCTTTAAACGTGTTTTCTTCTCGCCTGTTTCATAAAATCGAGTTTACTCAGTTAAATGTTATTTCGTTTCGATTCTTTACACAAATGACTTATATTGAGCAAAACTTACTTCATTTTAAAATGTACCCTGGTTCACATATCATCAGATCAAATATTTGGACAGATAACTTAAGTAATTTAAGTAACCTCGTGTGTAACTTAGACTATGACACTCTTTTTTTCAATATGAAACCCCCGGTTGATAAGAACATTAGGCTCGGTTAGTCAAATTAGGCTGGGAAATAGTTGACTAACAAAAAGCCGCTTATTAAATTAAAAAAAAAATTAGCGTAAAAAAGTTTTTCTGACTATAATTTGTATTGGCGCAAACCAAAATTTTACGCTTAGTCAGCAAAATTTTGTATTTTATTCTTTATTCATATACCGTTACGTCATGCACGTACAGGTCATTTTCTCGCTTACGAAGGGAATTGTTTTCCATATGAACAGAATGAAACTTTTTAGTACGTCGAAAAGTTTTCCCGCTTACCGAGGTAATTTTATTCATATGAACAGCCCCTTACTTCCCTATTTCCATTTTATTGTTATCGTAAATGTAAAATGATAATTTATAAAAAAATAGCGTTTCTTCTGTTGCGTGGTTTTTGTTTCTGTTTCTTCAGACCTCAAATATGAAAGATTATAATGGATTTATAACTGTCGGGGATCAGAGGCAGATCTAGAGGGTATGTGGAAATTTGTGGAGGAGAATGTTAGCTATAAAACCATACAAGAAAAACGTGCAAGTAATCCCATTGGTGACACAGATTGAAAAAAGAAATTAGGTTTATGTGCTCCTCCACAATTCTTGAAATACCCTGGATCCGCCGCTAGGGATATAGTATAATTTAAGTGCAGTCTGTCTAAACGGTAATTATGAAACTTTAAGAAACTTTTCGTGGCTGAAAAATTGACTTTTTCAAAAATTCTTCAAGGCTAACTCCTTCAGGTAGTTTTATAAGGCGGGCATACATTGATATCATGGTAAGGATGAATAGGGGAAAAAATTTATTATTTCATCAAACGAAATTATTTTATTTAAGTAACCATCACCAAGAAATTTGTCTGATTTGATTTGTCGAATATCAAGTTCTGGATGACGATCTTTTTCTCTTTGGATAATGCTGTCAATGTAAACACTGAAGTCGAGGAGAGACATGCTTATTAGAAAGACAAAACACAAACCCATTCTTTATAAACGTATCCAAAATTTTCTAGAAATATACATAAAAGTTCTTCAGTTCGCTCAATGCATTGTTCATCGTTATAAAATATGTCCTGATTTATAAATGTATATGTTTGTCCATAGCGCTTTTGACACAACAATCGAGTCGATATTGAGATGGATGGTCAATCTCACAGGCATAACATTTCACTTGTTTGAGGAATAGTTTTTTTCATTTCCAGAGCCACGATTTCACATAGGTTGACTGCCGCGAATTTAAATGAAATTCATCAATGATAAGTTCACAAGCAGGAGGGTTTTGATGATCTTCCATGTTGACTTTGAAGGTATCGGATGATGTACTGAATCTTTTCGAATATTTACTTTGTTATTGTCATGCGTGAGTGATTTCATGAATTCCCATTGGCTCATGACTCATAGTGCGCATGCTGATGTAGAACCGATCTTTTACTACTACTTTCGCTTAAATTTTATTTAAATCGTGTGTTTTTCATAAACTTATTTTTCGGAACTGAATTCCTCCTTCGTTTCTCTTTGTAAACCACCCAAGCGTCGTTAATGTTTAGGGCCAAAACGAGGCGATGGATGTAACGAAGTAATTTATGAAAGGTCTATTGTAGAAAGAAAGTTTGAAAGAAAGAATTTTCTCAAATTATAATGTGAATCGTACTTTAGTGGTAAATATTTTCTTGTGAGAAAAGAAATGTTGATAAAGAAAGTTTGACCATTTGATGGGTTGATGTTTCGCATCATCCGATATCCGATATGAAAGCGAAATTTGTAAACCTTAGTATGGAGTGAAAATCCTTTGAAACTACTTGACTGTGTATTTTAAAGGCGTCTTGTTGAAACAGCAGGCGATATTGCTAGCCATTCCTACAGAAAACACTCTTCCTCATAGACTTTTTGAAGATTTTGGAGTATCTTTCATTATGACGACCGAACTCATTCCTTCAGTTCTTTTTAACATTCTCTTTCGCATCCCACACTATTAAATATCACGTGATCGAAACAAATACGAAATTCCAAAGATAAATATCATCTTTATTGAATACGAAAATATAACAGACCCATACACGGGATTACATCATTAAAAAGTGGTTTTTACGTGAGAATATGTAGAATAAAAGAATTAAAGGATTTTTCTTGTACATTTCTGAGAAATTTAAATAATATATATCGTCAAGTGCACAAACTTTTGAGACAGACTTTAGTTTGCGTTGAAAATGTTGTTATTCTACGATGCTCTGCACTAAATAGCACGAACTGTTCAATCTTTAATAGGTTCACACTAAAAAATGTTGCTTATATATACTTTTTAGTGGGACGTCAATGAGAAGTTATTATATTGTGTACCCAAATATACCCAAATTTTAGGGAAAATATATCGATAACCAATGGGGAAAATTGACGTAATTTGGGGCTACAAATTTTGGGCACAGGCCTAATATTTGGCCAAACGAATTGGGGACGGAGATCATCGTGACGTCAACAAAATCTTTGAACGTCTATATCTCCGTAACGGTTGGTCGTCAACATGCGATCCCAGCACTTCCCATACTTCCCATGTGTAAGCCTGTGGTTTTATTTCCCGTTCATTGTTTCGAGAGGGGAAGCTCGGGTAGGGGTGGGGCGGGAGCTCATGGGATAGCTCATGGCTACATTTTTACTGTTATGCCAAAGTTTGTTTAATTTCATGTTTATTTTATTTCGAGAGAGATATGCTATGCATCATTTTTAGCATCTTTTCCCTAATTTTTAAAAAAATTCTATTTCGTAGACAGTGAATTTCTACATTAATATTTTTGCGCTATTTAATTTAGTGAAATCCTCGAAAAGTATACAGTCTATAATGATTCCACTAAAAATACAGTCAAACCTGTACATGACATTGTCAGGGAATAATTTTGTTTTCTGATTTTGTTTTTCTGATTTTGTTTTTCTGATAAAAATTTTTAACATTTGTTGTTGTTTTTCTTTAATTTAAGTTTTAATTTAATGTTTATAGCTAATAACAGTTTTATAAAGTGTGCTAAAATGGTTAAAATAGCAGTCTATTCCATTGTTTGTTGTGAAAAACAATCCTAACCCATGACCTTATAAATGTTTCGCCCCAAATCAGCATGTAACAGCACTGTTACATTCATTTTCTTCTAAGATGATCTTAGAAGTCACATATTTTTTCAATTACATAATTTTATAAGCACCCTCCTCTTATGACCGCATCCAAATTCCATTGAGAAAACAATAGTTGAGTAGTTTCGCAACCTCAATAACGAAACTGACGTACGACAACCATTTTGTCTCATATTCGCATATTATAAAAGGAGACGATACGGTTGTATTTCAATCATCTCTTATCGGTTTAAACAGTAAAAACATGACAGACGCAGCGAAACAAAAAGAATTAGAAGAGCTTATGGAAAAGTATGGTTTAACCATACCTGATCGCGGTAACATAGATGATCCTGACATAAAATGGAGAATTGGAAAGCCAAATTACCTTCAGGTCAATTTAGAATATTTGAAAGGTAAATCGATGAATCATCCTTTAAACTCGTGGGAAAAGAAAGTCGAAGATATGGTCAAGACATGGGAGATGGAGGCTTTGCATAAAGTCGATCCAAATCAATGGGGCACTGTCGATCTCGAAAATTTTAAAGTTCAAGTCAACGGTGGCAAAATTTATGATCAATTCGAATCCTCTCGAGTGGGAACATATAATTGGCTATTTAATGGTTGTCAAAAAGAATTATACGATAGCGAAAATGAGACATTTGAAACCTCGCACAAAAAATTTTATGGCACTTTCAAAGATGGTTTTGCATTTGAAGTTTTAAAAGTGTATTCTGGGCCCCCAAAAATAGTTTTCACATTCAGGCATTGGGGTCGATTTAATGGAGAATATAAAGGCATCAAAGGAGATAACGAAGTCTATGAAATGTACGGTGTTATTGCAACATCGTTGAACGAAGAAGGCAAGATAACATTCATCGAAGTGTTTTACGAACCAGATAATTTCTTGAGAGCGTTGGAAACAAATGGTTACAAAGATTTGCAGCATGGAAAAGCTCTGGTGGGAACTACTTGCCCCATAGTGCACTGAACATATTGAAACAGTAAATTAAAAACCTTTTTCGGACAAAAAAGTGATAAAAACATACAGTCATGACAAGACGTCTGGAGTTTTCGAAACTGTTCATATGAATAAAATTACCTTTGAATCAAAAAAAATTACCTTTGAATCAAAGCTTACCATCTACAATGTCAACATATAGATTTTAGATTCACCGCTGATCTGATTAGGAAGGATAAATAAATTTGAATTAGGGTTGGGAATCAAATTTTCGAAAACTCCAGACAGCCCCTTACTTCCCTATTTTCATTTTATTGTTATCGTAAATGTAAAATGATAATTTATAAAAAAATAGCGTTTCTTCTGTTGCGTGGTTTTTGTTTCTGTTTCTTCAGACCTCAAATATGAAAGATTATAATGGATTTATAACTGTCGGGGATCAGAGGCAGATCTAGAGGGTATGTGGAAATTTGTCGAGGAGAATGTTAGCTATAAAACCATAAAAGAAAGACGTGCAAGTAATCCCATTGGTGACACAGATTGAAAAAAGAAATTAGGTTTATGTGCTCCTCCACAATTCTTGAAATACCCTGGATCCGCCGCTGGGGATATAGTATAATTTAAGTGCAGTCTGTCTAAACGGTAATTATGAAACTTTAAGAAACTTTTCGTGGCTGAAAAATTGACTTTTTCAAAAATTCTTCAAGGCTAACTCCTTCAGGTAGTTTTATAAGGCGGGCATACATTGATATCATGGTAAGGATGAATGGGGGAAAAAAATTTAACAAGACACAACAAAGTTGAGGAAAGCGCGATATATTTGTTTAGACGCCCAGTTTTGCTTGAAAAAAACGCCTTTTTGCGAACGCCTCCATTTAAGTTTCGTTGTTTTGGCTTGTATCGAATGAGCATATATACGCTATATACGTATATACATGCTTGATTTTAGCGCCATCTCGTGTATAGCTTGCTACCCATTAACTCCGGTGAAATCACGTTTTTTGTTTGTTTGTTTTTATAAGAAACTTAGCCGAAGACTATGTTATGTTGTCCTAACGTTAATGGTTAACGTTAAAAATTGCAAAAGTTTTCCTAAAAAATTGTCGCGACGAAAAAATTTTGGGTTCTAGAAGCTCTTAAAACGACTCAGAGGCTTTCAAAAAAACGCATTTTATTTGTTGATAAGATACACTTATGTAACTAATGCAAAAAAGTGGGAGAGCCATGGCCCCCTGCCCTGCTAGGTTAGTAATTCTTTTATCACAGTTTGATCATCAGATGAAAATAAAACATAAAGATAACATATTCATGTCATATATCTTTCAGATTTATAACTTAATGCTGATGTTATTTCAACATGCAGCTGCAAACAGAAAAAACACTCTGCAGCAGAGAGAGAGGGGAGAATAGTAGTGATGGCGGTTACCTCTATGTAATCATTTGGGGAGCAAAAACACACCGAAAGCGCCAGTAAAAATTTGCCACATCAACTGTTGAATGAACTTTTTCGATTATGTTATAAAAGATTTTGGAATTGGTTGTTCATTATGTCTTGATTATTCATTATTTCTTTTGAAGAATATGTGATGTGAGGAGTGTCAAACTACCTGTGAAATGGTACATATCCTAACTTTATCACACCATCCACACAAATTGCATCTATATTCATCTATTATAGAAAGGAGTTCTTTGATTGTGTCCATCAAGAAGACTAATAGCTACCGTCAGACTGCCTAATTCCGAACGCAAAAAAATAAATGCTGTAATCTCAAGCACTATTTTGCAGAATTTATTTTTTATAGCCTAAATTCCTGTTATTACTTGAAAAATTGTTGGATTTATTTTCCCATATGTTTCGTGGCGCCCTGTATTCAAAAGTATTTTTTTAAAGGGAACAATTTTCACGACTACAATATGGACATATATTTAAATCTACAAAAATCTAATGTAATATTTAAATCAGCTAAACAATAATTGCTAATTTTGTCGGTATTGTCGCTGAGTTCGCAGCTTCAGGCTCCATTTTTAATTTAATTAAGTTAGCGTTTCTGTTCAACTTCGTAAGCATGGACGTATAATAAGAGAAGGACTTACAACTTTCATTGATCTATTCAAATAAAGCGCTTCTCGGTTTATTGAAGTCTTTACAAAGGCTGTTTTAAAATTCCCTCAAGCACAGTTTAACATACATGATTTTAACAACCAAACAGAAATGTTTTTCAAGATATTCTCTTCATTTTGAAGCCAATTTTAAAACTCGGATTCCTTAGGAACTCCTACAGCTTTCCTCCATTCCTCCATTCACCGGTTTAAGAACAAAATCAAGAAGAAGTATTAAAACACAATTTTCGCGGCAATTATTTAAATGACAAGTACTTCATTTACCACCCTGATATGTATGTGTATACCAGAACTACTACGCCTCACCAGAATGTTTCTCTTCTCATGATGATTTGTTAGTTATGCTTTTGCAAATGGAGGGAGATTTGGCAGGTGACATTATTGGTGTAAAATTGACTTTCTGCGTAAGCAAGGAATACATTACAACCGGCCCTGTCTGTCTTCTTTTTCATACTGTCTTCTTTTTCATACTGTCCAAACCAAGCGTGAATACTGAATCGTCCGCATTAGATTCTCGTGGAAAAAAATGGCAGACATGTAAGTGGAGACTTGTACTTACATTTGAAAGTGCTTCAATTTCCATGAAAATTTGCATATAAACCAATTCAATAGTGGTGGTTACAAATTTGTGAATCGTTTTCATATGTTGGCAAAAAAGGGCGATTCGGGCAAAATTTAATTATAGGGTTGGGCAATGTACCTAGAATTCTAAGAGCGGAATATTAAGAGGAAGCTTTTCTTTATTATTACACTAAGTTACAATAAACTCACTTGCAGAAAGTCTTATGCCCAATCGGGCTCTAGTTCATGTTCGTTGTATTAATAGATTTTAGTTTACAAGTTTCATTATTTCTTTTGTTAGTTCGTATACCTCAGGTGGAGAATAAGAAAAACTCGATTGTCCAAATTGAGGTCACCGGTGTCATGGTCGTGGATTAGAAACACTCAATAATAACTTTCCATATATGAAATCAAAAGAAGCCGAATAATGCTGCAAGTCAACAATGAGTAAAAAGCTTTTTTTTTTCTCAAAATAAAATCTTAAAGTTTTTTCTCTTGCGTATCAAGTTCCTTTTTCAAAAGTTTTCAAGCGCTATGAAGCTAAATGAGAGATCGTTGGAAAGTTGAGACCCTTATCTACAACAGGGTTTCACAGTTGGTTTTAATACTCAATATTTCGCTTGATATTACCCCCTGAACTTATGTTTTGGATGTAAAATTAAAGGTTAACATGTTTTTTAGCCATAATTAAAAATTGAAAGCCTCTTTTAAAAAGGTTATTTTAGAAGATTTAACAAAAACTTTAGAAAAAGGAAATCAATATATGAAAGAAGGGTATGAATGAAAGTGCAGTACAACCCCGTTAAGATGGACTCTCAAGGGACTGAAAAAATGGTCCGACTTAACGGGAGTCTGACTTATCCAAACTTCACCTTACGTCGGACATTTATTTAGGCTTTCTGTCTATCGACTAAGAGTTACGCTGCAACCCGTTTTTCTGCCCATTCCGAACAGTTATCAGTTTTTAAATGGCGGAAGTCCGTGTCGAAAAGCGTATTTTTTTTCCAATAATGTTTTTTTATATCCATGGTTTCGATGATGATGTGTAAAATTACGTTAAATTCTAAAAAAGCTTCCAGAAAATCTAAAGGAGTATTTTCTGGTATTATTTAAGTGTGTACATTTGATATGAAGCAGTTGGTCGACTTCCAACAGCTTTTGAATTGTTTTTTATATATTTTTAAAAATACACTGAAATGTAAGCCTTTTTTAGGCAAAGGCAAAAATCGTCATTTGGCCATTTAGGACCGTATTTTAAAAAGACATTATTGAGACACCCAGGCTATATAAATCTTCTATTTCCTCTGGAGTTGATTTTATCATAAACATTGATAAAACGAGTATTCTTGGACACACTGTCTAGGGAAATCTTTTTAATCAACAATGCTGATCTTGTTTATGATTTTGAACTTCAAAAGTAGAATTTTTTTGTTGATATCCACATAAACATATAAATGTTTGTCTTATCACAATCATATTCTTTATTTTCTTTGTAATATTTACTATTATAGGATGAAAAATTATAACTGGATTCCTTATGTTATTTGTGATAAAACCCAAAATATGTAAACACGTTACCAGTTGGAACTTTTATCAAATGATATACGGTATATCTAGTTTTTATTCCTTCTTAACGATGAATATCAACTGATATCCAAAGTAGAGCCTGATTTACTAGGTATATCAAATTTAAGAACATGAATTGGAAATTTATGAAGTTAATTCGACGCCAAAATCTCGTTTATCAAGTCGTCGAGTCGCTTTAGATGTTGACTCGTGACGTCATTGATCGTTTTAGAAGTAAACGCAGTTCTTAATTAGTCGACATTCAAGTCGTCGAGTCGTTTTAGTTTAATACTCGTTTTTCAAGGCGTTTTAGAAGTTGGATCGTTATAGATAATGAAGTGTTCTTTTCAAAATTTGTCAGTCTTTAAATCAAAAGCTATTAAAATTTCATGAACTGTGTATTTAGAATAAAGTTGAATATTAAAGAATGATTTAGAAGAAAGCTGTTTACTTTTGGGAAGTTTTTTCCAATGATTTCTCATCTTGGTATTATCGTCCCAGATGCTTATAAGACGCTCAGCGACAGCTTTGTCTTCAATCCATCATGCGGCACAAAATGCAAGGGAAAAACTGGAACTGGCAGTAATCCTTGCGCAGTCATCTGTGTGAGCTAGACTATCATGAAATAAATGATATGCTCCTTTCAATACCTTCGCAATTTCCCAATTTGTAGATTCAATACCTGTTTTAAAAGACAACAAGGAGTCCGCAACTACCAATGTTCACGAGTCGAGGAAACTCGTCCATTTCCCTTTGCTTTTGAAGAGTTTCAAAAAAAATATTCAATCAGTAGTAGGAACATCCATAGATACTTGTAATAAAGAAGTCCTGTTAAGACTTTCAAGGGAAGAATTAAAGTCGCTCAATAAATTACTAGCAGTAGCATGGCCGAGAAATCTCAATGTGTGTCCATTTTGACTCTTGCTTGAATTTCAAAACCAAACATGGATGTCCATTTGGCAGGTTTGTAAAATATCATTACGACTTTTATCAAATCAGGAAATGTTAAGGAATTCCTGAAGTAAGGAGTCAGCCCGAAGTTCAGCAAATAACTAACTTGTCACAATCAGGAGACATTGTATGAAATTATGGAGATATATCTTGAGCTGAGTAAGTAAGAAGTCAAAATATGGATGTGCCAAATAAATGCTTATTATTACTATTATTTTCATATCTGATTAGAATTAAATTCCTAAAACACTGATGGAGATGTGAAAATGTACTGTGTAAGCTTTTACTAGACAACTTAAATTAAGTACTTTTACCGTGTAAACCCCGCCTTATAACTATGTCAGTTAGTCTGATACTGAGGAGAACACAATGTTCTATCCAGGCTAGTTATAGACACCCCGAATAACTATTATTGAGAGTGTTGCGTTGTAGCCAAAGTTTTGTGAAACCGTTTCCATGACTTTTCCATAAGAAGACCACTTTTCTAAACCTTTTCCATGACTGGCATGAAAATTAGTACTTTTTGCCTGATTTCCAGACTTTATAGAAACCCTTACTACGTCGGCATTACGACAGCTTTCGGAAGCCCGACAACTTTCGGAAACACGATTGGCCCTCTTCGGCTTTCTTACAATTTCAATTGACTGGAACTGACGGAAGGATAGTCGATAAAACAGAGCAGAGGATTGTTATTATCGATACAATTTATTCGATTGAGAATGGACAATATTGTTATGGTAATAATTATTATAATTATGTATAACCACTAAATTTAGTTCATAAGATTTCTCGCAGGATTTGACGTCAATATACTACATTCTTGGCGTCAACATGCGACACTCCTGTCATTTAGCGCTGACGTAAATTTGGAATTCCTCATCAACATGATGGTCTAATAGACGAATAATGGCGGGAATTGAATTTCAAACAAATTTTTATTCAGTTCAGGATGTCTTTGTGTTTGACTTGCTCTGAAACGGAAAAAATACATGTTACAATCAACCTTAAAGTAACACTCGATTATTCAATCTAAAATTAAAGTTTAGCAAGAAAAAGGTGAGCGGACATCAAGTGTAACTGACTATACCTGTAGGCGATATCAATCGATTTCTTCAGTTTTTTCTCAAACGCAATACTCTGAAAAAAAAAAGAAAAAAAAAGAACAACTATAGCGTGTTTGATGCCATCAATACATTCTTGAAAGAGAAAACAAACACCGCCCTAAAATACCACCCCCCACCCCAAAAGTATTTTTTTCAATGCTTTATTTTGATTATTTTTTAAGTAATAGCAAACAAAGAAAAAAAGAAGAACGATGATTTTAAAATTTTTCATCTTTCATGTTTCGACAATGTAGTTATACTAAAACTTACAGCACGCTCGTTGTGTTGGACAATTTCTTTGAATGTTGACTTGTTAAAATCGAGAACGTTATCTTCCTTGTCAATTTTTTCACCTCCTAACAAGAAGAAATCACATGTCACTGGTGAAATTTCATATATGATCAGGATAGATACTTTAATTGGCTAATTTAGGGTTTTGGCGGGAAATAAGGTCAACAAGAAAATGATTCATACGTAAAACGTCTTTTAAATCTTCATACGTAATCTTTTGGACAGGAGCTTCCACCTGCACAGAATAAAATACATCGTTGCAAAACAACTTTAATGTAAAATAAATAAAAAAGGGTTGGTTGAGAGGTAGGGCGGAATATATTTATCTTTGGGGGAGGTAGGGCGTAAAATAGTCATGGTTGGAAGTGACGTAAGGCGTAATATGTACATGGTAGAGAGTTAGGGCGTAATATGTTCATGGTTCGTAGAGAGTTAGGGCGTAAAAATTAATGGTCGGGAGAGAGTTAGGGCGTAAAAAAATCATCAATTACCCGACAAACACTTGATCCCACACTCAAGTTAGAATCGGCTTTCGCAATCGGGAAATGTTCGGGTATAGAAACTGCGGATATTGTACGAACTAAAAGATCAACTAGGAATTTTTTTGATCTTTGAACTGATGGATCATTAGAAATCTAAAATTCGTATATAAAGTAATTTCGTCACAATACCTGCACGTTTCGGCTCATATGGCGTTTCGATGCTATTCGTCTCGTAATTACTACTTTTAAGTGCATTTACGATGGTTTTACGATCGAAAAAGTAACTATCGTCTAACGATGAAGATTTCTCCTCACTTATAAAACATTCGTCGTCACTGAATGCAACAGCTGGAAGTAACCACCTTGCTTCTTCAACCCGTTTGGCAATCACCTGAAACAACAACGAAAACTGCTGCATGCCAATGCAGTCATACATAGCGGATGTCATTCAAGGTCTTCAGAAATTTTTCAGGTTCCCAGCGCCATCATCCTTTGATAATCTTGTTTAATATTTTTAGACCCCCAATCTCAACTAAGTCAATGTGAACAATATTTTCCAATTATATTTTTGCCCCAACAATATGTCGTTTTAGTCCCGAACCAAAACATCAGCTCAGAAGAGCAATTTAAAAAAAACAAAAAAACTGACAGAACAATAACTTGGAGTAGCTGCATAAAGTTATGTAACAAACATCTTTATTCTGCGTTCATAGGATTGTGAGAAAAACAGCTACTCACTGCTTCGCAATGCTGCAACATGAGTGGTATCGTAGTAACATCGCTTATCAGAAGAAAAAACACCAGAGCTAGACTGTGTAAACATGCCTTCAGTTTTAACGACAGACTACAGTCCTTTGACCTCGCATGATTCTATAAGAAAACAAACAAACAAACAAACAAACAAACAAACAAACAAACAAACAAACAAACAAACAAACAAACAAACTGATTTTTCCCCCAGTTTTCAAGAGAAAAGGTGACTTTGAAGATTATCATGTGAACCTTACTTGGAGTCCCAACACGAAACCAATCATTTGTACGATGTTCTCTTCTTCGTTAAATTCCAGGACCAGAAAACATATAATGCGACACAACAGTTTCATGTTTTGGCTAGTGTTATCCGACCGTCTGCAACTTTGGTACAAATGGAAATAGAAGTATTGACTGTTCTAGAAACGGAATGAAATACGACAGATAATAACGACACGGATGACGTCCAATTAGAACGTCAAGAAGAACGACACAGACGCTGATTTACAATGGTCAGATGTAGGAATAAGGCATCAAGTGTGATAAAAACTAACGGTATCGAGAATACCGAAAATAACAGAAATATATACAACACCTTTTTCATAAATACAGAATCTTGTCTGGAACATTTCTCAATATTAAACGTATGCTCCCCAGTCGTCAAATGCAAGCTGAACAATGAAAGGGATAAAAAAAAAACAATCAATTTTTTTTATAAAAAAAACCACCAAAAACCCTTCCGATCAAAGAAACAGTTATTTTATATGATGGAACTAAGGTCACACATATAATACCATAAATTCTCCAGTGCTTCTAAGTTGTCATGACGATCCAGTAATGATATGAGTAGCTTAGCAACGTAAAAACGAACCTCTGTAAAATAAAACATAGTTTTGATTGTCTTCCTCGTGGAATATTTATTCTGTGAGTCGAAACTCGCCACATGATCCCTTAGTAGTCATTAACAATCTCGTAAACTTGCATCATTTAGGTTATGGAAAGTGAATCCATGGTCTCATTTCATCGCAAACATTTGTTTTACCTATTGAATTGCTAGCATTGGTTTGCATTTTCAATCAAACCTTTAATTCTCCATCATAATTAGATTATATTTACCATGACTTTTGAATAACAAGCCAGTTAATACAGCATCCATGAGTTTCGATGAGAAGATAGACGTGAACTGCTTTGTTTGATGACTCTGTGCAACCTGGCAAACCAAAAGCCAAATATATATATATATATAATAAAACGAGGCAATACGCAACAATGTTCTCGTTAACCCAGATAGAAAAACAAAGTTTTGACCGGGAAATATACATCATTCCGGTCTGTAGTTTGTTTACCTTCAATAGACATTTCATTAAGTTGATCTGTTGAAGTTCTTCTTTGGGATCGCTGTAAAAAAAGAAGTAATATGTAACAGAATTTATCAATACCAAAAAGCTAATAAGATTTTGTGTTTACATTACATGATAACATTCCCAAGGTCGCCTTCAATATCACTGGACACACTGTGTTTCTTTTTTGCATCGCCCGTATTTAAATTTGGAATCTTCATGATGATGAAAAGCATGACGTCTACGCGTTGGAAATCAGCCAAAATTGAAGAAAATGTTCCTGCGATAAAAAAACCCCCAAAACAGGTTAAATCCCGTTCCATGGAAACTAGCCATCTTATCTCAAGGCCAGTTTACATTCAAACGATTACCTGGTTTTTTTTTTAAAACACACTCTCGTCAACCAGGATGAAAATCATTCTGGTTTATTAAAAGGGAAAAAACATGACCTCTACTTCAGAGGCCGTTTTGTTTTATTTCCAAACGTACTAGAACATCTCCTCTAAAGACTCTTATTAGTGTTTGAAAGAACAATTTTAGGGTTAACACTACGGTGCGGTCAGAAAATAAGATATTAACTGTATACTTACCAGCAGCGTTAATGATGGCATTTTGAACTAACGTCTCGTGCCTTGACTTATCAGTAGCGTTCTAGACGAGAATCAAAAACTCATTTTATCTCACATCTGTATTTTTGGTACGGGAAAGTGTATTCACCGCAGATGTTGAATTGATGTACGAAGGTGAACACAACCTGACAACGTTTAAAAAAAATCCAGACCTTTTGATTCACTTTGTCATCGCATAGAAAATCAACAGAAATCTTTAAATGTTTTAACAATGTATTAAACACTTCTAAGATGGCAGGACCTGTTCAAAAAGAAATAAAATTGAGATTAAATTTGTGTGGGAAAGAACGATACGGTTATCGATTTTAATATGTCCTTATGATAAATAATCTATTTCCCATTTGTCCTAGAATGGAAGACCCACCCACCACGCCCCACACCCGCTTAACAAACCTTCGTACCAATAGATCCACCAGTTGCAATGCTGACAGATGCAGAAATCATTTCAACAACACTAGCTCGCATTTCCGCTTCGCTATTCCTGTGTTTATCCAAATGCGACAAAAGTAACTCGATAGCCCGGTAAGAATATTGATTCTAAAGCATTAAAGAAGAAATAAAGAAGAATAAAGAAATTCCGATAACAATTCCGATCTCAACTTCGGGAATTGGTGAAAAGAATTGACATACCTGGATCGAGTACATGATGATCTTGAAGATATGAATGGGGAAGGCATTTTTCAACCATAGACTTCTTGAATCCATAAAACTGAGAAATAATACGGAAATGATTTCAAGAACAGAAATATTGAACAATTCACAGTTAAGAAATCTTAGGTAACAGATTGATGGTATAATCGCAAATCAGCAAAATCTCCGATGTTACAAACCCTGATTATAACGAACCCGATTACAACAAACCCGGTTCTCCACCCCCTCCCTTAACAAACCCTGTTAAAATCTTTAATAAACTTCCATATACCGAGATGGCAGTGTAGCAGGAAAAAAACGACTTTATTAAGTAAATGGTTTTGCTGAGGGGAAGGACAGAACGAACATGAAAGGAACTGTCATGGTTCTTGGAAGTTAACATGAACTAATTCTCGGCTTACGTCAATAGCGGATACAAGATGGCGGCAATATTATTGAATCCGGCCCGTGTTACCAACTCACGTAAACATAAATCAGCCAAATGAGCGGGATCTTCGTTCTGATCGTCAGGACTTTCAACTTGTACAGCCATGCTTCCAGTCGACTTCCCTAAAAGCCTATGAACGAGCACACCGGATAAAAAACATGTGCGTTGTATTGTCAGTTTACTATTGAAAGTGAGGATAACAATGAAGGTATCATAATCGTTCTGCTGCTAGCACACAGAAGCTACATTAGCTTTTTCTTACTTCTCTGATTTGGATTCGATGTTGAACAGCAACGCAGGTACAATCTTTGTCATATGCACATCATCCCAAATGTTTGCCTGAATACAAAACAACAACAACCGATCTGATTGGATACTAATATGCGAAGTGGAAATGTGATTGGTTAGAGAGGAACAAAGAGAGTGCGAGGGAAAGAATCGATACCTGTAAGTCGTCGTTTACTGTTTTCCGAACAACACCTTGCAGGCCCTGCAAACCTGATAAGCGAATTCTAAACAACAGAATGTCTCATCAACAAGACTCCAACATCATAGGGAATATGGGTTAAGTCAGGATAAGAAGGTCAACAGTTCTGAGCACGACACAAGGCAACAAATCTGGCGAACCATAAATTCAACAAATTGTTCAAAAAACCCCAAAAATAGGGCATGGAAACTCCAGGCCCTTTTATTTTCATATAATGCCAATGTTGAAGAAAAATCTCACTTTTGTTCTGTATCTGAATTTTCGTGATTTCCGTAACATAACTGACTGAACCTGGATATGAAGAACTCATAACGACGGTGGTATGACGGCGTCACTTCGTCAATGTTGGCAAACTTTACGAACTGTTCAAAAAGAATACATAGATAATTTAATTCGGTATCAAATACGAAAGGGTACGACAATTTGCACGATCATGTGTACGCACTGCGTTCTTATGGTATATTTGTTGTATAGTTTATACTGAGTCACAGACATTATTATGCACATCTGTATATAACTCTTACCGAGTTTGTAGCGCAGATTTGTAAACCAGGTTCGCTACTTTCAAGTAGGGCTTGAACGATTTTTAAAAAACCTTCCACAAAGAGGTTTAAACTCGAAGATCGGCACGCAAGTAGTAACGAATCCATCGCCTCCATGGCAATATAAACGTATCTAGTGAACGAAAATAAGAAAAAACAAATCCAGTGAACGAGGTTAAAATTCAAATATAATAAAAACATTTGCGAACTGACTCACTCGATGCGCTTTCTATACAAATGGTTGTTAATTTTCAAATACATGTAATCGCCAATCCTGTCTAATTTCTCTGGTGCTTGTAAAGCGTAAAACGTTAACTTTTCCATGTTGGACTTCACAAGACCTTGACTTGCATCGGAAGGGAACACATTGTCAACCAAACGCTTGTATCTGGGTCGCAAGTTACCAAAACAACCACAAACACTTGACGTCGCCATCTGTGTTTAGTATAACTTTGTATTTATTTTTCTCTGAATGTAATAATAATAGTAATAATAATAATAATAGTAATAGTAATAGTAATAGTAATAATAATATTAATAATAATAATAATAATAATAACAATAATAACAACAACAACAACAACAACAACAACAAAAGGATATAGCCTGTATAAATATTTACGTTTGAAATTTTTTATTGGCCCTTTTTACGCCGGTCCTTAATGGCGTTAATTTTCATGACTTGGCGTTAAAAGGGTCAGCGTAAGGTGTTGTCTGTGAAGGTTTGACCGTGGACTTATAAATGACGTTAAATTTGTGCTGGCGTTAAAAGGGCTAATAAGGTAACACTCCCTCTTACAAATGCGACAATGTACTTCTGTTATTCATATTTGTGTTCTTTACCAAACTTGCAAGAGCATTTCGAGGTTCGTTGATTCTTGTTGAAAAAAAAAAAATATATCCGAGCCTGATGTTGATACGCTTAATTGCTATTTTTAGAGCTTTTAAAGAAAAATTGTAAAATACAGTATTTTTTTATTAATATTATATATATATATATGTGAATGAGCAATACGCCTAATTCAATAAACGTTCTTATCCAAAAGGAGATAATACTATTGAATGAATTTGTGGGTAGAAATCAATACAAACTCTATTATGACGACACTGAATAACATATTGAGTTCATTACTAGTCTGCACGAGATCTATTCTATACAACATGAATATCTCCTGCCAAATGTAATGTATGGTTAGCATTTCAAATGAGCGTATGTAGTTAAAAAAACTAACGTCCTGTAAAGTACACACATGTTATGAACGTAAACAATGAATGAATGAAGAACAAACAGCGGATGAATGAATGTTTTGAGCGTCGTTGGATGATAAAGAAATTTTGTGAGTTTTCAGGTTTCTTATCTCTTATTTTTTCTTGATTCAGGTCAGGAATTAGTCAGTAATATTTTTATTTAGTGAGGAGAATCTTAAACAGTTAATTACTCAAAACTTGTGTCGACAAAACAAACAAATTAATTAATTAGGATAAACAAACAAAAATTGACTGATCAATACTTTTTTTTCGCGTAAACAACTAAAATAACAAGTGTTATATAGGCTTCCTTTACGTACCGGTCCCGAACCTTGTTGGATACATATATTTATTTCACAAGCTAAAACTCTCCACAAAATATAATAAAAAAAAATCATAAAATTGGTTCTGAAAGGAAAATTTGCCTATCTATCTATGTTGATGACGTTAGCAAAATGTTTGTGGACTCAAAAAAAAAACAAAAAAAACCATCTCAGGGACCTACTAGCCGCACCTCATACAACATTGAATTTGAGGGAAGGGTTTTTTCTCAAATATTTTGTGGAAGCTTGTAGTTTGAGAGCACTACATTAGTTTAGATGTTCTCGTTAAATTGGTGGCAGCAGCGGATCGCAATTTGTGGTGGAGCACATTTACATAATTTCTGTTTTCAATTTGTATCACCAATTTGTTCACGTTTATGGTGCACATCAGTCAGCTGAATCTTTCGATTTTTTTTTTTATTATATTTTATCAGCTGATGAAAATTATCTAAAATACTCCTACAAGAATCATGGACAGTGGCAGTCACGTGACAATGTCCGTGCACAAAACTGAGAAAAAGAATGATTAACAATAACAATGTATAGCGAAATTCTTCAATGTTGTGCATTATAAGGGTAGCAGAGCTACTGAACCCTCATAAAATCATCATTAAAACAACAACAACAACAACAACAACAACAACAACAAAAAAAACAGTTTGGCCTGTATAAAAATATGGCCGAAAAGAATTCATCTATTCCACTGTGTTCATTTATTTTCACTTACCTCTCCTCTCTTGTTTATTTCGAATAATAGTTTATTGTGATTCTGACGAAACTTTTTAACCAATCAGGATACGACTTTTATTCGTAAAATCACATTCGCGCGAATTTTTCGCCTAGTGGAAATCTCAAAAAATAACTCATAAATCTCACCAAGTGTAAACCATCCTTTGTACATTCACGTTTATAGGTATTTATTCGTTTTTATCGCAATTGCTATAAAATGTAAATACATGTTAAATGTAACGCAAATTCCTGTAAATCGAACGCAAACGCCTGTAATATTTTAGGTAAACTCCTGTAAAATATAAAATTAATTCCTGTTATATGTAGGTAAACTCCTGTAAAATATAAAATTAATTCCTGTTATATGTAGGTAAAATCATGTAAATATAACGTAAAATATCGTAATAATTCTTAAAAGTTAGAAAATGTAGAAATTGTATACAGAGTGTAGTTGCTGCATGCACTTTTTTAACAACATGAAAATCCATTGAGGAAGCATCTGGGGACTTGAAGAAAAATAATATAACAAAAATGATTTCATTCCTCGATGGTGACTACGGTTACGTGCTAATCATTTTATTAAATCTATAATGGTTTTGGTAACTTGAGAGGACTCTTTTGAAAGTTATCAAAACGCAAGGCAATCAAGTGCCTCTTTATTTCTATTGTTTCCGTTCGAAAGTTTTGAAGGCTTTTCATTTCTCTCTCACAAAAGTACTTGATTTCAACTTCTAAGAAAAGAACAGCTAAACCAAGTGAAATAGTCGCGAATTTCCTAAAAGAGAATTTTTTGTGTATTAATTTACTGGTATTTATGAAAATTGAACGTCCCTATGAGATGAATATTCCGAATTTCAATACAGGAAAACATCGGGCAACACGATGTCGAAGAATTTGTTGATTGCAATAAGCCTGGTATGGATTGCAGTTACTGGTATTTTTTACCTCTTCACTGGTTACTATAAGGAACGTAGACTTTACGCAGGACAACCGAGTTTCATGTCAAAGCAAAAAGTTACGGAGGGAGGAGGACAACAAGTCCATGTGGAGGAGAAAACGATGTTAGCGACCTTCATGAACACAATGACGGAAAAATTAAAAGAATTGAAATCGAGGCTGAGTGATCGAGAAGATTTTAGTCGATACACAGAGAAACGAAACGAAATTCTAAAACTTTTGCCAAATCTTACGGCAAAAACGTACGATATAAACTTTCACGTGCTTGTTGACAAGGCCGACAAGCCGTACAATCAACGATATAAAGTCGTCGTTCTAGTCTCGTCGAATGTACCGAATTTCAAACGTCGGGAAAATATACGCCGGTTTTGGGGCAACTACAAAAATTGGCGCAATAACATGTGGCGGATTTTCTTTATCACAGGCGGTTCCGACAGTAAAGATGTCATGGCGAAACTATATGACGAGGCTGTTTCATTCAAAGACGTTATTATAGAAGATGTTCCAGAAAGTTTTTATCACATGGCTGAGAAAGTTATGATTGGCTTACAATGGGCACACGTAAATTTCAATTACGATTATCTGCTGAAATGCGATGACGACATTTTCGTGCATATGGACCATTTGACCAATCAACTGAAAGAATACAAACAACGGACATATTTCGGACAGGCCATGATTGGTCAACCTGTAGAGCGAAAAGGGAGGTATGCCTTGACGAGAGAAGAACACGAAAAAGACACTTTCCACCCGTATTGTTCAGGGGGTGGTTTTGTTATGTCACATGATACCATCGAAAAGATCATTCCCCTATTTAATTGGGAACATCCGTTGAAAATTGACGATGCATTCTTTGGCGGACTGGCTTTTAAGGTTGGTTCAGTAGCTAAGCAAGGTGTTGGATTTTATATGTGGAACGATAAATGTGAAGTTTATAAGGATATGGTAATCGTGCATCCGGTTAAAGAACGAGCATGTATGGAAAAACTCCAAAATGCATCTCGAACACAAGTATAGCAGTGACAAGAGATATACTATATACAAGAATATAGTCTCTTCTTTTCTTCTTTTCCACATTTATACAAAAATTACCGCTTGGGTAGTGCTTTACTTGAAAATATATTCCGAGGTCTGAGTACCGACCGAGCCTGCGAGTTCGTTACGATTGCCCACTAAAAATGGTGCACTGTCAAGACAATAATTAAATCTTCCAAGCAAATGTGATTAAACTCGAAACATATTAACAATAATAATCTTTTACCTAAAAACTGATCGAACCTGTTCTATAACTAAATCGAACTTTTGAAGAATCCGACAAATTGATGAAATGAAATATCGAAATATTTCCGTGAATATAATTTCAACTACTTTAAAGGCAGAAACTTTCGCGATTTTCGCGAATGTTTATGCCTTTAAAAAAAGTAAAACGAAAATCGCGAAAGTTTTTTATAACAATAAAAAACCGAAATAAAAGATTTACAGGGCAACAAAGTACATTCTAGAGAACTTCTTTTTCACCATGAAATAATTTCTTTCACATATTAATTTCATTCATATATCAATCTAAAACAATTATATCATTTGGTTGTGCCTTTCTACTCTTGTTGCTGCTACCAGAAAACATTTGATGAATGTCCCGATTTCCTGTTTTGGTAGCATCTTTCTTTCTTTTTTTTGGTGCTGGCAATATCGGAATGTTTACTATCGGGGGGTAGTGTCATTACAAAATTAAAAACGAGCTCGCCCATCACTCTTTCTTCTACAGGTTTAGTGTAAAGGCTTTCAATCAACTCTAGATAGCGGGCTGTTAACCTTGACTGAAGCACAGTTGCTCGTGAGTTGATCACCACTTCGGATTTGATTTCTAGTCCCCCTTGAACTAAAGGTGAACGGCGGTAATGCCTCGAAGTCAACTTACAATGCATTGAAATTCCTCGATCCAAAAAATACTTTCTTACTCGGGATATCTCTTTGGGTAAGTGTCCCACGGTTTCTCCATTTTCATAAACTGTTTTTATAGCAAATCGATCAAAGACATTTCCAGGCTCGTAAAAAAAGTCAAGCTTTTCATTTTCCTTTGGTCGCCAAAATCTACGATAATAATGGAATCCTCTTACAGCGGCTGTGAATGTGTGAACTTCCATTTCGAATCGCGTGTACTTGCAGAAAAAAATCTTTCTTTCAATCGAAACACTCAAACTTCGCCATCATAATAATGAAATAAAAATTGTTTTGTAAAATGCACTCCACCTTCGTATTTTTTACCCAGACTCTATTACAATATGATAAAGAAACAACAATGGAGAGTTTCGAATTTCGAATCGAACGTGATTTCATTTATTCCTTCATTAATTTCGACAATAACAAAAATAATAAAGTAACGAACAGAAGAAATTCCATGTCGTTTTTCAGAAAAATGCAAAAAGAGTTAGAACAGAAATCTAATTTAAAAAGTCAGAACAATCAGCGGCCCACAGTCGAAGTCATTCAAAATAGCCATGGAACAGAAGCAAATGGTAGGGTTTTTTCTCTAATATTTTATCTGTAATCTGCTGTTATTATAACTCTTGAAACATTCTGATTTTGTTTTGTGTGATATTATATTGGGTTTATTTGAATCATATCTCAATTTATTAAAGGTATAAAAATACATATTCTTGCTTGTTTCATAGATTTCCTGCAATCAACTACAACTGCAATATCCGATATCGGTAGATTAGACATGCAGCACAATATCGCAGGTGGATGGACAACCAAAGATACATCATCAGGAAATCTGTAGCTGAAAATGGTAATGCTAATACTATCAGGAAATTCAAAACAGAATTTCCAAACTTGAACGAAAGTACTGTTCGAACATTTAAGAAGAGATATTATGAAGAACGGAGGAAATCCAAGGAAAAACTTGAAGAATCGAAAAGTATAACGAAGTATGCACGAAAAACTGGAAGGCCCTTACTTCAAGGCGAGCTAGACGAAATGGTTCAAAACACATACGTTCTTTAAGCAAAAAAGGAAATGTAATCAACACTACTGTCGCAAACGCAACCGCCAAGGCTCTAATCAATAAATACCCTCATGTAGCAGGTGATATTGATGTGAATTCCACTCGCTGGGCCAAAAGCTTATTTGCCAGGATGAACTTCGTAAAGAGAAGAAAGACATCTTCAAAAGTAGATATCCCCGATAAAGCTCGTAAGGAAATCGAATTTTTATATTTGCACGAAATAGTCACCAAAGTTAAGAAACACAACATCCCTCCCGAGTTCATTTTAAATATTGATCAAACGCCGTTAAAATATGTACCCGTTGGCAATAAAACTCTTGCGCCAAAAGGTGAGACCTCTGTCACCATCGAACGAAGCGCAGATAAACGTTCGATAACGGGAACATTTGCAATATCTTTACACGGAGATTTTCTTCCGATGCAACTAATTTACGGTGGCAAAACTTCTCAAAGTTCTCAAAGTCACAAGTAAGAGCACATCTCGATAATGGAGTTAGTATCGATGACATTGAAGTAGGGTTACAGTTGAGCAAGATCAAACCAATTCATGCTGGTTGACTAGTGGAATTATATAATCATATGACCACTTCAAAAGGAAAAGAAATTATCGATAGCGGGTGGAAAGCGGCTGGTATCTCCGATGCTGTTAAGCTCGGTTCGTCAAAGCTACCACCAATTGACCCATTTGTGGACATAGATCCGATGATTGGCAATAAGAGTGATTCTGGTAATCGCCACTTATTGATAATCTGCGATGTGTCGGTCGAAGAGTTTGAAATATTATGCGGGAAAAGTCTGGGACAACAAAACGACGAGGTAACAGACGACGAAACTGACTCTGAATGGGAGTAAGACTTGCCTCTTTTGTAATTACTTGGGTTACTTATTCGACTTAGTTGCTCTTTGTTAATATTTTTAGTATTTGTCTGCTTGATAAAATAAGATAAAGAAGAAAAAAAAGAGAGAATTGTCGAAGTTCGCGAAAGTTTTTTCCTTGCAAACGAAGTGATTTTTGATTTTCGCGAAAGTTTTTTACGCGAAATTTGTCCCCAATTTAAAATTCGCGAAAGTTTCTGCCCGCGAAAGTTTCTGCTTTTAAAGTACTTTGAACAGGTCCTCTGGATTAGATATTAATTTTAAATAAAATGTCGAGTTAACATTTTTTGTCATGACGTACTTATGACGTCATAACTCGTACTTTAAATAACTCGAGAATTACCTGCGTCGATAGTAGTTCTTTTCAGTCGTGTTTTATAAATTCATATGATTATGCTATAGTATTGTGGTATAATTACAGGTTTGTAATATTAATACTATTACATAATGGTAAACATTAACTATGACACGAACATTCGTAGAAGATCAGGTTGTTGATCTTATCATCGAAAACCGAGTTTTTTGCTGACATTGAGACGGATATAGTTAAGGGTCAACTGAATGCAAAGTTCTTAAAAGTTGTTAAAAGTTGTTTAAAATGTTTTCTGTATTCTTTTGTAGAAGTATTTTTATATTACGTTTGAAAATTTTGACATTTCGGCAGTTCTCAAGTTCGCCGTGTTTGGCAATAAAGATATTCCACAAGTTCGGTCCACGCAATCTGATGCTTTATTCTTCAAACTTTCTGCGACAAAAAAGCTCCTTTAACATTGTTGTTTGAATAAATCTCTCCTCGTTGTCTACTCTGAGCAAATGAAATTTACAAAAAGACGAAAACGAAAACGAAAACGCAAGGAATCAGATCACTGATGGGAATAGAATAATGATAACATTAAAAATGAAAATAATTTATATAAATATTAATATATAGGATGAAAACATCTTTAAAATTTCATAATCTACAGATTTAAGAGTTTCAGATTTAAACAAGAAGAACTTCAATCAATTCATTTAAAATTGGATCGTTCTTTTTGTGAAAGTAACAACAACAACAACAACAAGAATTTATGAGCATGGTGGCGTATGCTATAGCAGATATTACAAAATGTCCTCTTCCAAGATTTCAAAAAAGATATACTATGTGCAGGTGAGTGTAGTGATATAGTGTCTCGTTAACATTCACAAAATAACCGACCTGAATACATTTTACAGGAGTTGCACAGACTCAGCTAACAAGATTTACGTTTCTGGTCTGCTTTTTTATGCATTCGATTGTTAATCGAAACTGACTGGGTCAGTATTTCTAAGACATTAAGTGACTTATTACTTGTGTGTTTAGATGAAATTCCAGATTAGGTTGAATTGAAATTGCAACAAAACGTTTTCGCAAGTAGTTGAAGCCCCTTTCTCAGCGTGATGAGGAAACGGTCTGGATATATAGGATCCAAGAGCAAAAAATCGGTCCGGCTAAGTGTAAGGTCGAGTTGTGTAGGGTACACCTTAAATGAAGAATTCAACTGTTATTTTCTTTTACAGTGTGATGTGCCGACTCACTACGATGGTTGTGTTGATGTTCACCATCATGTTATATTATGTGAGCACAAAATACTATAACAAAACATTAACAACTACATCAGTCAAAGTATATGAATATTTTCAACTACCTGATACCAACATTGAGAAAGTCGATGAATTAAGAGAGTACGGAGATAAACTACAGAACAAAAAAAGTTTCAAGGCAAACAAGCAATCCTTCATAAAATCTGGGTGGGCGCAAACACCACAAATATTACATGAAAACATTGACGGAAGTAAAGAGCATTATAACTTCCTTGTGATGGTTTCGTCTCATGCTAGACATATCAAACGCCGGAATCAAATACGCAAACACTGGGGTAACCAAAACCGCTGGATGAGTCACCTAAGGTGGAGGGTGATATTTGTAACTGGCAGTGTGGAAAATGAAAGAGAGATGAAAAGCATGTATGACGAATCCAGAAGATACCATGACATTATCATCGGCAGGACGCCGGAAAATTTCAAAAACATGTCGCACAAATTAATGACGGGTTTTCACTGGCTTCACAGGAACTTCATGTATGATTACATTGTGAAATGTGATGATGATGTGTTCATCCACATTAATCACGTTAGCAATCGCTTGCAGAACTATCAAAGCAACATTTACTTTGGACAAGCCATGATAGATCAACCTGTTCAAAGAAGAGGGAAATACGCTATTTCGACCGATGAGTTTCAACCAAATACGTTTTATCCATACTGTTCCGGTGGCGGCTATGTTGTGTCACGTCATATGGTGCAAAGTATCATACCACTTTTTAACTGGAAGAAACCACTTAAGATAGACGACGCTTATGTCGGACAGTTGATACACAGTATAGGCATAACAGCACAACATAGTGCTGGATTTTATTTCTATAATTTCCATTGCCGATACGAGACTGATTTGTTGGTGAGTCATCCAGTAGTTACCGAGTCATGCATGGAGAAGTTAATGCAAGATGCTCTTCTTGAAAGGAGCAGATAAAATCTTGACCTTCGTTACGAACTCGATTGGAACACATACTACATTACCTGACCATACCTGTCATAAATTCTTGCATAGGATAGTATAAATAGATGTTTTTATCAAATAATATTTTTTGAATGACATGAGTTCTTAGCAGGAAAACATCGATGTGTTTTACGTTCTTCAGATTGGCTTTAATGAAGAACTTCAGGTGGCTAATTAACTCAACAGTTTGAAGACAACGCTTACATAAAGTCGTTGTATAGAAAGGAGCCAAATGGTACAGAATTAAACAATGTTAGCTCAACTACCTACAAGGAAGTTACTGAAAGAAGTTAAGAAAGAAAGAACGAATATTATCAAACTAGCAATAAGTAATTAACATGACCATAGTTACATGCACGCATTACACTAGAGAGAAATTGAAACCATCACTGGATAAAGAATTAGAATTAATTTAATTTACTATTACCTAACAAAGAGATGACCATGAAGAAAGAATGTACCTTCTTTAGTGCCTAGTGCAAACTTCTGTATGGTTTTCCATAAGGCTCCACTGTAGGGTTTCCTGTTATGCATCACTAACCTCTGTCATTTCTTTTATGTTCTGGTAAACATTGAAATTGATACGATGAAAAACACAACCTAAAGGAAAGAAATGTTTCGCCGGAATAAAATAAAATTTTGCGGTTTTAGATAAAATCACAAAAAATTAAATTCTCGCGAATATTTAAAATGCTAACTAACACAAATAAACCCATGAATCATAACTCAAATCATAGAATAAAAACAATGTCGACAAAGTATAAGAAAAGTTAGTTTATGGTTTTTATTGGTACAACTGAAACTAACAAAAATAGGAGATATGGCCCTGTTTACAATGTGAGCTATTACATAAACTATGCTTAAAACTTACTTAAAAGAGAATACTTTATGGAATAGTTTATCACGTATCACGTAAATTATTCAAAAAGTTAATCAATTCACCTCAATAGCCATTTTTACACAAGCTGAATGAGTGAATGAATGAGTGAGTGAATGAATGAGTAGGATTTGATGTTACATGTGAAAATCATGCTTATTTTAACCTGGGGTAAAATTACCGGTTGAACACCTCAACATGTAACTTCAACTTTACAAAAGTTATACTATAACCAGTTGGAACTCACCCAGGGGTGGTATGTGTATGTTATGTGTAAAAAAGCCTCTCCATTTTGCTGCTAAAAGACTTTCCTCTTTTCATTTTTCATTTTTAATGAAAGCAGCAGAGTGTAAAGTACGTAAAATTTTACGGAAGTTTTGTCCTTTATCACGTGCAGTTGGCCTCACAATTTTAAATGTTCATTTGGGAACCATCAGCCAGGTGAGGTGAATGAAAGTAGTTTCTAAAAGTACTTCCTTAAGTTAAGAATACGGACATTTGTAAATACAATGTCACTTGGAAAGTTATGTATAGACATGAATTAAAGTGACTATTAGTTGTAAAAACATTATAATCAAAGATTTTGACTAACAATTAATAAGTAATTTTGGTACTTCTTTAGTATCAAGAGAAGGGGAAATAAAAAATTAAAAACTTTAACAAAAAAAAAAACGTTTGATGACATATCTTTTATAACCACGTTGACGTGTTTTTAATTAATTAAAGAGGAATTAAACTTTCAGAAAATTTTTTGTAAAATTTTAAATAAAAAAAACATCTTGGGTTTGATTTCCCTTTAAGAGTGTAATTTCTAGATTCAACAGTGATTCATACTGTTTTGATGATATCTCATAAGTTGTCAAATTTCGAATGTTTCATGTTAAATTATTCTACTTCCCTGCGAGCATATACTTTATAGACACCATACACAATATTTTGCCAATATAACACAAACAGGAGAATCAGGGCAAGAGGTCAAAATTCAAAAACAAATGAGTTATATACAAATACAAACTTAATTGAGAGAAATTTATGTTTCAATCATACATCAACAAATTGAAATACCCCGGAAGAAGCTGTGCTGTATATATCCAGGGCTCTAGAGAAGAGCCCACAGCCACATCATGCAGGTAGCTCTATATGCCACAGAACCCTAGCTAAAAAATGCATTAAACTAAATTGAAATCTTTGAGTGTAACTTTAAAAAACTTAATATATAATAAATAGTATATATATTTAGTATAAGTTAGTATATAACTTAATGAAACAAAATATTTACGAAATACCCCAAAAACTAAAATCTGTTGTGGTTTGAACAGTAAAAAAAGAAAAAGAAGAAGTAAACAAAACCAAAAAACCAATTTCTTTTGTGAAAAAAGTTTCTAAAAAAAACGTTTGATGACATATCTTTTATAACCACGTTGACGTGTTTTTAATTAATTAAAGAGGAATTAAACTTTCAGAAAATTTTTTGTAAAATTTTAAATAAAAAAAACATCTTGGGTTTGATTTCCCTTTAAGAGTGTAATTTCTAGATTCAACAGTGATTCATACTGTTTTGATGATATCTCATAAGTTGTCAAATTTCGAATGTTTCATGTTAAATTATTCTACTTCCCTGCGAGCATATACTTTATAGACACCATACACAATATTTTGCCAATATAACACAAACAGGAGAATCAGGGCAAGAGGTCAAAATTCAAAAACAAATGAGTTATCTACAAATACAAACTTAATTGAGAGAAATTTATGTTTCAATCATACATCAACAAATTGAAATACCCCGGAAGAAGCTGTGCTGTATATATCCAGGGCTCTAGAGAAGAGCCCACAGCCACATCATGCAGGTAGCTCTATATGCCACAGAACCCTAGCTAAAAAATGCATTAAACTAAATTGAAATCTTTGAGTGTAACTTTAAAAAACTTAATATATAATAAATAGTATATATATTTAGTATAAGTTAGTATATAACTTAATGAAACAAAATATTTACGAAATACCCCAAAAACTAAAATCTGTTGTGGTTTGGACAGTAAAAAAAGAAAAAGAAGAAGTAAACAAAACCAAAAAACCAATTTCTTTTGTGAAAAAAGTTTCTACTTTGAGCATAATTAATCTACTGGTTTACTGTCTAGCAGGACTGGGATATACAAAAAAATGAATATGTAGGTTGAAAACAATTTTCACATGAATCATAGTTTTACAACTGGCAATGAGAAATGCATTGTGGAATAACATTATTTTGTTTATGTCTCCTCCTCCCCACAATACTACTCTGACTGCTATTGAATTGTGTATGTGATAAGATGTTTGTAGAATAACATTATAGTGGCAGATGTTTCTTATGCAGAAATCTTACAAAATTCTTTGTAAAATAGGTTTTAGTTTTTATTGTAAACATAAAAAAAATTTGGGAACTTAAACAATAATGGGAGAAGATATTAAAATTTAATGAGATTTTTCCATGGCTCTTAGTGATTTGTTTCCAACCCATCAAAGGAACAGTTTGTAAAAATAATACCAAAAAAATACAAAACATTTTGATTTAGATTTTTTGATTTATAATAAATAATTAATAACAATTGTTTAAAAAAACACTCACATGTTTACATAGAAATCCCTTATGTATGATTATTGCTTAGGAATGTAAAAATTTCTAAAGGAGAGAATACAAAACACAAAACAAAGCACAAACACTAGTTAAAGATGAAACATTTTATTGGTGCATAATTATAAATGCTTTTGAATAGCTATTAAAATAACAATATCAAAAATAACAACAGTAATTAGCTTATATAATCATATCAGAAGAGCATTAAAATGGGAAAACAGAAATTAGTTGACACAAAATCACACAAAAGACTCAACAGGAAAAGTATGTTAAATAAAATTCATTTATTTGAAAATAATTTTTTTTCACTTTGTTTTCTAGTTTTATAAGTTTCACTTCGACAATATTTATCTTTATTTACTGACTTAAGATAAACAATTAAAAATAAACCTTTGAAATAGGAAACATAAAAAGGTAACGTAAAATACTACCATATAAAATAAGGGATTATCTTCAGGATTATTAAAGCTTGAAATGTACTTCACAGTCATTATTGTTAAAAGCTATTTGCATATAATTAGTAAAGAATGGACAGTAATAGTTAGAAGACTATTAGAATATTATAATTTATAATAAGAATATTATGAAAACAATAAAAATAAAATAATACACTTTTTAATGCTAAACAAGAATTTAGATTTAAGGAATCTCGTCTCTACCTTATTGTACTTTGCATCATTTTCTTTTTAGAGCTATGGTTCCTCACATTAGTCGCCCAAAGATCATGTTTATTCTACTTATCTTTGCTGTATTCACTCTGACTGTTGTATTCCGAAAAAACACGAAGTTAGTGTCAGCACCAACTGATTATGCGAGTCAAGACAATGCATTCCAAATGATTCTTAGGTCATTACATAACATTGAAAAAAAATTATCCGAACAAAATTCATACTTAGAGTATAAAGCTTTCCGTGACAAGATTAAACTCTCCATTCCGAAGCTCATTAAAAACGAGAATGATAAAATAAACGTTCATGTGTTAGGTCAACCCAAGAAAAACAGTCTTAATGAGAACTACCATGTTCTAGTACTGGTATCATCAAATGCACCACATGATTGGCGACGTGATGCAATCCGTCAAAATTGGGGAAACAGCAGTATGTGGTCCAGAACGGAAACCTGGCGTGTTCTATTCGTAATAGGAGGAAGTAAGGACAAAGGTGTAATGAACAAACTGCAGATAGAAGCACAAAAGTATAATGATTTGCTTATTGAAGATGTCGAAGAAAGCTTTTATTCTTTATCAAAGAAAGTCATGATTGGGTTACAATGGGCACATACAAATATTAACTACGAATTCATTTTAAAATGTGATGATGATATTTTCATACAAATGGATCGCCTTATGAGACTTATCGAGAACAATAGAGACGAAAATTATTTTGGTCAAGTCATGTATAAGCAACCTGTTATGCGTAAAGGCCGATATGAGTTGACCGAAGAAGAACATAAAAATGATTATTTCGATCCCTACTGTTCAGGTGGTGCTTTTGTAATATCTTTTGATGCTGTCAACAGGATTATACCTTTATTCGATTGGTTCAAACCACTTAAAATAGATGACGCATATATTGGCCAACTCGTCTTTCAAGCTGGTATTAAAGAGAAGCATGAAAATGGATTCCATTTATGGAACCGTTGGTGTGAGTACACAGATGTTCTACTTGTGTCACATCCAGTGAAAAATGAAATATGCATGAGTTTTTTAACAGCTCGTTCAATGATAGAGAATGGAAAATTACACAATGACACACTCAAAAATCAGAAATACGCTTTCGACGAAGAAGCTAGAAAGAAATTATAGAATTTGCTGGCAGAAATTATTATTATTGATAACATTTTTTATTTAATAAAATAACTTATACAGTAGGAAATGCTTTTTTTAAGAGTTGATACAGTTTTTTTAGATGGAACAAGTAGATATTTGTGGATTATGTCTTCACACAAGAATCAAAATATATATACAACTGTTTATATATATAAACAGGTATTCTCAATATATAATATATATTGCTTTTTTGTGTCATTGAATCTCAATTCTAACATTCCCTTATAAACTTCTTATGATTATATACAGTAGTTGTGACTTATTACCTTTAATCTAGCGACACAGGTACTAACCAGACCGTATTATAAGATGTATATGTTGATTGGGAAATCAAAAACAGGAACATTGTATCACAGTGAGATTAAGTTTTTCACATGTTATACTTATACATCACTATAGCTTAAAGGAGATTTAGAAATCAACAATTAACATTAGTGTGAGTGAATGAAGAATAATTTTCACCCTAATCTTCATAAGTGTACCCATTATTATAAATCAGGTTACATTGTTAGATATTTATAAAAAGTTTTAAAGAGCCCGTAAACAAGCTTATTGTGATATCACAAGAGCAAAATGTTGACATAACACGGTCATTATTGTTTTTGGTTCGCTCATACAGAAAACCAGTTGATAGTGGTTCAGCTAAATGATAAACACGATTCTCTTCAGTTGATATTTTCAACTGATACTGAAACTTTAGTATTACAAGATAACAAGGAGTTGAAGTCAAATACATGAAAAATAAATTATTAGGATAAATTTGTTTGGTTGCTTCTTTTATCACCTATTCTAAAGCAGATCAAATTTATTCTGTGTTCCGACTTACGTCACTAATTATTTTGAAATAATAAAATCTCGCTACTTCGGCTGCAAAGATGGTTACAAATATCCTGTTGCTATGTTGCTATGACTTCTTCACACAATATTAGTTTTGTTAGCCAAGATGACTGTTGTTCACAATGCACACAAGAAATACAATAAAACTTTACAGCTATTGATTATCCTCAAGATTCCAGTCATAAAAGTTGTCTTGAAACACCAGAATACATTATTATAGAATCAAATATTTCGAAAGTTTTGTGATACCCGTATTGTTCATATATCGCTGAATTTTTCTCAACACCTCAATATAACATAGCGGGAGTGGTCATTAGAAACGTTGCTGGTCTATTGTCAGTATTTTTAACTTGAACTACCTAACTGTTTGCTTTGCACACATTTTAAATCACATGGTGGTAAATAGCCACTTTTGATTTTGGTTGGAATGTTTTCATGTGACCAAAAAGTGAGCAAAGCAAAATTTGCCTATTGAAAAGATCAAAGAAAAAAATTAACAATAAGTTGTTAAAATAGACTTCCACACCAGAGAATTTTTGAATGACTGTGATTAGATTAATTTTGCTACAATTTTAAAGAAGTTAATTGTTTGACGTCATTTTCAACAAACTGAAGAAGTTGTACATGTTTAACTTTTAAAAATGTTGAATTCAAAATGTTGATTCAAATAATTTGAATTGAAAATTTCACACTATCAATCTTGTTGATTTTGACAAAGGATCCAGGCGGGTATGATGATTAGCTTTCAGGAAGATTCAGTGTCAATGTTTTGTTTATTTAACATGCTTTGTTTGAATAAACAAACAAACAAACAAACAAACAAACAGCATAAAATACAAAGGAGTTTAATAATGACTTTATATAGATAAAACTGCATATGAAAATCTTTTGTGGTTTCATATTAAAAAGTTCATTCCTTCGTGAATACATTAATTTCTTTCAGGCTGTAACTGTAACAAAAGAATAAAGGGAGTTCCAAAAATTAAAGAAATTTCAGCTTTTTCAGCTTTTTCAGCCTTACAAAAGGAAAAGTAACTTTTCCAGGATTTCCAACTTTTGGATACCCTGCATCAACAAATCAAAGAAAAACACAAAGACAAAAAAAAAAAAACCAAAAAAACCCATCATTGTACTTGCATTATTCCCAAACAAATTCACACGAAAGTGGTTAATAAAATTGACAACATAATTACCTGGAAGTAGAATTCATATTTAACTCTTAATAAACTTCATAATTTCATTCACTATTTCATTTGAAATAAATGCATCTTCAAATTCTCAAAAAAAGAATTATAAACACTAAAAAGAACTAAAAATTAGTATGATTATTATGTTTTGAAAATTAACATTTACCAAAAAATATAAAAAAATGTGTGTCCCATTCTGCGGTGTGTGAGTATATGCAATGACTTTCACTATTATTTTATTGCCCCTTTTAATGCCGACCCAAATTTAACACCAGTCCCTTTTATGTTGGTCATTATCTTTTGAATCAAATCATTAAAGACAACCATCTAATGTCGGCCCTTTTAATGCCAAGTCATGAAAATGAACTCCATTAAGAGCCGGCGAAAAAAGGGCCATTAAGATAATATGACATATAAAATCCATTGAAGTAACTCTTAACCCTATTAGGCCTAAGAAGGGGGGAGGGAGGGTGGCACAAGACTCCAAGACTTCTAATATCTCAGGAATTACTGCTGCTAATTCATTGAAATTTTGTGATATCTCTAAAAATTGATTAGGCTTTTTAAAAATGGTGAAAAAAGTGAACACCATTATATCAATAAAACATGCAAAATTTGAGTTGTTTACAAGAAAATAGGACAATTAAATGACTAATGGTGTCAGCACAAATTGTTTGTTTTATTCAATTTGATAAGAAGTAATGTATCACCCAACCCCACTTGCATGGGGTAAGTTTTATGTGATACGAATAGAATGTGTCCCACACCCTACACACACCCCTAGTCCTGAATAGCCCCTAAAAAGGCTTAAAGACGGATCTCCACTAGGCGGAAGAATGTTGACCCGTGAAAAGGAGAAACATTTTCTACTATTCGAATGGTGACATTTTCCGCCGCGAGATTTTAATTAGCCATACAAGTTGCTCCAAAAGTTTCCTCCCCTAAATTTTTCCTCCTAGTGGAGATCCTGCTTAATAGGGTAAAAAATTTCTCAGTTGTGAATCAAAGTAAACAACATAAAGAGTCTACCCTTGTGCCTGCCATTACTTTACAACATGCATATAAAATCCCTTTCTCTATCTATCTTGAACGGTTTTGTAAAATATCAAAATTATCAACAAATTTTTTAAATAAAGTGACATGTATTATCATTGTATTTACACTAAGGGTTGTTTACAGTAATTCTAATTTTTAAGATACCAGAAGGGGCACATATTGGAGGGGAGGGCTTAACTTTCTTGTGTTCAAAAACTGTTGACACTGCATTGACACTATCACTCATTCTTGGAATAGCGAACCCAAACAACATGCCAAATTTGCGAAGTCATAAAAGAGAAGTACGAAATTGTAAATAAGTAAATAAAGGACTCACGACCTCACTTATTCACAAGTTGTAGATATGTATACTTCCACCATGATATGATTTTACTGAGCTTTGAGGGGAGGATACAATCAGTTGTTTACCATATCCGTTGTTTGAAATCACTTCGATTGAAGTCCCAAAGTGAGCGTTTGCCTTAAAGGTAAACAATTATACAAGTAAACAATTATACAAGTTTACTTCAAATTGAGGGAAAACATTTATTAGATAATGAAACAAAATGAAGTTGACATGGTAACAACACTGATGAAGTGAATAGATTATTGAGTGTCTTGATATTTAATTTTTACATGCAATTTAGTTCAATTCAAATCCACAATTCAATGAAAATTACAGCCAGTCGACAATATGAAAAACCTTACCTCAGACCCTAAAAAGGTTTTAAGAGCATTCAAATCAGGACAAGGTTTCGATTTAAACAGCGGACAGTTATCAGTGGCAATACCATTCATGGTTGAAGAATCGAATATATAAACAGCTCCTTCCTCACCTAACATGAAAGTTTTATCACTTGTTAGTGTTAAAACTGAATATCATGCTCAATGTGAGGTGACGGAGAAGGTTTGGTCATTAAGTTTCGATAGTTAAACAACGTTGACAAGCAAAATATTAACAGGAGACCTGTTGTTCCTGGATCTTCAGTAGAATAATAAGTAGGATTTTACGGAAGATATAACGTGACAATCTCATGTTGATTGACATTTTTGTGCATTCACATCATCAACATTTCGACCAAACCTACTCCATCAATTTAGATTGTCAATTTAAATGGAACAGATATTTCAGCTAGTTACAAAACAATTACGGTTATAATTATAATTACAGCTATTGTTTTAGTTTCTAAAAAAGTTATGAAATTTAAAATGTGAGAAAAAACTTTTTACTGTTGTCCTTCTCCAAATTTCCAACAGTACTTGTTTAATATACAGTACACATCCGCTAATTTGAACATGAGAGGGATCAGAGTTTTTATTTCATTTAACGAATGTTCGAATTAACCTAAGTTAAGGTGAAATCAAGAATCTTGCTAAAGACAGAAATTATATTTCTTTTTTTTTTTAATTTCATTCTTGGACAGTTTTCTGTACAACTGGATGGTATTAAAAATATCTTTTTTAATATTTCCTCATTTTTGTGTCCGTTTGTGATGATGAATGCATGGTGGTCGAATTAGTAGGTGTATTTTCACCAGGCAACGGAAAAAAATGGTATGAATTAGCGAAATGTTTTAATAAGCAGGGTTCGAATAAGCAGCAAAAAAATAATATGAGATTTTCTTAAAGCGAACTCTAGGGATATTGTTCAAATTAGCAGAAAGTTTGAATTAAGCAGCAGTATCTTTTTTAATTGTATACCTCCATAAAGTTCTTCTGTAAAATCTTCTGATCGACGAGGGGAAGCAATAATCAGCTCATCATGTCCATCGCTATTAATATCATGAAATTTCACAAGTTCACCAAAACGACCATATGCTCGATCACCTTGGTACTTTGCTAGAATGTGACCATGGGATCTGTATGGATATTTTAGCAAAGATGTGACATTAAAAAGTATAACTTCTCCAGCTTGCTTCAATTCGTATGGTATTTCTCCAAATACACGACCTTCAACATCTACATATATATAAAAACAGTCCTGTTGTTCAAAAGTGATCGACAAACAATACATGAAAATTATATAAACATTTTAGAAATAGAAACGTAGAACTATAATTATTACAAAGCGTGTAAAAACATTTTACAGTTTTTCTCCATAAATTGTTTTTACATGGAATATTGCCATGATAAGTCTGTGTATATACAAAAATTGTTGTGTTTCTCCGAAGTAATAAAAACCATAAGATGGAGCTAGAGATTCCCCTAATGGGAGATTCCCCCTATACTAATACGGAAAAAATAAACATCCATTGACGAATTTCCAGAGAAAATTTTCCTAAAGTTCTTTCTTTCAAAGTTAGGTAAGAAAAAAACAAGATTTAGTATTAGTATAAGAAGATATTATATAATTAAATCAATTCAACAAACCCAAATTCATATTTTTGATTTGGTAGATGTATATGGGGTAAAGTTAAGTGACAAAATATCTGAAAGTAAGAAACAGGATGACTGGATAAATAGTTTAGAGAATAGATACAATATATATAAGAGGTGGCAATAGTCATCTAGAATGAATGGAAATTTGATTCGCGACCTAGTAAATCTAGGGATAATGATGGTAGTTTCGCAAGAGGACGGCCATGGAAGTCATGGAGTAAAGTAGCTAGGAAGGATTTAAGAAACAAGAAAGACAGTAAGGATGATAGGGCAACATGGATGTCTGGAAAGTGTGCCCTAAACCGGGTATGATGATGATGGTGAAAGCATAACTAGTAATTTTCAATATACTACCTTTAGAAGGTGCTCCAACCGCAAGAACATAATCCTGATTTCCAAAAGGATCACCATAAGTAATAGATGTTCCAAATTCGCCAAATATGTCTCCAAATGTATCTCCTTCAAGATCAAGAAAGAATTTTCCATTCAAAAAGACATCAACTTTACCAATGCTTTGCAGATCTCGAAAATCGTATTTGCAATCATGCCAAAAACATTTCCTTATAAAAAAATAAAAAAATAAATGTTGGTAAGAGCAAGTGATTGAATTCTGAAGACGCAATTTCAAACATATGCCAGAATGAAAAAATACTGAATTACCTGTAATTCGGTGAGCCAACAAAAAGTACACTGTCATTGTTTTGATGCACACATTCCAGAGAATAGCCGAACCAACTGTAGTTTGTTGCTCCAAAATAATCCAGCTTAGATATTCCATTTTTTCCATTGCTTAGTGTCCTAACAAATCCCTTCTGCCAAGAGTTGAACGGTGTGCTTATCATCAATTCAGACTGGCATGTTTTTAGAAAGAATCCAAAATTTGTGTACTCAGCTTCGTCTTCGTAGTTAAGGATGATGTCAGGTTGTTGTGATAAACCATTCGCCGAACCAAAATATATATACACTTTTCCAAAATATTCTAATTTGTTAGCACCTGGGAAAAAATTGTTCTTTGAAATAAGTCACATCCAAAATTACAAGCCTATTTGACCTAGAAATATCCACCACATCTGTCTGGAAGTGTAAAGGCTGCAGAAAAAAAACCAATAAAAAACAACAACAATATATATACCAGTGACAGGAGCACTGATAACTAAATCTTGGAACTCATCGTTATTATAAAGTATGGATGACATAGCCCATCCAAATTTGCCCATTTCCTCAGCTCCTTCTAATATCTGAATATCATCTAAATTCTCATCCAGTAAGGAAGTCTTCATATCGGTTGTAATTGACACAATGTAAACACAGCCTAACTGTGATAAGCCTGGTTTCCAATAATTTGGGGCACCAATTGCCAATTTTGTTTCATTCCCAATTCGAATAGACGTAAGTGACCTGAATGCACAATTACATAATTTTAAGCAAACATTTTCTTTCACGCAAATTTGGATCATTTTGATTGATATGGCATTTCATTACTAGCCAAATCCTACCTTCCAGCATTAGCATATGCATTAATGGAAAACAGATGTTTCGGGGAACTTTCTTTATCATCTAATAAGTTACCATGCATATTTACTTCAGCCTTTTTCCGATATTCCTTCATATAGGCATACATTGCATCACTAGGCTGTAAATAAAGTCCCCTACTACTTCTAAAAGCTGAAACATCTGTTATTTTCCAACCACCTGTCAAAAGTGGGTATGCACGCCCTGGGTTCTTTGTAGTAGGAGTTTGTAAATTGATATTTCTTGATGAGAAATTCTGACAATTGATCAACAACGCACTATGATTTAAATGACAACTTTCAGTGCCATGTTCGAACATATATGCTGTTTGATTCCAAATTAAATTTGTCCAGGATGCCATGTCATTTATACCACCTAAAGCAAATATCAAAACACATGCATACTAATATCAAAAGAGTAAAATTTACAATTATAAAAGGTATGAACCAATGTATATAAAACATTCTCAAAAAAGATGAAAAATATATAAAAATATATAAAAATATGACGATACACATTTTTTATAAGAACCAAACAAGGCCCTCTAGTACTCCAAATTTCTTAATTTTTTAATAAAAGTCTCTTATGTGGTGTCTTGGCAACGAAGAGATAGAGAAATGTTAAAAATAATTTGTTCGAATAATAATGTTTAACTGTAACATTCAATTGAAAAATCGTGTTTACGTTAATAATAATAATGCTTTCCGTTACCTAATATTGAAGTTCCTTAAAAAATTTATGTGTTAAAGCTGTACAAACAAAATGTTTGAAAATATTCAAAGCACCGAGATTTGGGTTTCTTATAAAGAAGTTTCTTATACGAAAATATGTGTGGGACAATCCATTTTCAGTAATGTTGCTGGTAACATGTTGGTGAAATTCATGAGTGTGAAGGTGTGAAGGTAAGAAGGAAAAGAAAAAAAGAAAAGAACAACAATCTACGAAAAAGAAATAGTATTTCATTCACTCACCAAGAAAATAGTCGTGTAGGTGATTATATAAAAATGGTGACTTCTTCACAAAAGGTTTGAAAATTTTTGCACCACCATAAGTTTCCGCAAAGTATTCAATGAACAAAAACGTACTACATGTTTCGATGACTATTTTTGGAACAGTCTGGTTACCATGGTAGTACTCTTTGTAAATTTGGTAAAGGTCATCAACAGGAACATACCTGCAATGGGAAATAAAAAATACATAAAAGGTCTTCATTGAGATAAAACAGCTCAGTTATCAACTCGTACCCGTTCATTCAATAATGGAAAAACGTTATTTGTAATCAAATTTATAGCCCTGATGTATAGAGACTTCTCACAATAGATCATTTTATAATTGGCTAATTGATGTCACATGGGTCCATAAAAATGTAAACAATAAATAATGATAAAGAAGACTCCATATTTCAGGCCAGGAAAAACACAGAAAGAGAATTATAGTTGTACACAGAAAGTTGAACACAAAACGTTCTAGCGATCTATAAATAACTTATATTAACACTATTAGCTTCTGAATACATGGGAAAATAAAGACCTCTGGCTGCTTACAACTTTTCTTTCCCCGTATTTCCCGCTAAACGATTATGAAGTCATTTCTTTCACCTACCATTTGAAAATACCGACTGGTTTGTCATCATGATCAAATTGTGTCAACATATCACCACCAACATCAGCATCTGTATGCGCTGTGTCATACACATTAAGGAAATTTGAAGCCGCCATGGCGCGTATGAAACCTTGATTGATTCCCAAACTATGCCATGTTACATCAGCAATTTGATGGGAAACAAAGCCAAACACAAATGCCACTAACTTCTCTGTTTCCTGTTAATTTAGAAAGTAATTTTTTTAGGACCAAAAATCATTTGAGGGAGGTCAAGACTGTTTTTTAACTAATAGCTAATCAATGATATTTTCTCAAAATTGAGAAAGTATTCCAAGGTTATCTGTCGATTTGTAGCTGACGTGAACGTGGAGGAACATGGAGGGAGAGGGTAAAAAGTTGTTTATAGCCCTGCTCAGAAAGCTAGTCAAAAAAAAAAGCACGTAGATTTGTCAAAGGATTGTCTCAAAATCAAAATTTTGTCGGTGAAAGACCATTTCAATTATGTTTCCACATTTTACAGAATCCTTTACTTCACACAAAAGAGGTACAAGTTTTTAACGAATGCATCCCCTCAAGATCCTGTAAACAAAACTATCAATCAATAATAAAAATATCAAATTGGTACAGATAATTCAGCTAAAAAAAATATAGTCACCTGGTCCCACGGTTGGGGATACGTTCTTCGGATGTAATTGATGGAAGCATTCAAAAATGGCACCCAGTGTGTATCTTCGGCCACCTGGTGATAATGTCCACCAAAACAAATAGATGGGTACATTGCATCAGGATATGGGTTTCCTGCCACAAAAGCATCTTGATGTCTACGTATCAAGGCTGTATAATCCACATTAAGGTTAGAAGGGCTTTTAAAACTGAGCGAGGCTTGATGAGCAATGCTTATATGAGTGCTTGTACCACACCCATATATGACGTCATTAAAATACACAACGAAAAGAATGATCCTGTAAGTCCATGAAATATTTTCCAGGAATACCATTTTCCTAGAATACAGTTGGTAACCTGTGAATTTGATATCAACACATGTATTCTGCCAACTAAAAGAGATTGAGAAACAAAAGGTTTTTCACAAGTCCATCAATAGGAGGAATATTAGGAAACTACGGTGAAAACAAGGACGGCAATGTGAGTGAAACCAAAGACTCGTTTTCCATGTGGATTTCGTTTGGAAAGAAAATCTACTTCATTTTATACTACTTGGGAAAAATATTGCTTGTTAATTAATGTCATTAGCAGACTTAGCATTCTACACACAAAGCAAAAAGTTATGTTTTGAAGTCAACAAACAAACAAACAATCAAACAACGCTAGAAATTCAGTTTCTGCTGTATTGGGTTCTTTCGAATCATTTTACAGACAAGATCTTCAAAAGTCATCGTTTCATAGAGTATTCGTAGATTTTTCTCACATTGCTGTCTTTGTTGTTGTTGTCCATTAATAACAAATGGAAGAAATCAGGAGGCAAAAACATAGTTAGTGTTTGTGTCTTAACTGTTGAGATCAGAAAACTTGAAATTGAATCTCCTTCTTCATTGTTTTTTTTAACTTTGCAAGAATAATATAAATTGGGGAAATCATGATGAAGGCATACTGTCTATAATCTCGGAGATTCCTAACGTTTTTGTATGTATCTTTCACTTTTAATGGTAATTGATCATTTTTTTGTGATGCTGTTGTTGTGAAGAAATTTTGTTAACAGTGTGATGAAGTGATTATGGGATAATTTGAGAGGAGGAATGACAGAATAAAAAATTATTCAACTTTTTGATTATCATCAGGAAAAACTATAGGGCAGGGAAAATTTATCATTTTCCATAATATTTTAAGTTCAAGGCTAGAAGAAACATGAAATTAAAAGATCAATCCCTTGCCTCCTCTCAACTTTTGGTACTTCCCTGTAAAATCACATGATTCTTTCTGATGTCCATTTTTTAGGCCCATCCCATCGTGAAAATGGATGTACACATTGGAGAAAGTAACTATAGGAGACTAAACGAAATAAAGAAATTTCGAGAAAAGGTGAGTTCGACATGCAAGTTTCTATAGATTCTTAGACACCAGGATTCGTCTTTTTTGTTACTAATTCAATGAACATTCAGGGGTTTTCCAGACACATTCTTAATGTTTCTGCAAAACATTTTTGTTTTCAGTGGATCCTTATTATAGTCTTGTTATTTAGATATCAGCTAAAGGCACAAGCTAGTGGAGAATCCTTGTTATTGTTATTAGTACTATAGTTGTACATTGTCAGTAACTAAACATCATAAACTATTCTTGTTATAAACCAAACACCAAAAAAAACATTATCAATATAATATTTACTGTGCTGCAACAAAAATACATAAATAACTCTGGTGAATTAGTCTTAAGTATTAAAAAGCAAAACACAAAACTATTTGAAGCAGAAGATTTCAAATAACGGTCTCGTTGTCAAAGGAACAAAAAGTAGCAAACAAAAACAACAATTTTTGGGGGATAAAATCAACGAGATCTCTTCCATGTTTTAGAAAAGTATAAACATGCTAACATGTGATAGTCAACAACAAAATAACATGTTGATATGTCAAAACATATCGATAAATAAATAGAACACAGAATAATAGAACCACTTTAGGTATTTTTGTTTCGTTTTTAAAGTCAACACAGATAATAATACAACCAATATGTTACTTGACACAAACAAAATACAATGTGAACAGAACGGGGCTGTAAATTAGAACTAAAGCCATCCTCATCTTCAAATTAAATGCACATGGCACTAACTTCGAAATGAACTTGAAGAAACTTGAAGATACTTTTATGATCGAAAAAAAATTATTATGGAAATTAATTCAGGATTCATTGAAACACCATGAAAGTCTTCCAACAAGAGAAGGTAAAATAAGTTATTTTTTCCCTATATAATATTATAGGTGTCACTAATTCTTTTATATAGACTATCATACAACCACAAAAACATACAAAAATACATGAAATGTCTATGCAAACTTTGGTAGAAAATCTAAAGTTTTTCTATCAAAATATCTTGCAAGCAATATTTCAGTATAACAATTAACAAAGAAAAAAAATATAAAATTCATTCAACATACAAATTCTTTAATGGAACAAAATTTTTCATCTTTTTGGTAAATACTAACAAAAATTTATAACTACAATTTGCTTACAACATAATTATAATACAACTAGCCGCTAAAAACAAAGTTGGCATTGATTTTCTATGGTTTTGTGGAAAGATTCATATGGCAGATAGAGGTTGTCCACACAAGAAGGAGATTTCAATACAGTATTGTTGCAAATAATTAAATCATGATTTGCAGAAATGTTAGCTCATGGGAAATCAGCTCAAATCAAACTGAAGAATAAATAAAACACAATTCCAGTAAACAGAATGTGTTTAAACACAAGTGTTCTGGAGATAACCAGCTTCAAAGTATTATAAACTCATCTCATTAAAAGGGCATTATATGAAAATCTCCTCATCCTTCAACCGACAAATTAAACCATTTTCGCTTTTAGATTTGGAAAAACGTTTTTCTCCAGTGACAACAAAAGGAGATTTGTTCAAACTACCTAAACTATGATTTTGGTTTTTCGTATTTAATAAAATGTGATTGTCTTCTAATTTTTGTCGTGCCAGTTGCTTTCCGTCATCATCGCTGGACGTAACAAAATCCGAGTCAGTGCTTGTTTGAAGCAATGGTCGATTGCTGCAAATGCTTTCATTGGTTATAAAGAATCTAGAATTTTTAGCTTTTACTGATGCTGTTGAACCGTCTTGTGAATTCGCACTAACATGTAATGGCTCTGTGGGTGAATTCCATAAGGGTCTACCTTTGTTCGATCCATTAGATTCGATTGAATGATAGGAATTTGTAGGCGATAATGAGCCATTCCATTGCAAGGCAAGATAAGAAGCCACTCCAGATTTTGGACTTTCTTCTTTAGCAAGTTGCAGATTAGCTGGGACATTAGCAATAGTAAGAGGTGTTTCCTGAAGTGTGACACTAATTTCTTCAGGATTAGATAATGTAAATAAAGATTGTAGTGGTACAGGATTAGTTGGGACATTTTGTACACCTTTTTGTATTGAACTGTGTCCACCATACATAACTTGATTTAAATGTATAGACTTAACAGAATCCCTAGTTAGTGAATTATGAACGCTGTTGAGATCATCATAACTTATGTTTCGCCTCTTTATATGACCACCTCGCAAAATCGTTGTGTTCCCTTTGATGTTATGAAGTACACCTGCATATGGGTGAAGTTCAAAGTCATCACTGGTTTCATCTTCCGAATACATTGCATGTACAGAGCGCAGGGGACTTCTTGTGGATTGAGTTCTGTGTCGTTCTTTATAAGGAGCAGATTTCCTTCTGAAGCCATCTATCTCTTCAACAACTGCTAACGGTGGTGGCATTGAAGGTTTTCTCTCTTCAGTGTTTGACACTTGAAATCGACCAATTTTATACGTCCTATGAACAGTAGCCACCAGGGATTGGAAAGTCCATTCATCGAGTGTGTCCAGTTTAATATCATCCTCACTCATTCCATCAAAGGGATCATCAAGTTTGTCTTGGACACCTTGTAAAGCACCAAACACAAAAGCAACCATTACAGAGATGTAATATGGGCTCCAATTGTTATTGACTGAGTTACCAAGGTAAACATAATATGGCGATAAAAGAATAGGGAAAACGAATATGAGCACTTTAGTGAATGAACGAATAGACCTTGGTGAACGGTATTCACGAATAACTCGGAGTCTTTCAAAGGACAGACATATCATGTTCAAGAAGTGTATGATTCGGGAAACAAGTGGAGAATTGGCTGGTAATTGACTGGTCCTCACTTTGTCATTAATTTGGTTAAGATCACTCATGTCTTCATAAATTACACGAGCAATAAATTTCCGTCTCTCAAGTTTATCAGTTAACAAATACTCGCGTAAGTGAAACAGCAGGCTTTTTACTTTGTTGCCAACGGCTTTCATGAAGTTATCATCGAAACAGCATGGCTCACGCCAATCCCGTATACAAAACAACCACATCATTGCAGACGACTTGAAGTTAGCCAGATCTTCTAAAACTTTCTCACGACGTTGAAAGTCAGTATTTATTGAAAATGCAAGTGGAAACACAATAGGTGATATAAATAGACTGACATGTACATTGTAAACAATATTCAAAGAGCGACAAGCATATGTAACTAGTCCAGCAAGCGCCATTTGAAGGACAACCATAAAATTGAAATTCTCTAAGAAGCTTCGTAAAAGGTTTGTGTTGAAAGCGAAAATGCGAAATTCATGAATCGATTTGCGATAACCTTTGTACTTTCTTTCTCTTCTTTCGCTCCAATGGTAAATTTCTGTCCGTCCTTCCTCTTCAATGAAGTCGGCCTTGCTAAACTTTCGTTTCATAATTTTATGGAGGTCAAATGAGAGATTTAAGTATGTGCAGCAGTATCGTCTGCCATGGCATGATTATGCATTATAGTTTATTTCTTTTTTTCATTGCAGATAAACAATTTTATTTACTTTATTCAGTTTAATGTCCTTTTTTAAAGCTAGAAATAAGAAGAAACATATTGAGAGAAAAAAACATTCACAATAATAAAATTAAATACCAAACAAGTAAGATAAACATTGGAAAACACAACACTTTCCAAAAATAAGATGTTGTCACACTTGGAAAGCAAAAAAAAACAAAAAAAAACCTATTGACAGGAAACATAATGTTAGAATGCAGCAGAACATCAGCACTGAAGACCTACTTGATAAATCAATAGATAGTTATGATTTTTTATTTTAATAACGTTTGAAACCACAAAAACCAATGGATGATTTTATAAAAAACACAGTGGCCAAAACTGCATTGACATTTGGTAATTTCTCATTGCATGTTTTGAAGTGTGGCTTCTTATTTAAGTGGTCAATAAAATAAGTTTGTGGCTTTTTTATTAAATAAAAGTACAAATGGTATGGTCTGAATAGGTATTTTCTATTTACCTATGGGGAGGAGAGTTGCAGCTCAAATAACCCAGTAACTGTATCACTTCACATGCTTAACTCTCAACCGCAGGGTGTTCAACACTATTATCGTGTTTCATATTGCAGTAATCTTTGGTAATTAAGTTCAGCAAATTGAGTAATACTTGAGGTTAGGACAAAAAAAACAGTGTGTAAAAACCAAGGGAGGTTTATTTCCTATGACAGTACTTCAAAATGTCTTGATACACTTAATGAATGGTTAAGTTCTCACGCACGTAAGTTTCTATTTTTTCACAAAGATTCAGGTGGTACAGGAAGCAGAAAAAAAATACAGTTGAGACTTATTTCTTTGATTCAAAATGAAATCTGCTTGTTAATTAACATGCAGAGCAATCAAAGTTGAATGATATGTTGTTTTCTTTTGTCTGAATTGAAAATTAAATTTCTTAATTATAATAATTAGGTAGACAAAGGATTAATTACGCAAAAATGGTATATGAGATATTGAGAGCCACAGGAATCTCTGACACTTTTCACGGAAATACTTTGTAAAGGAAGGAAGAAATAAAGTGCCTTCTCTAAATACTATGTAAATATAATCGTTAAATACACAAACAAAAGAATATTCTCACGGTTGCATGTTGAAATAAGGGAACCACAGAAAAGACGAAAATATAATCATAAGAGGTTAACTGTTTATCTTCCTCTGACATGATTATAAATTTTGTCATAGACAAGGGCTTTTCTTCAAGCAAGACAAAAAATAATATATAATTATTTTTATTTTCACAAAAGAACAAACTAAATTCCTCAAAAACCTTTTACAAATTCTATAAAATATGTTTGATCCCCAGAAAATCTGCCACAAAACTAATTAAAAGTTCCTTTTCAGACAAAAACGAAAATTTTGAAAAAAAAACACACAAAAAAAACCCCCTTATTATCCATTCGGTTCAACTTGGATGATCTTGAAGTTACCAAAAGAAACACTTGAGTTGATTGAATTCATAATATGATTATTTTGGATTTATCTGTGATTTATTCTGTGATTTTTTATGTTATAAATTGATTAGGAAGGGAGGTATTAAAACATCGCTTGTCTGTTTCAATAAAATTAATAAGATATTTCGCTGATTCATTATAAACTGAAGCCAACAATTAATTCAATACTAATTAACTTATTAACAACAAGAACTTATGCAACACTTGGTAACAAGCTGAATAAGATAACAATTTGTATTTCCACCATTGAAGCTATAAACACAACCAGTAAAAACAAAAACAAGCTCTCTCTTCGAGAAACCTTAATGATTTTAAGACTAACAAGGTAATTGTAGATTAAAGTATTTTGAAGACAAATCCGATTCATCATAAAATTAAATTGCAATGAAATGAGATTCTAACAGAGGACCATGTAGCAGCGATTAAAGTAATGGATATCATAAAATTTCAAAAACCATACAAATGTGTATAATGGAAATAAAGAACTCTGGATATATACAACAGCATCTGATAAATAAAGTCTAAATAAAGTCATTTTAGATTTTATATGTACATCATCATTTTGCTTTATGATAAATATAAAATAGAATAGTTCGTATGAAAAACATTGTACACTAACATCAAAAGGTACAAAATCTTGCTGCACACACAAAATGTAGAAGGTTTCGTTGTACCCAGAGTTGTTGTGGTTGCTATGAACAAAAGAAAGCAATAGAGATAATAGAGCAATAGAGGGTACAACCTCTCGGTTGCCGGGCGATTGTTCTACCGCCTGCGCTATCGAACCGATGTCATTTCCCTAGTTAATGAGGGGAGCACAGTACGTTCAGTTGGACCTGAATCCTGTGAACCAGTGGAATGTCATCGAATTGATGTTTTTGCCTCCGACACATTTACAAAGTATCATAATGGGAAATAAATTTTTGAAAGAAAATTCAATTAGATCTACCAGCACATGAAAAACTTGTGAGAATAACAATAAACTATAAATAAATAAACAATAAACTTGTAAGTAAATAAACTTGTAAGGAAAAAGTAATTCACTTTCAGAATTTAACTTCTATACTATTGGAAGTTTATCAATAGTTAATCTCCAATCAGGAAGTACAAAAAAACAAACAGAGGGAGAACGCCGAAACTCTCTTTTGTTCTGATAATAATATTGACGGTGGTAAACTGATTCATAGGGGTAATACAATCCAAATTTAAATTGTTACTAGCAATGAGGTTACTGTGTCTAAATTCATGAAAAGCCAAAATAGATGGTTTATGATGGTTTAGACTGCATTTAAAGCATAGAACATCAAACTTGCACCTGAACTGCAAAACTGCTGCCAACCAAATAAATTCCAGTATTACCCCTTGAGTACATACCATCAGAAGACAAGCAGGGGGAGAGGAGCTAATACTCCTACAAAATTATTAGATATAATGAAGCATCACAAACTTTCTATCGTTACCCAAAACAAATGTGTTCTGTCCATCTCTGTTGTTAAAATGATTTCAATTTAGAAACAGTTTATGTATTTTTCAAAATCATTTCTAATGTTTTCTACATCTTAAGTTTAACAAGCTTTCACATAAATTTGTGTCTATATTTAATTAGGCTTGTAATGCTGTTATTTATTCTTAAAATGCTATCATTACATAACATTGGAATCTTTAAAGTCAAACAAAGATTTTCAACATCGAAAGTCAAGATTATTGATGTACACATTTGTTTTTTTATAAGAAATCAGTTTATAAAAAACCTTAGGCAAGCTGAACTGTTACTAGAAAATTAAAAAAACATGACAGTGCGCACGTACCTATCTTGCATTTGAAAATGTTGTTGTTAATTACATAACAGTGTGCACGAAACAGTCTTCAATGGATTATAAGAATGTTAATTTCACCTGACAGTTTGCACAAAACATGCTTCAGCTGAAGCTGGACAAATTAAGAAACTTTTGAGGCTGAGAACGAAGAAAATTAAAGAAATTTGAGGGTCAAGTAAATGCTTAGGTTTCTTATAAAAAACTCCACGTATTATGAAATGGAAAATTTGCAAGCATATGCAAGCATAATGGAAATACTATCGGACGTAGATCCACATCAGTTTTTAACTGTTATTGTAAACCTACATTACCAAATAAATAATGAATGAATGAATAAATGAAAAGTTTGGTAGAATACCGGAATGTTGGAAAACAGACAAAATTTCATTGTGGCAAAAAATAAAGATGTCATAATTCATTGACAAATGTTTTTCATGAAGAAAGGGAAGCAGGTTCCGTAATAGCAACACTCATTTCAAAACATGGTCACTAGAAAATTCCATGTATGCAAGCTTATTGATGAGCTCTTTTGGTATTTTAAACTCAAACAACTATATAAATGTAGTTTGTTGTGCATTCACTTTGACATGATAGTAAATAATTACTATGCATTGGCTGCCATGTCTGATATAAGTGAGTTTTTGACCTGCAACAACATTTAAACAAGATGATGGGTGTGTGTTTTAACATTTAAAACTATTTACAGTTTTATTGGAAATTATTTTGCAGAAATCCTTAATTGTGTTCTTCATTATATGAAAGGAGATGAACATAAGAAACTTCCAATGTCTTTATAACAAAAATAAACTGCCTTTTTTATTCAACCTGATTTCCCCAAATCAGGTTTCAAAACATTACAAAACGAATGTTGAGTGTTACAGTCAATCCTCTTCTCTATAATGAACATCATAGGGACCAAAAGAACTGTCCGCTACAAAAGTGGTATTTTTTAAGTAAATTTTGGAATTCAGGGGAAAAAGGCATTCGTTCCTGCATAAAGTGTCCCATAACCAGGTGTCCTCTACATATGGATGTTTGCTATAGAGAGGATTGGTTATACTTGTATATAAATGCTTTGAAGATGTATGTTTTTTTCAGGTAGCCACAATAAACTTATCAAAGAAAAACATATTTTTTTTTCCAAACAACTTTCTACAAAACACGAAAATCTTTCACGAAAAAACTTCATTATCATCTTCTTCTAGTATAACATCAACAGTATGAACATCTTTTAGTTTTTCCAGTGGCAACTTTTCGTCATTCTCTCCAGTTCCTTTGAAAGATATTTGAGCATCGACTGCAGAAGAAGTATTGGTATGAGGAGGGTCAGTGGAGGAAGAGGAATCAAGTTCGGTCTTTGTAAGACTAAATCGTGTGGGTTTCAAACCACCATTAGAAGTTGGTATTAAGGGAATATTTTCTTTTCCTTCTATAGATGAGGAAATCTCTATTAGTTCTGATGTCTCTGCAAACGATACATTCCTGACTTTACTATGTTCAGATTTGAAGATGTTTTCTATTGGAATTGGTTTTTCTCTTTCTGTTGGAGGTGAATCGTCTGCACCCAAACTAACTTCACTTTCGGATTGTTTTAGCAAAGTGCCACGAGTAATAGTTGTGTTACCTGCAATTTTTTCAAGTACGTCTGCATAAGGATGCTGATCATAGGGAATATTATCACATAATGATGTGCAGGAATCTAAAGAGCCAACAGGATTTTTGAAGCTTCTATGTCGTTCAATCATACTGGGTCCCCTTCTTCTTGTACTTTTCCTATGCAAATCTACAACATGGTCTGTCTGTTCTGTGGGAAGATGCACACTGAATTTCCGTGGAGTTCTTATGGTTTCGCTACGGTCTATATTTACGTTAAATCGACCGACTTTAAAAGTTCTATTGACAGTGGCTTCTAATGAATTAAAAGTCCAATCATCTATCTGTTCCAAGTCAATATCATCTTCACTCATTCCATCGAACGGATCGTCAAGCTTGTCCTGAACTCCTTGTAAAGCACTGAACACAAATGAGACCAAGATGGATATGTAGTATGGTTTCCATGAATGCGTAACTTTCCCATTCTCGAGCGACTGATTTACAAAATAAGGTCCAAGAATAATAGGAAGAAATAAAATTAATACTTTGTTAAACGACCGAATGGATCTTGGTGACCGATACTCGCGTATTACACGAAGTCTCTCAAACGAAAGTGACATCATGTTTAATAAATGAATGGCACGTGACACGATGGATGTGTTGGCTGGCAGTTTACTGGCACGTACTTCTTCGATTAGTTGACTTGCATCACTGAAGTCTTCATACATAGCGTTGAGGATGATTTTACGGCGATCCATCTTCTTAGTGAGGAGATATTCGCGAAGATGAAACAGTAGACTTTTCAATTTCAGATGCACAGCATTCATCCAAGGAATGTCTAGTCCGGCCGCTTCCTTCCATTCTCGCATGCAAAAAAACCATAACATTCCCGCTGATTTGAAATTCGCTAAGTCCTCCAGCACTTTTTCTCGACGTTGGAAGTCAGTATTTATAGAAAAGGCTAATGGGAAAACAATTGGCGAAACAAACAAGCTCACATGAACGTCAAAGTGTATTGAAAAGTATTGAAAGATATAAACAGATAAACCAGCTAGTCCCATTTGTATTAAAACCATAAAATTAAAGTTTTGTATAAAGCTCTTCAAAGTATTCAAATTAAAACTGTAAACCAAAAAACCACGATAAGTCTTGTTTAAGCCACGTAACCTTCTTTGTCGACTTTTGCTCCACTCAAGAATTTGTTCTCGTCCCTCTTCGTGCCATAAGTCCCAAGGATACGGCTTGGCCTTCGTTTTTCTGAGTGGTAAATGAAACACCATTTTGAACAGAATAACTTGTTCTACATTCTAGGGAATTGAATTTAAAATGTTATATATATGAAAACAAAATGATTAACATTCTTATAAACAAACAGATAAACAAAATCACAACGAGACAAAAGGTAGACAAAAGAAAAGTCTGACTGTGGAATATAAATGAACATAGACAAATTTTAGAAATTGAAAAATTCATTAGTGTTGTAACATTGCATACCATGGCAATAAAACAAATGAACTTACACAATCCTTCCACAAGCCATTTAAATTATTTTTTATACAAACTTAACTGCTCTTTAACGATCAAATAATTGAATACATCATCGTCATCATGATAACAGTAATGCAATAAAATTCATAATTTATTTGATTTTTTTTTAAAACAAACAACGAAATGTTTCTTTTAATAATGTTCAATGTTTTGATAATCTAATTGAGATATGAAGTTATAAAGGCTATATACAGTAGTATTAACAATGACTCTAAAATCTTTTAAGTTTCACTTATGCAAACTCTTGTGGGTCCTCAACATATGTTTCAGATATGTTTCATTTTTGACTCGTTAACAATTAATATAGAGAAGGAAAAATAAAAATAAATGATTAGGTAAGTAAAGGAAGAAGAGTCATTCAAACAAAACAATAATAACTTCTCGTATGCCACACTTTTTTGGTGATTATAAAAACTCTTTTAAATATTTTTTTTGTTTGTTTATTTATGTTTCATTGTAGGATGTTTTCGTTGTTAAAGATCTCTTATCAAACACTTCTATTATTTTCGTTTCACATGTTATCTTGAAATGAGCCTGATGATACTGTAGCAAAAGATATTACCATTTTCCATTTTCTAAAGTTCCCTTTTTTTCTCTCATACAACTATCTGTATTAAAAGAATGTGAATACTGATATTCAGAATTCAGAAATCCTTTATTTACATTGAACACTTAACTCTGATTATTCATAATTACATGAGATGAAGGACAGAAAGTGAAAATAAAAAAGACAAGTGAAACAATTTCACATCAAGACTACCTATTCATAATATTTTTGCACATGTTTTATGATTAGATTTATGAGAGTTGTAGTAATAAAAAATGGTAATAAAAAATGAAAAAAGATTAATTCATTATCATAATCATTATTTACATACTTTTTATATTTGTCACGAAATAAATTACATTCCAACAAAAATAACAGAAAACAAATTTCAAAACCTGAATTACATCAATTATGTCTTTGATAAAGAATTTAAAAATACATTATGACATCATAACAACACTATGTTAAAGAGAAGTAGTAGATTGCCTTTGGTCCACCAAAATGAACACAAATATGAAATCTACAAGAAAGATACGAGAACAACGGAAACATATTACTTTTGGAAAAGTTATTATTGTTTTGGAAAAACAGAAGAAGAAGCACAGAATAATTAACAAATTGAAATATTTACCAATGTAAAACCGAATGGATGTTCATTTGAATTATAATAATAAACTTAAGAAGTAGCCCAGCAGAACTGACAACTACCATACTTATTCAACTGAAGTTATTCAAATTCGAATCAAACAGTCATTAAGTATTTATACACATTTCACAAATAACGAATTACTTTCCATTGATATTTCTTTCTTGAAACTGAATGATGCATTCATCAAAATACAAGCGCACAAACGTGACTGAATCATGGAAAAAAACTTTTCTGTTACTATGATCAGTGGAAAAAGTTTACGAGTCATCAATTAAAGAGCCATTAAAAATTCATTATTGTTTATAAGAACATCTAAAAACTGAAGCACCTTCTTGAGAGAAAGTCCAACCCTTCTTTATCAGCAACAACAAGGAAGGTTTTGAAATCTAACAAGAATGTAAAAAGAAGCCAAAAATGAATCTAGAAGTTAGAAATGAGATTTTTATCACTCTCTTTATAACTTTCAGATCTTTATCACTCTTTCCTCTTAATAATATTGATTTGATGTTTCAGGACACACAATGCAAATGTTGTTTCACCTGTTGTAATAAACACATATACAGACAATCAAGTAAACGCATAATATTGAAAGTTCATAAGTTATCATCAACTAAGCAAATAAAGCCGGCAAAAGAAAAATAAGAGAAGAGATTTATAGATAATTAAGAACAAAGTGCAATAATACTGAAGAGCTATCGATTCGCTCAAACCTGTACAGTTTTAAAAAATTACTTAAAGCACTGAAAATTATTTTTGCAGAATCTGTAAACATTTCAGAAAAAAAAAAGAACATGACAAAAAGATTATTTTTATTACTTGTCTATGACATAATTTGAAATTCTTTATAACAAAGTGTTGTTGCTTAGTAACCTTGGTAAAACTCAAAGATGAAACACATGTAATAGTAATATCTTTGGTATTTCAATACTTTTTTCAAACTAACATTTCCTAATTATCTACTTTGGCAATATAGATAACAATGGAATAAAAGAAAGAAATTCATTTAGTTTTTACTTAAAATCATGATAACCCTACTTTATCCACCCCTCCTGTTCTTCCAGTTGTAACTAAAGTATTCTTCAATACTTTAGTATGTTGTTTCAAGAAAGTATATTTAGTGCCAGAAAATTTACGTAATTAGTTTGATTGAACAACAAGCTATTTCCCCAAAATTTCCCCGAAATGAACTGTACAATTTATTTTAACCAAAAAATAGGACTAAGAATTCAGAGAAGAGCAACCAGGATGGTAAAAATATTACACTACAAATGTTTAAAACAAATTTGAAAAACTCATCAGGCGATAACACGACAACGCGATAGTTCTTTACACGAAGAATTTATTTTTCTACTGCTTATATTATCACCTATCTCTTCCCACTGAAAAATAAATTCTTTGCTTTTGGCCATGTTGTTTGATAAATTCACTATTATCACAAAAATTTCTTTGATAGCAAGTTTTGAGTACAAAAATAGGCAAAGAAAGATCCAATTAATATCAAAAAAAATTTCCAAAGAATCTCAAAAGATAATCGCTTTCAGTTCCCACTGACGAAAATAAGTTCTTTGTCAATTTTTTTATCGCATTATCACCTCAGTAGGAACCTGCCTTTAAACTATTGCACTTTGAAAGTATTTTCCTTTTTCTAAAACAATCAAAAAACGTTTTCTAAACATAAAAAATTGAAATACATTAATGATTTTTTTATTTTATTTTAGAATGTTTGTTGACATTTTACCAATTCAAACCAATTCACAAGATCTTCGAAGAAATAAAAACCAATAATGAAAAAAATATTGGCTGTTTTATATACTGAGATGTAAATTCCATCTGGATATAATTTACATCTGTGAAGCATGCAATATTCAATCAAAATTCTTGAATGAACTTGCCATAAGTTTAGGTATAAGGTTCCAATTTGTCGAAAGCAAATCGTTGACAACTCGCTCATATTTTCAAATTAAATAGGTATTAGCCAAAATTAAGTGTTAAAAATAGTGGCTGCTGCAGTAGTTCTGGAAAATGGAAAAGAATAAACAGAGTGATCTCCAATAAGCCACATAATGAATCCTGCATGTTGTACCTGATGTTGTACATGATCCAGTATGTTCGTTTACAAATCAAGTGGGAAGCAGAAGTGAAAGCATTTTCGGATAATTATGAATTTCCTTGTGTAGGTAATTACAGTAATCTAAACAACTACTAGGTTGTTGAAGGAACATCCTATATATACTAGATGAGAGGTGTGCCAGATAAAGCTATTCAGCTCAGAGACTTTAGGGAAATACCACTCATTACCATTGGGGATAGTGCCTTCCCTATATATGCATGGTTACTTGAAGCATTATGAACAGCAAAAATACGCCATCAAAAGGTTGTACAGAGCAAGAAGGGTAGTCACACCAAGGTAGGCAAGATAGATGAGACTTTAAGAGAACACAATGTTGACTCTTCACTTATGTTCCACCTCCTCATTTAACATGAAACCACTATTCTTGCAGGAAATGTAATAGACAACAACACACTTGAGGTGTGTAAAAGATAGCGCAATATAACTCGTCGCTGTCAAACTTTCCCCGAGTAATCAAATCATTCAAATTTGGGCACAATATGAAAAAATAAAGCTATTTCATACATCAGTTGTAGAAATAAAAATCTCACGAGCATGCATGTATGAATTTCTGGTGCAATACTGTTCTACTTGCTTCGCACACAACCACGAACAAGTCTCCTGCAGAGAAAGTTTAACTCTCACATACATATTGCCTAGTCTTTTGCATTCAAAGAAAAATTTGGAGTCGTATTTTTAAAACATTCTTCCCTAAAGTTTAGTTATTATCGCTGGTTTTTTATCATGTAATCTAACGTGAAATGACAGAAGAAGGACACAAGCTTTGGTACATAGGTGATGAGCAGAAGCACGAAAGAGGTGTGGGATTCCTAGTGAACAAGAACACCAAGAATGCAGTGCTAGAATTCACACCGATCAGTGACCGAATAGCAGCAATCAGGGTGGCAGGGAAACCACTAAACATGACTATTGTGCAAGTGTATGCACCAACCAATGATTGCCACGATGAACTTGTAGAAGAATTCTATGATGACCTGGAGAAGCTGCTAAAAACCATTCCCAGGAAAGATGTGCTAATAGTGCAAGGTGACTGGAATGCGAAGATTGGAGCTGATGCATTCGCAAATTGGAAGGGAACTATTGGAAGATTTGGACTTGGAGAAACAAAAAACACAGAGGGCTGAAGCTGTTGGAATTTGCCAAGAGACATCGTCTGACAGCTGCCAACACGCTGTTCAACCACAAAGCTTCGAGAAAATCGACATGGCACTCACCAGATGGTAGGACACACAACCAGATTGACTGGATTTTCATCTCGAGGAGATTCGTGACTGGAGTCAATAGAGCAAAGACAAGAACGTTCAACAAGCCAGACATCGGCAGTGATCATGATCTAGTGATGATGACACTAAAAGTGAAGCTGAGTACAATCAAGAAGAACAAGTTGAGCAGAACAAGATTCGATATTGAGAAGCTGAAAGACCCGGAAGTTGCAGAATCGTATCAAGAGGAGCTAGCAGGAAAGTTTGCACCACTGTTACTGCTCGACCAAGATCCACAAAACCTGTGTGATGAGATCACTGACACACTGGCAAAAGCTGCGGAGGAGAAATTAGGAAAAGCAAGACCAATCAAGAAGCCGTGGATAACACTGGAGGTGCTAGAGTCATGTGATGTGAGGCGTGACAAGAGAAGGAGAAGACATCTAGGAGCGGATGAACTATCAGAGTATAGAGTTGCAAATAGAAAAGTGAGGAATGAAATTAGCGTAGCAAAGAACAGGTGGATCATCAGTCAATCACAAGACATCGAGGAAAATCTAAGAAGGAATAACACCAAGAAGGCGTATGAAACTGTGAAGAAGTTGTGTGGTTCACACATGGATGGGACCAAACGGAGACAAACTGGCGCAATTGAGGATAAAGATGGAATGTTACTAACGAAGAGTGATGACATCTGTAGGAGATGGAAAAACTACTGTGAAGAACTCTTCAACTACAACATCCCGAAAGACCAGGAAGTGCTGAAAGAACAAGTCACGGAACAACAACAAGAGGAAGAGACCACCTTGATGTCAGAAGTACGTAGTGCGATCAAGGAATTGAAGAAGAACAAGTCGCCAGGAGCAGATAACATCACTGCGGAACTAATCCAGAATGGAGGAGAGACAACATTCCGCATAATGCACAAACTGTGCAATGAGATTTTGAGAACCAAGCAATGGCCGAGCCAATGGACAGAATCGGTACTCATCACCATCCCAAAGAAGATGAACAGCAGGAGATGTACAGATTATCGCACAATCAGCTTGATTAGCCACGCTTCAAAAGTCCTGTTAAAGATAATCTTGAAGAGATTGACACCAAGAGTCGAAGAAATCCTGAGTGATTCTCAAGCTGGGTTTAGAAGAGGAAGAAGTACTGTGCAGCAAATCACAACTCTGCGACTACTGAACGAGAAAGCAAGAGACATGGGGAAGCTGATATTCCACAACTTCATTGACTTCCGTAAAGCATTTGATCGTGTGTGGCATGACGCACTTTGGCACACCATGAGGAAGTTCAACATTGGAGAAGGAATAACATCTCTAGTAAAGAGTTTGTATGATAGCGCTAGATCAAAGGTGTTAGTTGGAGATCAGTATAGTGAGTGGTTTAAGACCAACATTGGTGTGAGACAGGGTTGTCTACTATCACCGACCTTGTTTAACCTGTTCTTAGAGAGGATAATGGGCGACACATTGGAAGGTTACAAAGGAGGTGTCAGGTGTGCAGGGAGAAAGCTGATAGATTTAAGGTTTGCAGACGACATTGACCTGCTAGACGAAACTGCGGATGGTATACGCGAGGTTACAAGGAAGCTAGAGGTTGCTGCGAAGAGCTATGGAATGGAGATAAGTACGGAGAAGAGCAAGGTGATGGTTGTGGGGAAAGGAGACAATGTTGATGGTGTAGTGGTGAATGTGACCGTAGATGGAGTAGTTTTGGAGCAAGTGAGGAGTTTCACCTACTTGGGGTCAACGATAGTGCAGAATGGAACATCGGAAAAAGAAATCCGGATTCGAATCGGCAGAGCAACGAGTGCATTGGCAAAACTTGACAACATTCGGAAATCAAAAGATGTGACAATGAAGAACAAGTTGATGCTTCTGAGGTCCATAGTGATGGCAAACCTGTTATATGCTTGTGAGAGCTGGACTATTAATAGAGGAGATGAGCAAAGGATAAGAGCGATGCAGATGAAGTCCTACAGGCGGTTATTGGGAGTATCTTGGAAGGACAGGAAGACAAATGAGTGGGTAATGGATAAGATCAAGGAGATTTGTGGATATGAACCGTAAGATGTGATGGATGTGGTGAAGAGGAGGAAGCTCCAGTACTTCGGACATCTGGTTCGTGGAGGAGGAACTGATAGAGCAGTGATGGAAGGCGGTATGGAGGGAAGAAGAGGCAGAGGGAGACCACGGAGCAACTGGATGGGGAATATAACTGAGTGGACGGGAGAAAAAGGCAACATCTTGACAAGAATGGCAGAAGATCGGGAAGGTTGGAGAAGGGCTGTCATGAACTGGGTGCACCCACGGCCGCCTCGGCTACGGAGATGATGATGATGATGATGAATCTAACGTCATAACATCACAGAGAAAAGTTCAAAAAGGACATTATAAAAGTTGAATTCCACAAAAGCTGAATTGCCAAGGTAATTTGTGTTTGCCGACGTGATTTTTCTTGAATTCACGTCGGCAATTTTTAGCTGACGTGAATATTTGAATTAGAAGGGCTGAGAAAGTATTTATATCATTTAATAAACACAAAGAATTTAATACCTGAGATCATTTCTATGACAACAAATGCTTAATACATCTGCTTTCTGCTAATTTTTTAAGGGTTGTTTTCTTTTATAATAGTATAATTTTTTTGATTTTTCAACGAAAAAAAGTGTCCTGTGCCAAATATCATCATGGCAACGGAAAATAAATTATGCAAACTATTTCTTAAGTGTCAAATTTAAAAGCATTTGCAGAATAATTATGCAGTTTTCAAATAATAAGACAATATATTCAAAGGTTTAATTTTTTACTTTTTAATGAATTTTATGAATTAAGAAAATGAAATGCTTATAAAATTTCATTGATGAAACATACCAAAATTTGCAGACACGGTTTTTAAATACAATGCAAGAGAAATTTGTTGCAATATTTTTGAAAATGTAATTAATAATTGTTGTGGCACAGGACACTTTTCAATAAGTACGGGGTAATTAAACTTTTGGGAGATTTTAATTTAACCCAACATTTAGAGCAGGATTAGAGCTTTTCAAAAATATACACTTCTAAAACTTAATTATTTTTAGTTGTGAAAATATTAAGCATCAAAGAAAAAGTGTATTTTGCCTTTACAGTAACCTTAACTAATTCTTATTTTCTTTTCTCTCCCTCCTTGAGAGATAAACTCTTTGTACAATTTGGCAAGGCATGGTGTACTCTAATCTTTTCCGATTTTGTATATTTCATCTGTTCAAGAGGGAGGTAGAACAGTAAGGGAGGTCAACTGGAACTCTCAAGGACACTGTTTCCCTGGAAATGGAGTGGCTTTTCTGTTGATCCTAGTGTAAGCTTAATTGTCTGGCACCCTTATGGATCACAGTAGAGGATATTTTCCTAAGTGTGCCAATCTCACAGAAACGTCATGTCTTAACTAAAGTTTCATCTGTTATAAGATTTTGCTGATAGCAAAGTCGGACTAACGTCACCTAGTTTCAACTGGACAGATGAAATGTTTTAAACGCAACTGCGTGTCATAAGTTTGTATAAGTTCATAATTCTGTTCGAATTAAACAAAAGGGACATTGCTATGCTATATTTTTCCTTATACTCTCAAAGTAAGTGGCCTTTCCCATTAACGTGGATACAGGCAGGATATTTGCTCTAGCATCTGTTTGGGGTGTAAGTGCAGTGATGCAGACTGGCTTCGTCCGTCCTCTGTCGGTGTTCACCTCCCCACTAGTTAAGTGCTACATGACTGGTGATTATCTGTAATTTCCTGGCTACCAAGGACAACGGGACGAAGTTATTGAGATCCTGTATACGTAGTGCTTTACAACTAGGTCTCATAAACAAGAATCCAAACAGATTCCCAGATAACAAAGTCAGATTTGAGAGCCTGTGAATAAATTGAATTAAAAACTATTTTAGAGTTAGATTACCATTTTGTAATTGCTTGTTTGCATTTTAAACGGGTCTAAATTCAGAAATTATCTGTTCTCTCATACAAGTGTGTTAATCTAACAGATGCTATCATTAATCTTTTCGGTTGAAAGTCTCTCTTTTTGGTTTGAAAGAACAAGGCATTTCATAATCATTACCTCTTTTAACCCAGACAGAAATAACAAGGTTTTCACCGAAAACTAGTGATGATCACATCCTATTGCATAAACCTATTAGATACATAATCATCACTTTCATGCCTGGTCCACCACACTGCCTCTAACCTTGTTTGATATATTGCAAACTTGCAAATTGTTTCTTTAGTGTTCAAAAAACTGATGGAAAGTTTCCTAAAAATTAGCATCAAAAGATTTGATAAATTTGGCCTTGATGAAGAAACACAATCATCAAAACAGTATATACCTTATCAGGGAAAACTTTGTCGGGACAAAGATTCGTTGGGGAAAGTTGTTTGTTGGGGAAAATTTTTTAACTGGGGAAAATTTTCATCACCTAGCCCAAATTTTGTTGCTTTTCCCAGATGAAACATTTTTGTTATGAAATTCGTTTTTTCCAAAAGAAGTATAAAATGGACATGAGAATAGAAGAAGAGGTTTTTTTCGTTTATTGTTTTTCTTTGTCTCTTACAGTGTTAATATTTATAATAGGCCAGTTTTTGCTGTTGTTGATACACACGAAGGAGAGGTTGTTCGACAAACAACATGTTTGTGCCATACTTTAACAAGAATAAAAATGTTGCTCTTCTTCTGAGATGTCTGAATAACCCCTGGCTACATCTCTGTTCTCAAAAAAAACATTTGTCATTTCCACTCGGAAACTTTGAATACAGAAGAGTTTTGGTCTGTCAAAAAAATTGTTGGGGAAAATATTTTGTCCGGGAAAAAATTATGTCACCTAGCCAAAATTTAATCATTTCTCCCCGGCAAATTTTTCCCCAATAAGCTAGTCAATCAACAGAATCCATTATAATATAGTCAAACACACACAAGAATACTACATCTTTCTTTGCAACTAAGTCTGTTGAATTTCGAATTTTAGATATTCAATATATAATTGTATTATTTATAAGAACATATTAAGAACATATTAAGAACATTTTTAGGCTGCAAAGTTGAGAACAAAATTTAAGAACATTCAAAAGCTTCATAAAAAAAGTTGAGTTTCTTATAATAAAACGTGTAGCTAAGTTGTCTAGACATTTCTACAAGATTGAATACACACAAATGAACCTATATGAAAAGATTTTAACTCACCGGTTAAAGTTAAAATTCTATTTCTTCTTGTAGCCAGCTAGGTTCTCTTCATGTTCATTCATTTTCTTCTTTCAATTTTAAATTCTCTGCTGTCTATGATGATAATACTTGACATTCAAGCTGTCATGGAGAATATCTTTTTGAGCAAGAAAAAAGATCATTACTTTTCTGTTGAAAATATGATGTATATTATAAAAACTTGGCCCTAATTAATAGATGGGGCCTTATAATAAACACTATCGTCATGCAGAAAACCTAAGGAAACAGAAACACGCTTTAATCAACATACTTCATTCCGTGAAACTCCGAAACGGAATCACCATTCTGAAGGGTCGTGTTTAGAATGTATAAAGCCATCATGATAAGTCGAAGATGGCGGACGTAAAATATAAACAAAAAAGTGAAAGTGAAATTTAATTCAGCAATTACGTTCAACAAGCGTTTAAACGCATGTTTCCTGTTGGAGAATTCACTTGATTAATTTCAAATCGACTTTCTTGGAATATTTTTGGCACTTTACAGTTCGAAGAGTAACAATACGAATTTTTTTCTGCACCCTGCCATAAAAACATCGTCAGCTTGCTGTAAGTCCATCCATCAACAACTTTGATATTGTAAGTGAAAGGCGGAGTAGGAGTGAATTGGGCTCTACCTGATCTTAAATATCTAAGGCAACTGACATACCAAGGCAGACGACATATGTGCGAATGGACAGAACCTTGTATGTTTGGCCTGTAAAAGATTGTTCAAGAGTTCATCTGGGTTGAAAAACCATCAACGTGCATCCATACAGTCAACAAAAACTTAATTAAGTCAAACGAAAATCAAGAAAACGAACTAATTAAAAATGTAACAAATACGCACAGCGATGAAGTTTTGTGCAAAGAAATACATGATGCGTACACCAAGATGAGCGTATGGAGGAAGAATATCTTCCAGCTACCGAAAGGTAGTATTGGGGAAAACTTTGTCGAGGAGCTGACAAAATTAATAGAAATGTGGAATAATAACGGACCATACAGAACCGTTGCTTTAAAGATGTTTATGTTATTACCTAACTTGTTACTACAGAAAGAGTCATTGGAAAAACAGCTGTAACTTTGGCAATAGAGAGAAATTTCGAAACTGGTTGCTGAATGTCTTGTTATTCAGAGTAGACTTAGTAGTATCACAGGGAGAAGGAAGGAGAGAAATATCGGAGAAGAGTTTCAAAAGCAAATAATCAAGGGAAATATCAACTGAGCACGTCACCATGGAAGAACTCACTATGAAACATCCTGAAGCAAGCCCCATCAATGAAGATCTTTTGTTGCAAGGGCCAATAGCAACCGTAAATGAAGTCATATATGAAGATATTGATGATATTATTATACTTAAGGCATGCTCAAAATCCAAGGGTGATGCTGGAGTTTCTGGATGGGATACGGATGAATATAGGCGTGTTATGGGAAGCAGTATATTTGGAACCACAGGAACGGATCTACGAAAAGCAGTTGCGATATTTACAAGAACACTATGCCTAAAAATGTTATATTATCCTGTTTAAAAACCCGGGATTGCGACCTATTGGAATAGGAGAAGTACTTAGACGAATTATCGGAAAAGCAGTGTTGATGTGTTTACGCAAAGATATCGTCCATGCAAACGGAAACCTTCAACTCTGTGCTGGAATAAGTGCTGGGTGTGAAATTGCAGTTCATGCATCAATAGATCTTTTCGCCGATGAAGAGAATCATGACTGTTACAAATAGATGCTTCAAATGCATTTAATTCCATCAACAGAGCCGTCACGCTACACAACATGTACGTATATTCAGAATTGTTACCAAACACCAGCTCATCTATTTATAACAGGAGGTAAAGAAATTTAGTCGATGGAAGGCACCACTTAAGGTGATCCTGTTGCGATGGGCATATATGTGATCGGGATATTACCATTGCTTCAGCTAAATGAAATGCCACAGGAAGATAAACCTTTTTGAAATCGCTCCTCAATGGCTACATATGTAACGACCAAGAACGGAAATTATTCGGTCTTCCTGTAAAATATGGTGGTATAGGTATTTTCAACCCCAGTGAACGAAGTCAGCAAGAATATACCAACTCAAGAGCAGTGACTGAGTCAATGGTAAAGAAAGTGAAAGAGCAACAACAGAGTTATGATGAAACAGTTGAAGTCGAGCAAAATAAACGAAAAAAGAATTTAAAAATAGAGAAAATGAAACGGCATGAGGAAAAACAAAATAAAATGCAATCTGCAGTTACAGATAAAGTCACATTACGAACAATGGAAGCAGACATTGAACAAGGAGCATCAAGTTGGCTCACCACTCTGCCAATAAAAAAATACGGTTTTCTTCTTGTGACAAACAAGCATTTTGGGACAGCCTCAACATTTGTTATAATATAACGCTGAAGCGTCTTCCCTCAATATGCGTTTGTAGTTTCCTGTCCAAAAGGTGGATTATCTCCATTCGCCACAATGAGGTCAGAGATTTCACAGCAGACATGCTTTCTGAATGCTGCAAAGATGTTGCAACAGAACCAATCCTGCAAGAGTTGACAGGTGAAAATCTGTCATTATCTACAATTCGATCTAATGTGGCTCGAGTAGATGTAGCAGCACGAGGTTTTTGGGTACGTGGACAAGTAGCGTACTTTGACGTAAAGATGTTTAGCCCAACGGCTAAAGTCCACTTATCCCAATCACTTAGTGCTGCACACAGAAATAACGAGCAACAAAAAAGAGATCATCCAACGGACGAGTAAATCAGGTCGACCAAGGCACGTTCACTCCCTAAGTATTCACCTGCTTCGGAGGTATGTCACGTGAATGCTCCACCTTCTTCAACCGCCTGGCTGAAAACGTTGCAGAAAAAAGAAATAAGAACCTCTCGAAAGTTAAAAACTGGATCCGTTGTCGGCTGAATTTCAGTTTGTTGAGAAGCCAGCTGCTATGTCTTCTTATATCAAGGTCATCGAAGAAATTATTCACTGAGCAGGACGATATCAATTTGATCACCACTGAATGTCGGTTAAAATGTTAAAACGAAAAGAAAATTTTGTATGATGTGATTGGAAAGTAATTGTTTGTATTTATCTTGGTCTGGCTGCTCCGCCAAAAAGGAGGATAAATTAATTGAAAAAAAAAAAATAATAAGCCATCGTGTAGGTGATAAACGTCAACCCGACAAGCTTATGTACAGGTGTATCAGGTAACAAACAATATAGTGCATTTGCTAGCACGTGGTGGTACAGCTACTCAGTGTGTATGTGTGTGTGTGACAAACAACAGAAAGTTATATAATTAGAGTTTATCATGTCATAGACCGGTTGTTTTTGTTTGCGACGTTTCGACAGTTACTACTGTCATCATCGGGCGTTTGTAAATGAATGATGTAAAGTTTATATATGTTTTCAGTAGGATCGAAATTAGGATCGAAATTATTTCGGACCTGGAAGGAAGCAATGTCAATATTTCGGACCTGGAAGGAAGCAATGTCAATAATTTGTTTTGCGTAGAGCTGGAAACCATATCGCAGGAACATTATACGATGTACTATTAATACTGGAATTGTTTTTGACACTGTATATAGTCTCTTTGACTTTTCGAGCAGTCCATCCTTTTTCCTTGTCAAGGATCTTTCTATTCTCCCAATCAAACTTGTGGTCATTAGTCCAACAGTGGTCAGCAATTTCGTTTTTGGTTACATCGCCATTCCGTACGGCTCGCATATGTTCTTTGATGCGTTGCTCAAATGTTCTTTTTGTTTCTCCTATATAAACTGATTCACAATCACTACATGGAATTTGGTATATCACGTTATTTGTGTCGTTCATTGAGATCTTGTCTTTCGGATGAGATAATATGTTACGAAGAGTTTTCGTTGATCGAAATCTGCATTTGATGTTGTGTGCACGGAATATTCTTTGTAAAGCATTACTGATACCAGATACATAAGGAATACTAATAGTGGTCACCGGTTCTTGTTCTGTTGATTCTTCGGTGTTTGAAGTTCGAGTATTGTTTATTCTATTTTCAACTCTTCTAACAATCGTCCTGTCATATCCATTTGCTTGGAGAACCGATTTGATATGTTTCATTTCTTCAACACGATCATCGTCATTACTAACAATATCTTTCGCCCGATTTATTAACGATGCAACAACACTTTCTTTGCAACTTTGTTGATGGTTTGAGTTATAGTTTAGATATTGGTCTGTATGTGTTGGTTTACGATATACGTTCACTGAAATGCTTCCGTCTTGATTTCTTTTTACAAGAGTATCCAAGAATGGGATGCAATTATTCGATTCCTGCTCAATTGTAAATTTTATTTTCGGGTGCAATCCATTTAGATGTTGATGAAAATTATTCAATGAATCTCGTGTCACTATAGCGTAAACATCGTCAACAAAACGTTTCCATACTTTTGGGGGTTTGTCAGCGGTTGTTGTGGCTGTGGACTCAAACGCTTGCATGAAGATTTCAGCAACTACAGAAGATGCCGGACCTCCCATTGCAACTCCATCTGTTTGAGTGTAATAAGTTTCATCGAATAGAAACCACGTTTTTGTTAATACAAGCGTTATCAATTCCAAAAATTCTGTTGGTGGAATTTTCGTTTTGGATGAAAAGTTTGAGTCATTAGAGATTAAATCTCTAATTATATTGATCGTGTCATTTATCGGTACATTTGTATAAAGTGATGTAACATCGAATGATACCATTTCTTCATCAACATTGACAGTTTTTGTTCTAACAAAGTCGGAAAACTCTTTTGAATTCTTGCATCGGTTAGTTTGTGTATATGATGATAATATCTTTGCTACGTATTTTGATAAGTCGTACAACGGCGTACCGGTGCATGAGACTATTGGTCGGATAGGTATTCCAGTTTTGTGTATCTTCGGCAGACCATAGAATCGAGGTGGTGGAGAATCGCTTGGTTTTAATCTGAAATATGTTTGTTGATCGATAAAACCATTGTCATGTAGTTTCTGAAGTTTTTGTCGTACTTCTTTTTTGATTGTTTCAGTTGGGTTCTTCTTGAGCGTTTTGTATGGACCATTGTTTATATGATCGTAACATTTCTGGATATAGTTGGGTTTGTCTAATACCACGGTTGTTCGTCCTTTGTCAGCTGGTAGAATCATGATACTGGTATCTTTCTGAAGATTACGAAGAGCTTTTCTGTCTTTTCGGCTGATGTTGTCGGTTGGTATTTTCGATTGTTGTAGAGTTAGACTGACTTTAGCTCGTATATTGTCAGCTTCCTCTTTTGGTAGGTTTTTGATACCACTCTCTACATTTGCAACAATTTCTTTTGTTGGAATTTCAGTTGGTGTTATACTAAAATTCATTCCCTTCGACAAAATATTGGTTTCATCAGATGACAATTGTTTTGATGACAAGTTCATTATCCATCTTGATTTATCTACTTTCTGTTCGGTATCTTCCTTCTGTGGATGTAGGTTTGCGAATTTTCTAACCTGTCTTGTTCTAGCGACTTCCATCTCCCTTTCAAATGTCTTATTATGAACAGATTTGATGAGTTCATATTCTTCTGATGTTGTTTTATCTTTGATTTCTTGGTCCAACTCTTCCATTGACTGTTTTAATTTCTCTCTTGTCACATGATTGAGATGGATTCGTTCTTGAAGCAAGACTTTGCTGGCACGACGTAATATCTGACGGCTTTTCTCAGTTTTGACTTTGCAATGAATTCTTAGATCATTTGGCGTCAAATTATTATGTAGACATCGGAGCGAGAATCTTAGATGGTTCGAGTACCTAGCGTACTTCGCTCGAGTCTTTTCCAACTTCCGCACTGAAGCTAACGTGGAATCTCCATATTGTGTTTTAATCAAATTGAATATATTTATATTGTTTGTCAGTCTAGTATTCATAATATATAATTAGAGTTTATCATGTCATAGACCGGTTGTTTTTTTTGTTTTTTTTTTGTTTGCGACGTTTCGACAGTTACTACTGTCATCATCGGGCGTTTGTAAATGAATGATGTAAAGTTTATATATGTTTTCAGTAGGATCGAAATTAGGATCGAAATTATTTCGGACCTGGAAGGAAGCAATGTCAATATTTCGGACCTGGAAGGAAGCAATGTCAATAATTTGTTTTGCGTAGAGCTGGAAACCATATCGCAGGAACATTATACGATGTACTATTAATACTGGAATTGTTTTTGACACTGTATATAGTCTCTTTGACTTTTCGAGCAGTCCATCCTTTTTCCTTGTCAAGGATCTTTCTATTCTCCCAATCAAACTTGTGGTCATTAGTCCAACAGTGGTCAGCAATTTCGTTTTTGGTTACATCGCCATTCCGTACGGCTCGCATATGTTCTTTGATGCGTTGCTCAAATGTTCTTTTTGTTTCTCCTATATAAACTGATTCACAATCACTATAATAATTTCTCAAATTATTTCGAAATCGTTCAACACAACATCATGACAAGAAATAATGGTCATCTTATTCGTCTACCAGAGATTAAACTGGAATCCACCAAAAGAACATTCTTCTTTACTGGTGCGATATTCTATAACAATCTACCTGCTGAAATTCGACAAGAACAGGACTTTCAAATTTTTGTTAGAAAAATTAAGAAGCTATAACGAATATATAATTTTTATTGTTTTATAGATTTTACAAAATTACTTATATCTATATGAGTTTACTATTAATACTAATAATTTTACTAATAATTTTACTAATACACAGTAAGTAAGTAAGTAAGTAAGTAAGTAAGTAAGTAAGTAAAGTATTTATTTGTCTATAACTCGACGGGAGGCCACACTCATAGAGTTAATCTAAACAAAGGAGGTGGTCCCCTATAAATTGTTACAAAGATAGAAAAAATTTATCTTAATTGACAAAAAAAAAAAAAAAAAAAAAAAAAAAAAAAAAAAATATATATAAATATAAAAACATCAAATAAAAATAAAAATATAAATAAAAAGAAAGAAAAGAAAAAGAAAAGAAAAATGTAAGAAAAAGGTTAATTTAATCAACATAGGATGAGAAAAAGAATAAATTTGCGAGATACTTTAAGCGACTTAATGCTAAAGTTGAGATGTCATCAACAGCAAGGTAATTTTGTAATAAGTTCCAAGATAATACAGCTTGGTAACAAAGTGAGTTGTTGCCAAAGGAGACAGTTGTCACCTTTGGTAGTTTAAGTAATCCAGGTTTAGCGCGACTTAGATGACCACGATTATGCTGATTTAATCGCTGCAAATTAAATGTAGTGGAGAGAGCAGAGGGTAATTGGTTGTTAAAGAACTTAAATACAAAAAGTATGTTTAAGAATTTAACGAAATCGAAAAATGACAAGATTTTATATCGAAGAAAAAGAGGTGAAGAAGGAGCACGAAAATCAGAAAAAGACATGATTCGCAAAGATTGTTTTTGAAGAGTAAGAATACGATTACTGTGAATATTATTACGTTGACCCCAGATTTGAGCACCATACGAAAGATGAGAATGAAATAAAGAAAAGTAAAGAGATAAGAGGATTTTTTTAGACAGAAAATGACGAAGTTTACTCAGAGCACCGTTAGCGCGGTTGAGTTTACTACAAACAAAGTTTATATGATATTTCCAACTGAGCTCATCGTCGATATAAACACCAAGGTATTTTACAAATTTACTTGGAATCAACCTTTGACCATTAATTTTAATTTTAATTTCATAGTCACTAACCTTTCGTTTAGGCTTGAAAATTAAAAGTTCTGTTTTGCTGCGGTTTAAAGCAATCTTGTTGGCATTCAGCCAGTTTGTGAGTAATTTCAAATCAATGTTGATTTTTTTGGTCATTGACTTCAAAGAATGGTCACTTTGAAATAACATGGTGTCATCAGCGAAAAGATTAACATCAGAATAAGAAATAGCAGATGCAAGGTCATTAACATAAAGGAGGAAAAGAAGAGGTCCAAGTACAGATCCTTGTGGAACACCGTGAAGAATACGTCTGAGTTTAGATTTAAAGCCGGATACTGAGACAGATTGTGAGCGATTGGACAGAAATGAGCGAAACCAATCAAGAGGAATTCCTCGAATACCATAAAAATCAAGTTTAGAAAGCAAAATATCATGATCAACGGTATCAAAGGCTTTTTGGAGATCTATAAAAACAGCACAGCTAAACTTACCACTATCGACCGCCATGTAAATTTTTTCCACACAATGACAAAGGGCAGATACAGTCGAATGTTTCGAGCGGAAACCGAACTGAGAAGGATAGATAATCTTTGAGTTCTCAAGAAATTTGATAAGACGTTTATGCATTAGTTTTTGAAAAATCTTATCGATATTAGACAAAAGAGATATTGGTCTAAAATTTCCAACCTCTAATGGCGAGCCTTTGTTTTTATAGACAGGAATAACAAGAGCCTCCTTGAGCTTAGTAGGAAAGACCCCAGTAGAAAAAGAAAGGTTTATGATATCAGAAAGAATAACAGAGAGATGGTCTTTCACTGCTGAAATGACAGGAAGAGGTAAACTATGAGGACCAGAAGCTTTGTGTTTGTCCAGGGAAAGAAGAATTTCAGAAACCTCAAGTGGAGAAGTAGGGGAAGTAAAGAAAGAGTTAGCGTTTCGGTTTTTGAGCCAATTGGAGAAATGGTGTCGGGTGAAAGGAGTTTTCGAGCGAATATTGTCAGCAATGGAGGAGAAGAAATCATTAAAAGCTTCAGAGATCTTTGCAGGATCCGAAGTAATCGAATTATTGAGTATTAGAGAGATAGAAGAATCTGACTTAATAGATTTAGACGAGATTATTTCACGAACGCCTTTCCAAATTTTCCGGAGATTAGTAGAGTTGGATAGAAAATAGCGAGAATAGTGAAGTTTTTTACTGAGACGAAGCAAAGAAACAATGCGATTACGATAAAACTTATACCTAGAACGTAGAAAAGATTTGATATCAGGAGAAGAAGCAGTAAGGTAGTCACGAAAAAGATTGTCCCTAACTTTCATCGATACAAGAAGACCTTTGGTTATCCGAGGTTTTTTAAAAAGATTCGATTCACGACGAGTGATTTTTACCAAAGGAACATGGTCGTTGAATAAAGATGTAGTATTGTTTAAAAAAGAATCGAAAGAAGAATTTACATCACCTTCCTCGATTTTTAAAATTTCGTTCCAATTCAAACGTTCAAATTGGGTTTTAAATTGTTCGTGATTGAATTGTACATTGAATTGAACAGGAACTGTAGGAAGAACAGTATGTTAATATGTTCAATATTTTTTACTGATTACAGCAAACCTGTATAAATATTATTTAAATAAATAAAATAAATCACTATTTGAGCCATTTGATTGGCTTGCGGAATATTCCGCGGCGGAAAAGTTGAACTTGATCCGACTTTTCTGCGGACGCTTCTGGCTGAATTTTTAAAAAAACAAAAGCCACCAGCCTGCAAGCGGAATATTCCGCCAAGTGGAAAAGCAGCTTTATAGGAAATAAACAAAAGCACAAATGATATAGATGGTTTGAAACTTAAAGCCTTTACGCTAAAGGTACCAGTAGTAGACAGGTTTCGTATTTTGTGTCAGTCCAAAATCGTAAACCTAAAGTACTGATAAAAGGGACAGACAAATCGTCTGAAACTATCAATATCAAAAATGTCCTTTAGTAAACACCGACACCATCGAACTCTAGAGACCTTCCTCGATCAGGCGTTTGACAAGACTATCAACGAGATACGAAAGATCCCTGAGGAGAATGTAAAACAGACTAGTTTGGAAATCCAGGCAAGCGAAAATTTTATGGATTTTCTACTCGGCCAAATACATTTTCTCTGAAATGAACTTGTCAATAAGCAAAAACTAATTGAACATTTACTAATGTTGACGTCTCAACGGGATGAAATCACGCACCGTGACGAGTGCAAAACCCTCTTACATAAACAAAATATATTAAATTTTGATTTCAATCCTACAGAGGCTGATAGATCAATTAGAAAAATTCAAGAGATTCAATAGAAAATTTAGTTGCTACGATAAACCTATTGAGTCAACAAAAGAAATGTCTGAAGTGCTTTCGACTAATCAAGATCACCTGTTGTTGGTAAGAGAACATCATATCAATATGTACGAAACATTCAAGACAAATAATAGAGAAGCTTTAAAATTGCGACTGCAAAAATAACTTTTACGAAGTTTTTTCGAAGGGGACTATTTTAATGTAGTCCTTTTTCAAACACGGATTACACACGGAAATAGACAAGGAGGTATGATTATATTATGATACAGAGTAATAAAGTTATTCCAGAAGTAATGGCATATAAGGGAGGGTTTTTAATTCCCAGGTTCTTTTTATAATATGCCAGAGTAAAGTACAGTCAGACAGAAACGTTAGAAAAGTGCTTTCGACTAATCAAGATCACCTATTGTTGGTAAGAGAACATCATATCAATATGTACGAAACATTCAAGACAAATAATAGAGAAGCTTTAAAATTGCGACTACAAAAACTGGACCAAATCTATCAAGCGCAAGATAACTGATATACAGTAGAAACCAAAACATCTAATTATACACGTAGGGACAAACGATCTGTGTAGTCACAAAACACCGGAAGAAATAGCAGTGTCAATCGTCGAGATAGCAATCAAATCAAGAACGGAACAGATGACGGCATGCATATCTAGCATCGTAAATCGTGGCGATACTTTGCATCCTAATGTGAAGACAGTTAACAAGCTACTATGTTTTATTAATAACGATAATACTCAATTAAACATTCGGGGGTTGCTGAAACTGGGTTGAGTGATTTCCACTCCCCAATATATGCCATGCTTAAGGTGTCATTTACCAAGCATGATCTTCAGAAATTTCTTTATCGCAACAACAAGAATTTTGATCAACAGCAACTGGAAAATGTATCAGTTTATAGTGATTTTAATAGTATCTTCTCCAGCACTTTAAAATTATGCTCCGTTAAAGATTTCTCAGGGCAAATAACAAACCCCATGTTACAAAGGCTCTCAGGAAAATGATAATGAGACGTTCGCGATTCAGGAATATCGCCAAGCGTACACGTGATCCTGCTGATTGCCCTCGATATAAAGTCTTGAGAAATCAAGTTGTAAGCATGAATAAAAGGCTGAAGAAATCGTTTTTCACTGAATTTGACGTTAAGACAAAGTCCGGAAGTTTTTGGAGTGCATGCCAACCTTTTTTCCCTGATTCCAATGTTAATACTGGAAAAAACAATCTTGTTGAAAACAATGAAATTGTGTCAAAAGACAGGAGTGTTGCTTCTATCTTCAATTCTTACTTTTGCAACATTGCTGTCTCTCTACTGATTAAGTAATGGAAACCTGGATACCAGCCTGAGCTTTTAAATTGCAATGATCCGGTTTTCATTGTAGCTGATAAGTTCAGTGATCATCCAAATATTGTCACCGTCAAGCGAAGCATCTTGAAGCCCTTGAAGCATCTAAGAAGGCAGGGGGGAAATTCCAATTGATATTTTGCAAAAGACTGCAAATCAGATTGCAACTCCCCTATCGCTGTGTTTCAACCAGCCTCTTGATAGTGACACATTTCCGGATGAACTTAAAGTTTCTGATACAGTTCCCGTCCATAAGAAAGGTTCGACCACTAACAAATCTAACTACCGCCTGCTTCCTCCAGCATCAAAGATATTCGAGAGGCTAGTTTTCAACCAGCTTTCAGCTTTTATGGAAACGAGACTCTCTAAATATCTTTATGGTTTTAGGAAGGGTTACACAACCCAAAACTGCCTATTTAACCGTATACATACTTGGAAAAAAGTTTTAGCCAAACATGAGAAAATAGGAGCGGTGCTAATGGATCTTTCGAAAGCTTTTGATGTGTTACCACATAATTTATTGGTTGCCAAACTACTGGCTTATGGTTTAGAGTATAAGAGTGTTAGATTTTTACATAGCTATCTGACAGGTAGAAAGATGCGTGTTCGTATAGGATTATTATTTAGTTAGTGGCTAGAGGTGACCCTAGGTGTCCCACAAGGTTCTATCCTAGGGTCACTTCTATTCAACATATTCATAAATGATTTATGTGTGACCTGGGATCACTTATTGTAAATTTTGCAGATGACAACACATTGAGTGTATGTGGTGACTCCATTGATGATGTTTTGGATAAGCTGGAAAGAGATATCCCAATCATCATAAATTGGTTTAAGTTGAATCAAATGGTTGTAAATCCTCGGAAATTTCAATTTGTGGTTCTTGGTTGCACTGATAAAAGCAACATTAGACTGTTCATTAAGAGTTCCTTAATCACACCTTCTGAATCGGTGAAGTTGTTAGGTGTGACTTTTGAGTAAGTAAGTAAGTAAGTAAGTAAGTGAGTAATCATTTATTTAGTTTCTAACTCTCATACTTACAATTACAATGAAAGAAAGAATAACTAGGAGACCACTCCATATAGAAAAATTCTAGTCAAAGGGAGTGGCCACCTAAAAAAACAAAAAGTGATAAAAATGATAATAACATATGTAATAAGTTTTCGTCAATTAGTCAATATATTGAGAAATAAGATACGATTTAGTTAAGACTTTTAATTTTGGAAATGTAAGCACAGATAGGTCGTCAAGTTGAAGATGGTTTTGAATGAGATTCCATTGGCAGATCGACTGATATTGGATGGAGAATTTACCAAATGAGAAAGTCTTGAACGGGTGTTGAACTAAAGAACCTACGTTCCTTCCGCGAGTATTATAATTCAAATCAGAGCGTTTAAAAATCAAATTGTTGCGAATGACTTGGGGGAGTTTATCATTAAGAACCTTGTGTATAAAAGATATATTTAAAATTTTTACAATGTCAAAAAGCTTAAGGAGACCTAATTTCCGAAACAGAGGGGATGTATGAGATAGCCAGTAAGCATTACAAATAGTACGTATTGCACGTTTTTGTAGCAAAAAGATACGCTTTGTGACTAGGTTTTCCCTTTGACCCCAAACCTGACAGGCATAAACCATATGTGAATGAAAAATAGCATAATAGACAGAAATTAAAAGAGGTTGTGGCATAAAGTGACGAAGTTTTGCTAAAGCTCCATTTGCTCTTCGTAGTTTGTAAGATAGCTTGTTGACATACTAAAGTTTTCTCCACACATACACGATATATGTCTGAAAGCAAACCGCATGATTAGTGCCCTCTTTCGAATTCGTTCGTGTTTAAATCTACGGAAAGCATCTCTACTTTTCAATGCATATGTGATGTCTTGTTTTAGATACTGTCCTTTAATCTGGATGTTTTGCTCTAAAGGCGATACAAAAAAGATAGTGTCTACTCAGGTTAGGGCACTACAGGCGGTACATCTAGACTTTACTACTCCAAATGGCAATATATTGAGAGCCTATGGGGCTGTGTCAGTTCACAAGCTGAATCTCAAAACATCAGTGACAGAGGTCTACAAATCTGTGAACCATCTCAATCCTGGGTTTATGCATGATTTGTTTGAACGAAAGTTTGGTGCACCAAATCTGCGTCGTGGGTTGTTGTTGCGTTTCCCCACGAAAGTTGAATGCACCACAAACTCACTTGTATATAGATCTATACTTTTATGGAACAATCTTCCATCTTTCATAAAGGAAAAAGAAACTCTGCATGATTCCGAGCTGCCATTTGGAAATACTCAGATTTGTATTGCCATTGTATAAATTGTGCATCATAATTTTATCAATCATCATCAATTTCTTGTACATTATGTTTTTATTATTATTATTATTATTATTATTATTATTATTATTATTATTATTATTATTATTATTATTATTATTATTATTATTATTATTATTATTATTATTATTATTATTATTATTATTATTATTATTATTATTGTATACTATTTTTAATTATTGTTGACTTGAATTAGTTTAAATGCTATTGTAAATTGTCCAACATTAAATAAAGTTTTAAATAAATAGAAAAAAATAAAAATAAATTTTTCCGCTGCTTCTATACTCTCTTCAGTTTCAACTCATTCTGAACATGTTGACAATGTTGCTTTTAGTAAAGGTGGTTTCCACTATCTTCCCCATCTTATTGGAAAAAGAAGAAAACATTGTGAAAAAAATACTTTAAATAACTTACTATAGTACCTTAATTTGATAAAAAAATATTATAACAATTGATAGGAAAGATATCTGAGTTCTTATACATTATAAAGCAAAAGGATAAGTGGTAAATATGAATTTATTGTAGAAACCGTCGGATTTCTAATATACAAAAGAATGTCTTTTCTGATAGGATGTGCGAGTGCGTGTGAAATCGTAGATGGGACGCTGTAAATAATAAAAAAAGATCAACATGAACTTCTTATGTTAATATAGAAAGTAGCATTGATTTTCCCTGTGCTAAAAGGCACAGAAAAAGACGCAAACTCGAGATAATAGAAAGAAAGACCTTAAACTTCTTTAAAAATATTACCTTTGATTTCCTTGACAACCTTGCTTGCAAATAAAATTCACGAAATTTCGCTGAATATATGAAAGTTATCTTAAATATTTTCTTGCGAAAATTAATTCCCTTAATCCATGAATCAAAATATTTCCTGAATAATAACACTTAAGCGAAAAACGCCCATAACTATTTTCTTAACGCCTATTATAGGCGGCAATGGTACATTTAGTCTGGGTAAGTGAAACATACTTCTCGTTCCGCATATTGGTACTGTTAGTCGGAAACTTTCTATATCGATAATCACGACACCTACGATGGCTTATACATTCTAAATTTCCAAGTAGATTTTTTTATTTTCCTCGCCGCGTTTTTTATCTCAAAGTGGGAGTTTGATAATCAAAAATTGATATAAATAAAACTGAATAAATTACTCACTATTCAAAGCAGGTTGAAAAGGTAGGATCAATTCCTCACCTAGCCCCCCCTGGCCTCCTGACTCTTCTTCTACTCTGTTGGATATTTCTTATGATATCACCACACACACACAAGCTATAGGGTCCAATATGAAATCTGAAGCTAAACTTTTTATGTTACTTGAAGAGTAAGAACACACTCACACACAACACAAGTCCTGGTGTCCTCCACCACACTTCTTCTTGTTTGATGCTTGTTGATCACATCATGTTTGTTGTTCTTCTGTTAAAATTTGCAAATTGTTTCTTCAGTATTTCCCAAAATCCGCTAGAAATGTTCATATAAACGAAGTATCAAAGTAGTATCAAAGGCTTGCCTATTGATTAGCATCATCGCAATTTGACGATAAATCTCTCTGAAAAAGAGTATAAAAGTTATTATTATATTATACTCCTATTAGAAGATGTTCTTTGGACACAATCTTATCATCTTCACAGGTAGATACAAGGTTAAAGGTGGCAATACACAATCAGATATATCTGATCAGATGATAAAGGTTTCTTGAATCTGATTTTTCGAAAGTCAGGCAGGTTAAACTTTTACAGATTAATCTTTTTTTACACGTTTTTAAACGAACCAAAATGCATTATTACATGTGGCATAGTCAGCAATCAATAATGGTGCGATGACATCCTTAAAAAATAATAAAGCTGTCTTCTTCGTGTTCCAATCACTTTTGACAATATTGCTATAAAATAGATGGAGGGCTTTTCATAATAAAGACCTTTCTATAATATTTTTCCTGCTCTCCATCGTTGTTTAGGCATATGTGTAGGTGATAAATATAAGGAGTTTGTTAGGAAAAAAACATTTTTTTTAATTATCTGAACTTTCATCATTTCGATTTTCCTGAAAATTTATCCATGGCATCCATTACCATCTTCTACTATACCTTTCATCTAATGTTTTATTGATAACAATGCAACAAGAGAAGTTATTCTCTAAAACTTAATATCTTTCCTAATACTCTCTTATAACTCTCTTATCACCCAGTAAAAAATAACACTAGCGATAGAGTTTCCATTTTTTTTGACATGAAAAGGTCTATTGTCCTCATTATTCTGTGAACTCGTGTTGCAAATGGCATAGAAATCAGTTGTTAAAGTTCACCTTCCTGTTTATCATGATGAAGCTTTACAAAATAAACGTACATATCACCATCTTGCTTCAGATTATACGACCTGCCCACGCCACTTTTTTGCTAAAAAAAATTTGAAAATGCAACAATTTTTCACAATTATATAACCCTAACAATAGAATCCCTGTAATTTAAACCCCCGATAACTTGAACTTTCAGTAACTCAAACTCTTTTAACATTCATTCCCCTTGAACTAATACTCTCTAAAAAATCTCTCAATGACTTGAACATTCGGTATCCCGAACAATGTTCGTTATAGTGTCATGTACCTACCGGTATTAGCTAACTATATTTTGGGTTACAAAATTGATTTTTCTATTCATACTTTTTCTTTAAGTTTATCAGATTTCTTTTGCTTGAATTACTTTTGTATTTCATTGCTATAAGGAAGGAGAACGTTTGTTTCTTAACTGGCATTGGGAGTCTTGTTTTTTGCACGAATTTTGAATGTAAGTCAGGCTTTAATTTGTGAATCGTTAAGGTGACATAGTAAAATAAGCTTAAATCCGGCTGCAAGACCGGCTAGCTCATATTTCACATCACATCACAGAATTTCACATCAAGTGGGAAAACATTTAACACAACCTCTTTTTCCGCAAACAAATTCAATACATTTCTATCCTTTCCAAAAAAGTTATGCTAGAAGGATTGAACTAGGCAAAGTTACTCAAGTTATGTGGCTTACATCTTTAAATGGGCTTTTATTGTGGCTTACATTTCCATTTTTTCTTATATGATAAAACAAAAGGGTTTTCTCTTGATATATTGAAGTTATGGTATGCAACAATATATAGATTTAATGAAGTATTATCAGTTTTTTCATTAATTAGGCACAATATGTGTCTGACACGGGCATAAGTATATTACACTTTGAACGAATTCTGGAAATTATATGGAAAACTAATACTATAAGTTTCTTAATAACTATAAGAAAGATATCCCCAAGAAATTTTGCTGTTTTTTTAAATTTGAAAAATGTCATGCATTTTTGACCCTGATCCCACTATAAATTTTGTGGCCCACACCCTGCGATATAAGCCAGATTCACACAACCAACCAGAATCACACAGAAATACCCAAAATGAGATTTTTCCTTAAAATTTCCCGAAAACCCTTGAATTGTCCTTTCCCGATTGACCCTTCTAAAGGTATAAAGTGATATGAGTAGGCGAGGAAAAGTATTGAAATTTATATGGTAACTGGATTTGTCTTGATATTAATGTTTAATGATTCTATTTATGATATTTCATAGTTTGAAACAATGACCAACATTGCAACTGCTCGGATTAAACGTGAATTTAAAGAAGTTGTTGGAAGTGAAGAAGGTTCGAAGAACAATATCAAAGTTAAATTAATTAATGATAGTTTTTCTCATCTTCAAGGTGAAATAAGTGGCCCTCCTGATACACCGTATGAGAATGGAAGATTTTTCCTCGACATAGTTATACCTGAAACATATCCGTTCAATCCACCGAAAGTAAAGTTCTTGACGAAAATATGGCATCCCAATGTCAGCTCTGTGACTGGAGCTATATGTTTAGACATATTAAAAGATCAATGGGCCGCAGCCATGACTTTAAGAACAGTCCTCTTATCCATACAAGCGTTACTTGCGTCGCCTGAACCGGATGATCCTCAAGATGCCGTTGTTGCCCAACAGTTTAAGGAACAACCAGATGCGTTTTTAAAAACTTCGAAGCATTGGACTGCTACATATGCTGGGGGCAGCCAGGAATTGGATGATGAATGCAAGGAAAAACTAAAACAATTGGCAGATATGGGATTTGATTTGGAGAGTAGCCGTACTGCTTTATCGACACATTCATGGTCAGTCGAGAGAGCCGTTGAAGCCCTCTTTAATAGCTGATATTGCGTAATCAAATTCTAAGTTTTAGTTCATGTTTTTTCGAGTATCGTCATACAAGCATCAGTGCTTGTAATATCAGGAACAACATTGTTGGTTTTGTATTCTTAATATTATTACCAAAAGAAGGTTTATTTGAAAATTGGTGTCCAAAACGCATTCGTAAATATATCAAACTTCCCTTGCATGCGTCCTGTTTTGTATGCCTGCTGTTTATATACAAAGTGTCTGGATGCCTGGCAGTTTTTTATGGTTGGCAGAGTACTATTTTTACAAACATTTTTGCAATCAAGCAAATTGTCGTGCATGTAAGGACAAGAAAACAATAGAAACTGCCGTGTATGGAGACAGCCTTATAAAAATATTTGTGAAAAAAATCAGATTTTAGCTCCTTTTGATATGTAATGCTTTAGAATTTGTATTTTAACCACTTTTTTGACGAAAGGTGGTTATTATGCACAATACAGTCTTTCTGTTACAGTACAGCCCAAAAGAAATTTTACATTTCCGCGTAAGATAAATAAACCAAGAGTTTTTGTTTATGTAACGTGAGGTTTCCAAAAAATAAAACTTTACACGAATATCTTTAGTGTTTTCATGTAAATATTCTTTTGTGGACGCGTAAAGTTTCTTTTGGGCTGTACTGTATCTAAGCACACATTTTATAAAGAGATCATAACATTGTTGTGTTTTTACCTATTACCTTGTGGAGACAAAATATTTGCTGGAAAAGTTTTCACAAAAGTAAAATTTTATAGAACAGTATTCTGGTGAAAATACTAAATAAATTTCATAAAATTTCATAAAAATACAATTATGAATTAGAAACATTTTAGTCATTCTGTGAAAGTCCATGTGAAGAACTTGTCTCCTTAAGGTACGTTAGTCTTGGAAACAGATGTAAAAATGAAATGCTTTTTCTTGAATTCTTTACAAAATGGTCAAATGAAAAAGGAATTATGTAATTTGTCTAATAATTAAGTATCCTTCCTTTTCCCTGTTATGATTCAAATTTTTTTTATGGAATGATATTGTTTTGTTTCTGCTAGATAGCTAATTTATATCAAGTTGATGTGTTGTTAAAACCAAATTAAGAATCTTAAGAATCCTCTGGCTTTTTTCTCTTTAATTTCCAATTGGAGCTGTCTACCCAAGGGCCTTTATAACAATATGTTTTAGAACCGATTATGTTCTGAAAGTTTATTGAACTTGTTTCTATGAAGAGGAAAATTCTCACCTTGGAGGCCCACATCCAGCTTAATGCTAAAATCACTCTCAGAGCAACCAGCCATGTTAAAAAAATGTTTCCAAGTTCTATAGCAGATATAGTCACTTGAACTGTCTAACTGTATAGTTTGTTGTTCATTCACTGTGGTCACATAATTACACACTGTGTAGAGGCGGATCTAGAGGGTAGTCGAAATTTGTGGAGGAGAATGTTAGTTATTAAAGTATAAAAGAAAAGCACGCAAATAACTCCATTGGTGATACAGACTGGAAACAGAAATTATGTTAATGTACTCCTCCACAAATTGCGTCTGCCACTGCTGTGCATTGGTTGTAATATGTCATGTGTAATGCACAATAAAATTTTCCTATTGAAAATATCAAAGAAATAATTGAAAATAAGTAGTTATCACAAGTTTCCAACCAGTGGATTATTTGATTGCTGTGTTCACACTTAGTGACTTCATCTCTGGTGGTGACTGTCCAAGGTCGTTCGATCTCCCGGACTTCAAGTTTAAAATGTGACTAACAATGGCTTTATTAGTGCCAAAAAGAATTGCCATGGTCAGTCTATAGATCCATTGCTGTAGGTCATTCTTGTTCTTGTCAATGATTAGATGTAAGATTTTAAGAAGAGTGCAAATTTCATCTCTTGTTTATTCTTTAGCTCAAATGCTTTACCTTAAAGAAGACGTCTCAATAGCTGAGAACCACACTGGGTATTTGACGTCCAAAACACTACACCACTTAAAGTTGCTCAACAAGACATGGGTTGTGGTTGTGTTAACTGGCGACAAAACACTTGATGTCTGCAAATCAATTTCTGACAAGTTTAATTTATTGGATAAACTAAAAGATAATTTCGTCTTACAGTTAAATGTGAACTTCGTCGATAACAATGTTTTAAACTTCTTCGATGAACATGAAGATAATTTTGAACGCACGTCCTACGAAGATGACACAGTCTATGTTTCACCTGGTACCTTATTTAATATTGCTGACAGAGATGCAGCCAAGTATGTGAAGCTTCTACAAGATTGCCAAGTAGAACTCCATAAATTAGATGAATTTGATGAAGATTGAAAACAGATTTATGTGAGTTGTGTTGATATCTCTCCGGTGTCTTGTTCGTTTGGTCATTTCGATGATGAGGAGCTGTTGGCAAGCATCATCAAAGAACATTTCGCAAACCCAAAAGTGTTGCAAAAAGCTGAAATGTTTTGTATAAAGATTGGCAAAAACAGTGTAACTAAGCTGGAACAATCTTTGTTGTGGTTTCAGGTAAAGTCTTTGGAACTGAACGAAGACCGTGTTTCTCATTTGAAATCCAATGCTGTATTTGTTGACGAACGCTTCAGTAATCTTTATTTGACAAATTCAGTTAATTTATCCGTACCTGTTTGTCCATGTACTTACCTCAATAACGAGAAGTTAGTTTCGTTTTATAGACATTTGAGATTTCAAGAGGCTTTTGAGGGATTGGCGGCAAAAATCAACAATCTTTTTAATATAATATTCGGTAAGCGTGTGCTTGCTAAAGATGCATCAATTTTATTGGAGGGTAACAGAGGTGTTGGTAAGGGAATGCTTATACGAAGTTTATGCCAAATCAACTGCGTTCATTATCACGAAGAAAACTGTTTCGATTTGGTTGGTGATTCCTTGAGCGCATCGGAAAAAAGAATTGAACAGGCATTTCGCCTTGCTCAAAGCTCTTCTCCTTGTGTGCTTTACTTGAAGAACGTTCACTTGTTAGGTCGAGATAGAGAAGGTTCGCACGAAGAGCGGAGATTAATACAATGTTTCTTCAAACAGATACAGTTAGTTACGTACGAAAAACCAATCGTGATAGTTGGCAGCACGTACAAGACAAAGGATATGACTAATAGGTTTTATTCTGCGTTTCTTTATCATTTTGAAGTAATGACTCCCAACGAACACGAACGTTCTTGTCTCCTCGAAGCTTTGTGTGAAGGAATGAATATGACAAGTGATTCTGTTAACGACATTGCAAAAAAGACAGCTGGTTTTGTTTTGTCAGACTACATGTCGTTTCTTCGAAGACTTTTAGCCAGAAACATCGAGAATGCGAATAACTCTCCGGATGAATTCAACCAAGTTACGAAGGAATTGGCGGAAACTGCAATAGAGGAAGTTCGAGTTTTGAAAGCAGGGTCATCTTCCGCTGTTAAAATTCCAAAAGTGTCATGGAATGATGTAGGTGGACTTCAGAAGGTTAAAGAAGATATTATGGATACATTGGAACTGCCTTTAAAATTTCCACACCTATTCTCAAACGGGTTACAAAGGTCTGGCTTGTTATTCTACGGACCACCGGGCTGTGGTAAAACGCTATTGGCCAAAGCGATTGCTACAGAGTTCACTCTTAATTTTCATAGCGTAAAAGGACCAGAGCTCATCAACATGTATGTTGGACAGAGTGAAGAAAACGTTCGGGACGTCTTTCAAAAGGCACGAGCAATGGCACCTTGTGTTATTTTCTTCGATGAAATCGATTCACTGGCGCCAAACCGTGGCAGAAGCGGTGATTCGGGTGGTGTATTGGATCGTGTTGTGTCGCAACTGTTGGCTGAACTTGATGGTATGCACGATAATACAGATGTTTTCGTTATCGGTGCAACAAACCGACCTGATTTGTTGGACCCGTCGTTGCTGCGACCGGGTCGTTTTGACAAACTGATATATGTCGGAATACCAGAAGGTGTTGAGGAGCGATACAATATTCTCTCTACGGTCACAAGGAAATTAAAACTCTCTGACGATGTAAACATTTTTGAAATAGTTCAGTTATGTCCTCCTAATTTAACGGGAGCCGATTTTTATTCCTTGGCTTCTCAATCGATGATGAATTGCTTCCGTAGAATGATAAGAGAACACGAAGAAAACGGAACTCCATTAAATGCTGACAATGCAGTTATTTGTTTGACAGACCTTGAGAAAGCACTAGAAAATTTACAACCATCTGTCTCCTTACAAGAGCTGACAAGGTACCAAACCATCGAAAAGGAGTTGCTCTGCAAAACGTGATACAGTACATATTTTCCAGCGGCGAATCTAACATTAGGCAAAAAAGTGGAGTGGTAAAGTTTAATGAAATTTCTTTATAATCTTAAATGATGTTTGGATGATTTGTCCTCTAAATAGGCTATCTTATGTTTAAAAATGAATACGTTAATCATGTGGATAGAGACTTTATTTTATATGTTTGAGAAAAAAGATATGATTCTTTGTGGTAGTGCATGTTTGTTTTTTTCTCTGAAAGCTTTTGTCGCAGAAATATTCATCCAATCTTCCCTGTACGTGAGGCTCCCGTTTTATCGTCTCATCGCTAATCATTTCGACAAAAATTATGATACGATACGATACGATACGATACGATATGTTCAACTTATTACAATCAATTCTCGCGATCTTGAACTCTGAAGGGCCTGGATAACATGTTCGAGATAGCAAGGGCTTTTCTCAGGTAACGAAACGCTCAAGGGACCAAGATTTCTGTTCCAGACAGCACGTGTTCGATACAGCGAAAGTTGACTGGTACGTGTACCCGTATTTTCTCAAATAGCCGTGGCTTCTGTTTCATTGTCTTTGTAAAAAGTGCTTCTTTTATTTACTTTTTCTCAAACGACAGCATATGTTTTGAAGTAATTTTGAAGGCTTGTTGAACGAATCGAAAGATATATTTTGAAGTGTCGCGAAGCATTGCGAAGTGTGATGCGACTTTTAATTACATTCACCTAGCAACTACGGTTATTTGAAAAGTATGACCAATACGCATGCGCAATGATACAGTACATGCTCAACCTCGGCCCCAGGGCTTCTTGTCGTTTCGATATACTGGACCTTGGGACGAGTGGTTGGGTATATCATTGGTTCGCACGAATAAAGTCGCCTAGTGGAAAACCGGCTTAAGTGAGTGTATAGTGTAGATGTAACTTTATCAAGCTAAAATCCATGAGCTGAATCGCGAGTTTAACAAGTTAGTTTTCATTCAACTCATAGGCAACTATAACTTTACATTCACCATTGTGGAGCAGTTTTCTCTGAGAGAGATTAGAGAAAATAAAACAGGGATTGTTTGGTTATTTACCGGATTTGATTGAACCTTTTCTTTGATTATCCAGACGGTAGCTGACGAATATTTCTCAACGTCAACCAGGACAGTAACCCCCTTATAAATTCGCATGACCCGGAGAGTAAGATTTTTGGAATCTAAGTTAAGGGAAGAAATTTCTGCGAGATGAAATTTTCGCAAAATTTTCATCCATTATGGAAAATTTGCCAAAAATACCTCGAGAGAAAATTAATCATAAGAAAAAGAGATAGATTTGTATAGGTTTTAACAGGACGAGACGGGATGAAAAACGAGATGATTATATCTCGCCTTTAAAAGAAAAGAAAATACAGCCGGGACGGGACAAAATGTTTTACACTTTTAATTGTTTATAAACAAGGGTTCTGTCCGCCCGATCGGATTGAAAGATGTACCTCTGGCTACTGTTCTTGAACCCGGGAATCTTCATCCAGTGCCAAGAGAAAGTCGACAGTTCAAATGATATATCTGTGTACAGTATGTATCGAGAAGCGACATGACTGGGACTCGAACATGGGCCACATCGAGCGCACTCGAACGTACTGTCCACTACACCATGGCTGCCCATTAGGTATGGGAATCCATGGTAAATTGGCAATTTGTCCGACTTAGTGAAAGTCCGAGTTATTCAACTGATACTCACATACCAAAACCAATAATCTTTCTGATGATACCGACGAGATTTGATAGTTCATGATTTTTAACAATACAACATACAAGAATTTTTGCTCGATCTGTTGTTTCCATAATGTCAATTTTAGGCTTTTGTAACGTTTTGTTTAACTATGTCAGCTGTGCTTCTTAGTTCCTTCCGATTTGTTTGTGACAAAATCTTTTTATGTTGTTAAATGGTTTGATGCATCATAACGCTGATGGAGGTTCAACAAGATGCAACTAAGTACTCAACGTGAGGGATTTCTTCGTTACATTCCAAACTAAAACGCTTCTCTGTTTTTGTTTTAAATATATTCCAAATGTAAGGGAAAAAACTTCATTTTACATGAGAACGGATTCATCAAAAAAACTTCCTTTGATATTGTCTTCTTCTACAGCACGCGTGCAGCATTTTTCACACTGCAAAGGATACGAGAATCTGATACATACTTATGGCACCTTTGGTATAAGGCAACATTAATGGGATGTTAACGTAAGCCATTACTAACTTGCTGAAATATCCAAAACAATATTTTCGAATTATGTGTTGATCAATAGCTTCTTCATCAAAAACGTTCCTATCTGCCCATACTGCATCCATGAATAGATTTCCGTTGTAGAGCGAGCGAAGATGTCATGGTAATGATTGCGAACGCTCATTTCCTTTTACTTTACTTAATTTCTATTCACAAAACATTACTAATTAACAAAAATCAAACTTACATAACACATGTTCATTAAAATAAAGATTCAGCGGTTTAGACTACGAGCATGCCCAGAAAGAAAAAACAAAACAAAAACAATTCATATATCACTCGTTTGAAATTAGACACGAAGTCGCAGACAAATTTTGATAATCACCGCATTGAATTCCTGAAATGTCACGTTTTTTTTAAAGCGGGATTTCCACTTCCCTTTTTTGATACGCTTATCAGCACAAAATACGGTACGGTACGTACGTTTTTTTACAGAATATTAATGCAAAACTGCAAAATTTTAGTAGTTTGGTTGGTTACCTTTTTCAGTAATACTATCTGTTATGTGTATGTATGTGCCATTTTGTAAAAATTATTAATAATAATTAATAAAAATTAATAAATATCTGTGTTATTTGCGAAAATAAGTGCGCATGTTGATACGCGTATTTCCGAATTACAATCAATGCGCATGCTCAATGATACAGCACATGCTGATACGCGTGTTATTTTTTGAAGCGGAAATCCCGTTTAAGATTGGAACACGAGCCTGCTTTTATATATGCATATGAACTTAATTATGTTGCCCTTAGAATATATGCACCAAATTAAATGCATTTCGCGAGTTTTTTCCATTTCAAATTTTACCCGGATTTTCAAGACCTTTTGGATTATTTTTTTTCTGCTTCATTTAGCTATTATGCATGTCTATTTAATTCCTTATTAAAGAAGAACACGTGGAAAGTAATTATCGACTCCTTGTGGTCGAGATTAAAATAAACAAAACTGAATCATTTGCTAAAACGTCGCTAGTCGTCACACACCGACTCCAATGGACCATCGCACACTGACACCAATGGACAATCGTTTATATCGGCTGATTGGAGAACTACTCGAGTTTCATTATTTCGATAGAAAGACTACCAGATGAAGAGTGAAGTTTCTCTCCCTCTCTGCGTCATTACTGGACTAGAATTTCAGTAAATGCCTCTCAGTTTATAACAAAAAAATCTATGACACATTTGTCATTATGCAACAAAAAATGTCAGTTGCGAAACAGAAATCTAATGCTGAATCAGTTATAATTATTCACGTAGCCCATAGCAACAACAAACTAGTCTAGTAGCTAATTGGCTTAAAATGTAAGTGTATATCAAACGTTCCAATCAATAAGAAGTTGAAAACGAACAAGTGCGTTTTGTAACACTTATTATGTTAATTAAATCGTTGAATAGGTCTTATGTAACAAACGCAATTACGAGTTAATTAAAGTTGTTAGTCAATTGAAAATATTTTCGTCCTTCTCGTAACGTTATCAAACAGATAAAAAATAATAGATCAGTTGATTTGACAGAGGCTAAAGACGTCCTTTAAGTTTTTATTTTTTGTTCTTTACACGAAGAGACGCTATCAAGTTGTATGTTGAAGTTTATTAATTTGTTGTTTACGTAAAGGTGGTGGTTTATTCTGTATTTTTTTATTTACTTGGTGTTAGTCATTTTGACCAAAAAAAAAAAAAAAAAAAAAAATGAACGATTTTATGTGTTCGACGATTTATTTTTTTCTTTCAAATTTTTCGATGTTCCATTTGAATTTAGGGGTGGTTTGGGAGGGCGATGGCGGTTGTTGAAGTTCGTCACGTGAAGTACGCTAGACGCAAGGATTGCAGTAAATGTTTATTAGGAAAATCTAAAGCGTTAAACACAGAAACAGGTGTAATAATCGGAAAATTAAACCTTATAATCGGGGAAATCGGGTTCTAATTGTCATTTAATTTTTAATAATTCGGCCATTCATTCGATCTTTGAAATCATTCCATTGCATTCAACTTGACAATTTCTGGTTATGAAAACTATGAACGACCAAGCATGTAAGTATATTGTGCTTTAATAGTTTTAACAACTCTGTGTCTGGTGTGATTATATATTTACATAGAAAAGAGAGCAGTTATTCTTACAATATTAATTTACAAAAATCTCTTAAATTGTAAAACTGAAAACAAGAAATGATTTTGTGATGTAAGATTTACATATAAGGCCTAAGTTTAACAATTTTTTGAACAACTCGTGGCCATTTGTAATTGGTTAATTTTCTTTCTCTGAAAATTATCCTTTAATGAGTGTCATTAATAATTAAAAGAATCCATAAATATTTGTTGATATATATATATATATATATATATATGGTATATTCGTCAGAAACAACGCCAATTTCGACTGACTCGTCGTCGTGATGGACTGATCATCCGGAGTTTTTGTTTGCATACATAATTGGAAATGTCGGAAATAACTGTGATGTATTCTATATTTCTTGTTTTGAAACAATTATATAAGTCAAAATTAAAAATTAAAAATAAATATTAAGTTAAAATTAAATCAAAAATTCCTCCAAAAAAGTAATTGATGTCTTTAATTAAAAGTTGCTCTTGGCAGTATAATGTTCTAAAACAATTAAGATCCATTTAATTAATAAGGAGAAGCCAGGAGGCCGCATCTACAGTCAAAGCGAGGAAGGATCCCAAATAGGGGTAACGTTTTAAATAAAGGATGGTTAGCATTAATTAAAAAGCCCCAAATACATCACTTTCATCGATTCTGCGATCCCCTATGTTTTCATAGTCATTAGAAAATTGTAACAACTTATTGTTAATTTTTTCTTTGATCTTTTCAATAGGCAAACTGTGTTTTGCAAACTTTTTGATCACATGCGACCAATCCACAGTAGTCATTTACCACCATGTGATCAAAAAGTGTCCAACTACAGACTACCAGTTCATGATAAAAATACTGACAATAGAACTTCACCAAAGACTTTTCTAATGACTTGAACGTTTTTAAACACAAATATATTGGAAATTTCAGAATATTTCAATAAGGGAGTTCTCATTCTTTGTGCGTTGAATTAAAAAAAGTTCCAGAATGATTCTAGAAACAATGGAAAGACTGAAGGCATCTTATATTTGCCTGATCGATGATTGATTAGGAAAACTCTATTGGAATCACTGTTTGCCTTTACTTACATTATTTATTGTGGAGGAGTGTGTAACCACCCTTCTCCGCAAATTTATCAGTTGTTTACACTAATGGCTCAGTGGTTAGGAAGTTGGATTGAGAAACTAGAGATGTCTGGTTCGAGCCCACCTCGCGAAAAAAATGTCTCCTCTAATAATGCAAAAAGTCTGTTCCTCTATGAAGTGGATCATAATTCAGAGTCATGGGGCGGGCGGTACGAGGGATTTAACTGAGCAACATCTGGTTAATCTGATTAGCCCATTCAACTGCAGTGGCTAAGGCTTTGAATGGAGCAAAGTTCGGTGAGAAAAGCATGATTGACCAATGGTGTTAATTGGGTTATGTTATCTGATCTTTATTATTTTGTAGACCAACCAAAAACAGTAAAAAAGCCCCAGAAATACATATAAGACTTTAGAATGTGGATTCTAAAACATCTACTGCATTACGTCACGTTCTGCTATTTATGCGTCATAGTTCAAGGTAACATTTTTATTATTGTTTATTGAATTCTGCAATATTTAAAAAGTTGTGTGTGGTTGCTCGTTTCCATGGTTCTTCGTTGCTGGGTAACTAGAACGAGTCACAGCACAGTAGTGGAGAAGCGTATTTTCTAATCAGCTGATAGCTGTACCACCCACGTTCGTGGGTTTCCTTTGCAGAAATATTGTTTATAAAACAGGTACAGGGGAGGAGTACATGAAAACCAACAAGCTCAAACCGCTGAAAATATGGGAAGGAGCGACATCATTACATACCGTTCCGAACTTATGTTTAAACTCAGTGTTTTGACCTACTCAGTGCGCTCAGTCTCGTTTTCATGCAATTTATTGGTTCACTGTTTTTATTGAATGCATTACTTAGTAAGAATGTCTATTATTAAAATTCCCAGTAGAAGGGCTCGAAGTAAGTGTTTAATATTGAAAACGAGGCTGAGAGTTCTGACTTGACCAAAACACCGAAACCGAAAGTATTACATGAACCGAAAGTATTTAAACCGAAAGTATTGCATGAGATTATGAAAAAAGGACATGAAAAAATGCCTGTTTGTTTTTAACAGTGCAATCTGGAATATTTCTGAATCCTTTCTTTAATACAGGTCAAATCGGTCCAGTTCTCAATGTTACAACATCAGTTATATTGTACGAGGAATCTCGAAGTATTCGTGTAACATGGCTTTCACCTACAAACACAAATGGAGAAGATCCATCAACTTTCACATATAATTTGGAATATTGCAGATTGAATAAGCCAGATACCTGCAAGAACATGACGGTGAATACCACTAGTGCAGTGGCAAAAGGTTTAAACAGATTTGATTGGTATCAATACAAAATCACAGTGTTTGATTCCAAAATGGTTGCTGGTGTTATTTTTGATAACACATTCCGTACTAAAGAGAGAGGTGAGGATTTTACACTACTACTTTCATACAATATTATTATTTTATTTACTGCAATTGTTTGTGCTGCAGATCTTTTGTTACAGAGTTATCCTGATTAGGTTTTATTCATTAGTTATATGGTTTACTCAAGTAATCTGTTCAAATAATTAATCTTATTAATCTTATATGTGTGACTACATAGTGAATTTTGAATAAGTGATCTTAATTTTTCTCAATGTGAGTAATTGATGTAATGAACCGAAACCATTACATGCAACTAAGTCAATGAAATTTCTTTTATTTATGTGAAACAAAAAGAGGAGATGGAAAGTCTGTTCTGCACATGATTATGAGTATCTGTATTTGTAGTCAAAAACTTTTGTCAGATCAGGTTACTTAAGATATCTGGTTTTCCTTGAGTAATTTGTTTGTGGGCTATTGTTTCTTTTGTACGTGTCGTTTTGTTAAGGTGAGCATACACTTACAGATATCTTGATAAAGAAATGACGTGAAATAAAAATTTTGTGCTCAAAGTTTTGCCTAACTCTCCACTGACATGTCAAATTATAGGTAATCCTGATCTATACATAGATAATAGGTTAAACATTATAGGTAATATAGGTATATCTATGAATTCATAGTTGTATTTTTTCCTTGGAGGTCACAAAATAATCTTATGTCTAGTTTTTTTAAAGTAAAGTTATCCCTATGTATGGTTTGTTTGCTAAGACTTGACAGGACATTTTTTCTGTTTCAGCTTTATAATTTGTTTGATTATTTTAGATACATGCCGTAGTAATCAATTTACTTGTGGTAATCCCCAATGTGTGGACAATTATAAAAGATGTAATGGGATTGTAGATTGTGCTGACGGATCAGATGAAACTGCAAGAGCAGGATGTAGTAAGTCACCTGATTATACTTTCTATTTTGTGTAAATGACTAAAAAGTCTGATGTATTCTGTAGAATATGAAAATCAGATTACTTCAAGTGGAAATACGAATAGAGATTATGAAAGACTGATAAGTTTGTTGGATCAATTAAACAATATTTTTGCTCAATACTTGTTTTTTCAAGATTCTTATAGAAATTTATGCAATTCTCATGTTGCCAAATTGTTTAAACATTGTTTGGTCATAAATCCTGTGATGGCTTAGTTTGTGCAATTATCAATTATGCAATTGTGCACTTATCAATTTCCATTATTTCCTTATCATCCATATTTGGGTCCTTATTTTATATTTGATTGTAAATTGAAAATGTAATATGACTTTAAAGTATTATTCTGGGTGATCTATGCAGTTAAAGGGGATTTATTTCTGACTCCGAACAACAAAATGGTATGTTGTTCAGCCCTCCTAATTCAAATAATCATGTCAGCAAAAAAATGCCGACAGGAATTCAAAAAAATCAAAATCATATTGGCGAAAACATGAATTACATCGGCAATTCAGCTTTTGTAAAATTCAATTTCAAAAGTTAAAAGTTTAATTTTTTAAAGGAGACCTGTATATAATATAAGAAGAAAAAGGTGATTTTAGAAATCTGACACATGCTGTTATCTTATACTAGAGTTCCTTAATAATGATGGCAGTCTAGTAGTTGATGCTACACATTTATTTCTCTTTTACTATGCCACCTTATCAGCTGTGTATTTTCTTTCCATACACACGTTTGCCGATGTGTAATGGGAATTTCTCAAAACAGGACGGCAATCACTAAAACAAGAATGCTGACATAAATTAAAACGGCTGGTATAACAGACGATTTTTTGTTCCTCTATGATTTTGTATAGAAATCTTCCTTCCTTTTTAGAAGCACCTGCTGAACGGGTTACTGGTGTAAAAGGAGTTGCTAAATCACCAAGTTCGATTGAAATTACTTGGAATAAAATTAAACGTCTGTCAGATTTTGTAAAAAAATACAGAATCAGTAATGTCAATACATCCTTTGTTGCAACTCAAGATCATCCAGTAAATCAGCCTGCCGTTACGACCCTGTCATATACGTTTAATGGTCTTTTGTCTAATAAAATGTATCATTTTAAAGTTCGATCTGTCAATGCTGCTGGTGATGGTCCATGGTCTGAAACAATCTCAATACAAACCGCGATGGGTGGTAGGTCTATTTTTGTAACAATTGATGACTAGATCTCTGGTTCCTTTCAGCATATTTATTTTGATCAAATTTTAACACAAGGTAAAGTATGTGTTTTAAAATGTTCTATTTATAGTTGGTCCAGTTCTCAATGTTACAACATCAGTGATATTGTACGAGGAATCTCGAAGTATTCGTGTAACATGGCTTTCACCTACAAACACAAATGGAGAAGATCCATCAACTTTCACATATAATTTGGAATATTGCAGATTGAATAAGCCAGATACCTGCAAGAACATGACGGTGAATACCACTAGTGCAGTGGCAAAAGGTTTAAACAGATTTGATTGGTATCAATACAAAATCACAGTGTTTGATTCCAAAATGGTTGCTGGTGTTATTTTTGATAACACATTCCGTACTAAAGAGAGAGGTGAGGATTTTACACTACTACTTTCATACAATATTATTATTTTATTTACTGCAATTGTTTGTGCTGCAGATCTTTTGTTACAGAGTTATCCTGATTAGGTTTTATTCATTAGTTATATGGTTTACTCAAGTAATCTGTTCAAATAATTAATCTTATTAATCTTATATGTGTGACTACATAGTGAATTTTGAATAAGTGATCTTAATTTTTCTCAATGTGAGTAATTGATGTAATGAACCGAAACCATTACATGCAACTAAGTCAATGAAATTTCTTTTATTTATGTGAAACAAAAAGAGGAGATGGAAAGTCTGTTCTGCACATGATTATGAGTATCTGTATTTGTAGTCAAAAACTTTTGTCAGATCAGGTTACTTAAGATATCTGGTTTTCCTTGAGTAATTTGTTTGTGGGCTATTGTTTCTTTTGTACGTATCCTTTTGTTAAGGCGAGCATACACTTACAGATATCTTGATAAAGAAATCATGTGAAATAAAAATTTCATGCCCAAAGTTTTGCCTAACTCTCCACTGACATGTCAAATTATAGGTAATCCTGATCTATACATAGATAATAGGTTAAACATTATAGGTAATATAGGTATATCTATGAATTCATAGTTGTATTTTTTCCTTGGAGGTCACAAAATAATCTTATGTCTAGTTTTTTTAAAGTAAAGTTATCCCTATGTATGGTTTGTTTGCTAAGACTTGACAGGACATTTTTTCTGTTTCAGCTTTATAATTTTTTTGATTATTTTAGATACATGCCGTAGTAATCAATTTACTTGTGGTAATCCCCAATGTGTGGACAATTATAAAAGATGTAATGGGATTGTAGATTGTGCTGACGGATCAGATGAAACTGCAAGAGCAGGATGTAGTAAGTCACCTGATTATACTTTCTATTTTGTGTAAATGACTAAAAAGTCTGATGTATTCTGTAGAATATGAAAATCAGATTACTTCAAGTGGAAATACGAATAGAGATTATGAAAGACTGATAAGTTTGTTGGATCAATTAAACAATATTTTTGCTCAATACTTGTTTTTTCAAGATTCTTATAGAAATTTATGCAATTCTCATGTTGCCAAATTGTTTAAACATTGTTTGGTCATAAATCCTGTGATGGCTTAGTTTGTGCAATTATCAATTATGCAATTGTGCACTTATCAATTTCCATTATTTCCTTATCATCCATATTTGGGTCCTTATTTTATATTTGATTGTAAATTGAAAATGTAATATGACTTTAAAGTATTATTCTGGGTGATCTATGCAGTTAAAGGGGATTTATTTCTGACTCCGAACAACAAAATGGTATGTTGTTCAGCCCTCCTAATTCAAATAATCATGTCAGCAAAAAAATGCCGACAGGAATTCAAAAAAATCAAAATCATATTGGCGAAAACATGAATTACATCGGCAATTCAGCTTTTGTAAAATTCAATTTCAAAAGTTAAAAGTTTAATTTTTTAAAGGAGACCTGTATATAATATAAGAAGAAAAAGGTGATTTTAGAAATCTGACACATGCTGTTATCTTATACTAGAGTTCCTTAATAATGATGGCAGTCTAGTAGTTGATGCTACACATTTATTTCTCTTTTACTATGCCACCTTATCAGCTGTGTATTTTCTTTCCATACACACGTTTGCCGATGTGTAATGGGAATTTCTCAAAACAGGACGGCAATCACTAAAACAAGAATGCTGACATAAATTAAAACGGCTGGTATAACAGACGATTTTTTGTTCCTCTATGATTTTGTATAGAAATCTTCCTTCCTTTTTAGAAGCACCTGCTGAACGGGTTACTGGTGTAAAAGGAGTTGCTAAATCACCAAGTTCGATTGAAATTACTTGGAATAAAATTAAACGTCTGTCAGATTTTGTAAAAAAATACAGAATCAGTAATGTCAATACATCCTTTGTTGCAACTCAAGATCATCCAGTAAATCAGCCTGCCGTTACGACCCTGTCATATACGTTTAATGGTCTTTTGTCTAATAAAATGTATCATTTTAAAGTTCGATCTGTCAATGCTGCTGGTGATGGTCCATGGTCTGAAACAATCTCAATACAAACCGCGATGGGTGGTAGGTCTATTTTTGTAACAATTGATGACTAGATCTCTGGTTCCTTTCAGCATATTTATTTTGATCAAATTTTAACACAAGGTAAAGTATGTGTTTTAAAATGTTCTATTTATAGTTGGTCCAGTTCTCAATGTTACAACATCAGTTATATTGTACGAGGAATCTCGAAGTATTCGTGTAACATGGCTTTCACCTACAAACACAAATGGAGAAGATCCATCAGCTTTCACATATAATTTGGAATATTGCAGATTGAATAAGCCAGATACCTGCAAGAACATGACGGTGAGTACCACTAGTGCAGTGGCAAAAGGTTTAAACAGATTTGATTGGTATCAATACAAAATCACAGTGTTTGATTCCAAAATGGTTGCTGGTGTTATTTTTGAAAACACATTCCGTACTAAAGAGAGAGGTGAGGATTTTACACTACTACTTTCATACAATATTATTATTTTATTTACTGCAATTGTTTGTGCTGCAGATCTTTTGTTACAGAGTTATCCTGATTAGGTTTTATTCATTAGTTATATGGTTTACTCAAGTAATCTGTTCAAATAATTAATCTTATTAATCTTATATGTGTGACTACATAGTGAATTTTGAATAAGTGATCTTAATCTTTCTCAATGTGAGTAATTGATGTAATGAACCGAAACCATTACATGCAACTAAGTCAATGAATTTTCCTTGTTTATGTGAAACAAAAAGAGGAGATGGAAAGTCTGTTCTGCACATGATTATGAGTATCTGTATTTGTAGTCAAAAACTTTTGTCAGATCAGGTTACTTAAGATATCTGGTTTTCCTTGAGTAATTTGTTTGTGGGCTATTGTTTCTTTTGTACGTGTCGTTTTGTTAAGGTGAGCATACACTTACAGATATCTTGATAAAGAAATGACGTGAAATAAAAATTTTGTGCTCAAAGTTTTGCCTAACTCTCCACTGACATGTCAAATTATAGGTAATCTCTATCTATACATAGATAATAGGTTAAACATTATAGGTAATATAGGTATATCTATGAATTCATTGTTGTATTTTTTCCTTGAAGGTCACAAAATAATGTTGTGTCTAGTTTTTTTAAAGTAAAGTTATCCCTATGTGAAGTTTGTTTGCTAAGACTTGACAGGACATTTTTTCTGTTTCAGCTTTATAATTTTTTTGATTATTTTAGATACATGCCGTAGTAATCAATTTACTTGTGGTAATCCCCAATGTGTGGACAATTATAAAAGATGTAATGGGATTGTAGATTGTGCTGACGGATCAGATGAAACTGCAAGAGCAGGATGTAGTAAGTCACCTGATTATACTTTCTATTTTGTGTTTCTATTTTGGATAGTTTGTGATGGTTGGTTTTTGTTAACATTCTTTCACTGAAAAGTTTTTTTTCAAATTTTGTTCATGTTAGCATTCTTAACTGACAAATTAAAATGAAAGAAAATGTCCAAAATAATTGAGCTATAATTGATCTCTATGCTTTATTTCTTCGAAAGAGCTATCTATTACGCTGATGTGATGATGTGGAAGTTATTTAATTTTAATTCTTTAGTTCTTTAAATCTTATGTTAACCTTTTTTGTCAAAAAGAGAAAAAATGAACTTACATCAAAGTTTTACTCATTTAGTAATAATGAATTTAAAATGAGAAAGGAAAGAAAAAAGTTATAGAGAAATGATTTAAGCAACTTTAGAAATTATGTTCTGTCCTTTACTTCTTTCTAATTTCTAACTATTTAACTGTAATGTATATAACTATAATTACTTGTAGGTTTACCAGGAAAAGAAAGTATTCCTGACGCAATGGAAACTTCACCAGGAAGTATCACAATTACTTGGAAATTGCGAAGACCTAATAGACATTTCATCCAAAACTTTGAAGTGAAACAAACCGGAACCGACAAAGTCATGACTAAGTCGTTCCCTAAATTACTTCCTGCTATAACTAGCCTAAGTGTTGTGTTCTCTGGACTAGTTGCAGGAACAGAACATTCTTTCACTTTAAGGGCAGTCAATTTAGCTGGTAATGGAGAATGGTCAGACGCAAAGACAGTGAGAACTAGAGGTAATTTTTATGCTTTATTTTCTCCTCAACTTAAAAAATTCTCATTTTGTTTGACCCTGGTTCGAAATCCAACTTTCAAGTAGCCTCTAAAAAGCCTTCATATAGCGGTAAAACACAGACCCATAAAAATCAATTTGAAAAAACTTCAATTAAATGTTAAACTGCATTGCTGGTTTGCGATTGCTTATTTTTGTGCGGTATTTTGGTTGCGTGTTATACGGGTAGTTATTTTTGTGAATTTCATATTTTGAAAGCAAGTAGTTCATTTTCATGTTGGCAGTTCAGTCTAAGAAAAAAAATCATGTAAATGCATTACTATCATGCATCATCACATCAAACCAAATCAAAATAATTGTTACTCTACTAATTTTAAAGTTTTTGTGAGTATTGACTTTAGCGTGTACACTTACAGGTATATATATATTTTTTTGCAAAATTCGCAAAAATACTAATAAGGTATCTATGGTGATACTGAAGAGTAAGAATGGTATTTGCTTCAATTCATGTTTAAGTATAACAAATTTTTAGATGTTTCAATTTGTTATAATTTATAAAAATATATTTGCCCAATATAGGCTCATCAGTTCTGATAGAACTGTTATCAATAAGGGTTCTTCGTTGGGCTATGGAAGTTGCAGGTATATTGCGACTGCTCAACTAGACAACTCCCGATTTACATTTATAAAAATTATATGTGTTTCAACACAAATTTCGTGTACTAGGATATGTTATGCACCACCGATATTTCTGAGAGTATTGCATTTGAATATTTTATAATAATTGTTATGTTTATACCAACCTGTCTTCGATTTAAGTAGCTTTAGATATCAATCCAACTGAGTGAATAGTGGCTGGCATGATTCGGCCAGGTACTAAACCCTGATCTCCTCCCCTAGAGGCGAACACTCTATCATTAGGCCACCAGTCGGTAAAACATATCTCCATATATTTTAAACATGCAATGATTGGCACATCATGTATCGTGTTCTCATTAACTGTTCATAATGAGAATTGTCTTTTGGAATTAGACACATGTTATGTTATACATGGTCTTGCAATGCGCCATCCTGTGTTGTTTTTCAAGACAACTAGTTACTGTGGCTTGTATACTCAATAGAATGCATCAACAAAGGTATGCTGTTCACATTTTTTTGACTTATATAAATTATTTAGGTGTGCTCTTGTTTAACATCCTTTGGACTGTTGGTTCTCGAACAAGGGTCTCTTGTGTAAAGTAGTTTTAGCAGGATCTCAATATGTGTTCAATGCATAATATTATTCACTTTTAGTTGGTGGTGTAGAAAATGTAACAGTTCTTCCTATTCTGTATGAAGAAGGCACAGCAGTTAGAATATCATGGCAGCCACCGAGATATCGGGTGGGACTGAATGTCACAACTCTTCTTTATAATATTACATACTGCGAATTAAATTTGCCAGATACATGTAAGGCAACCGAGTTGAGCTCTCAACGTTTTGTGGAAATTAAAAACTTGGACCGGAGATCTCTTTATCAGTATGCTATTCATGTTTATACGTCAAACCTTTTCAAAGGAGACATCAAAGAAAATGCTTTTATAACTCCATATAGAGGTATATAATATATTTTTTCAGTTTTCTTTCTGAACAGGTTTGAAGTAGCAATCGAGGTTTTGTGTTTATGCTGATGAAATAATTATATTCTTTGCGTCGGGATGACCTCACATGTGGGGAAAATATAATACTCGTCTAAATTTATTATCTATGACTTGTAAAGAGAAAAAAATACTTTAGAACGCTTGATCACAATGTTTGTTTCCCCCTAACAATGCACCAATTTCATTGGCTAAAAGCTATAGTCACATGACATTCCAACCTGAAGAATAGATTATGAAATGATTGATTTGTCATGTTTTCCTGCCAAAATATTTTCTAGATACATGTCGCAACGACTCTTTTGCTTGTGGTAACCCTCAGTGTGTGAAAAACTTTAAGAAATGCAATGGTAGAAGTGATTGCGCAGACGGAATTGATGAGACATTTAAAGCTGGTTGCAGTATGTTTATTTCTATTACTTGTTCTCAAAAGTACCAGTACCTACCTAAATAAAACGAGGAGAAATGATAGTAAAAATCAATTCACAACTGAATTGTTGTGAAGAACTGTTTTTTTATGTGATCGAATGTTTGCCTTTGATGTGACCAAAATGCACAATACGCAGTAACATCTTGAATTTATTTTTAATTTAGAGCTGCCTATAACTGTACCAAACATTCTAGATGGTAAAGCCACATCAAAAACGTCTGTTAAAATTACATTCTCTGTTACAAAGTACCAGCCAGATCGAATCAAAGCTTATCAGCTGAACAACATGAATACAACTACTTCAATGACTGTCCCACTTCCTCCATACTCACCGAGTATTGTTAATTTGAGTGCTACATTTAATGATGTTCTGCCAGGAAGGAATTATGTATTTCGAGTTCGAGCAGTAAATCCCACTGGTTTCGGAGACTGGTCGACTGGCATGTCAGTACAAACCCCAACCGCAGGTACTATTTTTGATAATCATTATAAGTTTGGTCCTGCTTCAGTATCAGCAACATTATTATTAGCCATTAAAAAAATCTGGAAACAACTTTTTTGTTTTATTTTTTTGTTTTATTATTTCAATAGGCTAACTTTATCGATCACATGACAAATTACGACCAATGGGCAGTTCTTTATTACTATCATGTGATCAAAATGAATGCACAAAAAAACTACAGTTTCAAATGACAATAATAGAACTTAACAATAGGTTTCCAGACCAACTAGTAACTATGATAACAAAGATATATAAGCTACTGTTATCAACGAGACATGTGCTTCCATTTTATAACAGCAATGTTTTTCTGACAAAACATCTTCTTTTGAAGCTAATCTAAAAGCATTTTTCCTGTAGGTGTTGGAACCGTTGGTCCGGTGGAAAATGTTAGATCCAGACCAGTTTTGTATAAAGAGGGATCAACAGTGAATATCACTTGGGACGCTCCATCAGAACTCAAAAATAACTCCTTAGAGTCACTAACCTATGAATTGAGGTATTGTAAAGGAATTGCATCGTGTTCAACACCACCATTACAGACGTCGAAAAATTATGTTGAACTTTCAGGGTTGTCTAAAAGGAGTACATACACGTACATCATTACTGTTTTCAACGAGAATGGACAACATGGACAACACTCATCCTTGTTTTTTAAGGGTACATTCACTACCAGCGCAAGAGGTTAGTGGTATAAGATCAGTGTTCTTACAATTTGTCGAAACTAATATTGAGCTTTATGGCTCTTCCCCACAGTTTTAGAAACCTTTTTCACCTTTCAGTACTTTCATATTGTAGAGGAGCACATAATTTCTGTTTTCAGTCTGTATCACCAATGGGATTACTTGTACGTTTTTCTTTTATGGTTTAATAGCTAACACTCTCCTCCACAAATTTCGACATACCCTCTAGATCCGCGCCACTAAGTTGAACTAAAGTTTGACTAATACTTGAGAAAATAACACATTGAGAAAATACTCTCCAGTATCTCACTCATAATGGTAGATGCTTATTATCTATTTGTGTTTATCAAAGCCATATGAATCAGTTCTTTTAGAAAAAGATGGAGCTTATAAGAGGATGAGAGACAAAAAGAAGATGATAATGTTTTCATTTCCTTTCGTTTTATAATCTGTTCAATTTTTCCATAGATACCTGTCAATCATCATGGCATCGTTGTGTGGTTGGTCATCATTGTATTCAACCAGATAGAGTTTGTAACGGCAGATTCGACTGCAGTGACGGAAGTGATGAAAAAGTTGGAGCAGGTTGTGGTAAGGTTTCTACTTTTATTATTTGCTCTCGCAATGTTGAACACTTTCAACGTTTCCATATAACAGAAATAAAAAGGCGAACATCAACATGTTTTGAAAAAATGATTCAAAAATCGGTAATCATGAAATGAGTCTATTTACTGTGCAGACTGGGCTCACCAAGAAAAACTGAATAATAATAGAATAATCTGTTCTCGTTTGTAAAGCTTTGAGGTCTACAAGTGGAAGAATTTTACTACCTTTATCACTTTCATATACTTCTTCTTTTGATTTAGCACCTCCACCTAATGTTAAGAACTTTATTGTGCGCAGTACGACCATTCATACCATCACCTTGCAATTTGACGCCATTGTTAGGGCGTCGGATCGCATCACTGGGTACGAAGTGCAGAATTACATTACAAACGAGAAGAGACATATACCACAAGGACTGGTGGCGTTTCGACCACCTATTCAAGTTGCTTTTACCCGCCTGAAGTTTGCGACGCATTACCAGTTCAGGGTGGTGGCTATCAACCCAAGCGGCGCCTCTCTTCAACCTTCCATGCTTAACACACACACTGTTGGAGGTAAGAATTACCCTTCAGCTTCGTTTTCAAGGTTTTGAGGTTGATAACCTTCAAACCTTTAATTTGAAAAAGTAAGCTTATATAAAAAAACCCTGTTCAATTTTCGTATTATGACAACTGTGTCAATCTTACTTCTATTGCAAATTGTTTTTTTCTAAAGAGATAAAATTTTCTAAGGGATTGGTTTCTAGGTTGTTTTGTTCCTTCTATTCGATTAAGAATGTTTTTTCTTTCTGTTTTCATCTTTTCTCACTCAATTAGAAAATAAAGCATATACCATGAAGTATATCTCATCTGCTTTTCTATATCTTTCTTAGCGCCAACGGGATCTGTTCAAAACATAAAGATTGCGCCAAAACCCAAGAACGAAATTGGAGCTGTTATTGTAGCTTGGGATTCTCCCAAAGATCTGTTCGATAACAGTATCAACGAATTGCAGTATTACGTTAGATATTGCAGACTGAACTTGGAAGAAACTTGTAAGTATACCAAATTCATTTCGACCACACAAGTGGAGATCAATAATTTGAATCGAGGTGATTTGTACCAGTTTGGTGTTTATGCTGTGAACAAGTACAACGTATCCAGTGTAATCCTGGAGAAAGCTTACAAGACCAAATCCGAACGTAAGTGGTTTTCCCTGCTCATTGTGTCAATGTTTTCCGATCGGGTTTAACTTGGTCATAACAGTGGGGGTGTTCATGAGATGTTAAAATGTTAAGACTCCATAGAGTTTAGAAGTGTGTGACAGACTAACAATCTGAAATAAGTTGACAATCACGGTCAAAACTCTATAGATAAAATTTGAAAGAACGAGACATCTCCACCCAACTTGCCTTTCTTAACCAAACAGAATAAAGAGAATTTTCTACTAAAGAATCATTACTTTCAAAAAACTGTAATTTGGACAACAGATATTTTTTTGCATACCTTACTCTAACTTTATTGATAAACCATCAAACCTTCATTGTGGAAACTTGAGTCAACGTGATGCCCCATTCATTGAAGTTGGATAGTCTGATAAACACAATCTTTGACGCATGGCATCTCTTACTAGAGGTAAGACAAAATAGTTTTGTTATTCAACTTTTCCTTTTCATTCATAGTCACTTGCTCCCAAGATCAATTTCTATGTTCCTCAAAAATTCAATGTATTGCACGGCGATTTTTATGTGACGGTATAATACAGTGTGGCGACAGTAGTGACGAAACCCAAGATGCCGGATGCAGTAAGTGCTATTTTTATAATATACAGTCAGACCTCTCAAAGTGTTCGCTATAATTGTGTATTGAGTAGAGTTTTTCCACCTCAACGAAGAAAAGGCATTCGTTCCCGCGTAAAGTGTCCCCATAACCAGGGTTCCTCTGTATAATGTATGGGATGTCCGCTATAGAGTGCTTTCACTGTCACCAATTGCCAGTCGACTTTGATTGGTTTTTGTACAAATTTTACGAAAACTATTTTAAACTGTGTTGACCGATTATAAATAAATTGCAAACCAATCCAAACCGATCGGAAATTTCCCAACGGACATGTGTTTATACGCTACTGTATTTTTAAAATCTCTGTTACCAGCATGCTTGCAAGATTCAATACTTAAATAATATTTTTTATTTCTGTGCTAGGTAAGCCAGTTTTGAAACCGACATCTGTTGTCGTCAAAGAGAAGACGACGACGTCAGTTACTATTCAGTTTAAACAAGTCCTTCTGAAAGACAGAGCGATACGTTATGAAATTCAGCTTATCGATAGTGCGACAAACGAGATTCGAACGAGCAGTGTCGGTGCAACGTTAGCTATTGGTGCACCGAAAGAAACAACATTTTCCAACTTGATTCCACGCTCCTCTTTTACAGTTCGAGTGAGAGCTATAAATTTGGCGGGAATTGGCCCGTGGTCGAGTATAGTCGAGGTCGAAACACACTTAGGTAAACACCCTTGGTACCCGAATTAGTTCTCTTATATTGCGACCTGCCTAAACTACATATTTCCTTATTTCTTATTCTCTAAGGGAATTGAGGTAAGCCAATGATTCTCATTATTTTTTGATAATTTGTTGTTGTTTATTTCTTTCTCAACAGAGCAACCGAAAACACAACCAGGTAAAATATCTGTGGTAAATGAAACAGTTAGCGAGATCACCGTCACTTTCGAACAGCAACTTAGTGATGGGGCTGATCAATACCAGGTGGAGATTCGATCAGATAGCGGTACTGTATACCAAAAGTTTAACAAAACTGATCGATATTCCAAAGAAATGTTGACCATAAGAGGTTTACAACCTGGCAAAACTTACGGTATCCGTATCCGCGCTATGAATGTTCGTGGAATGGGACCATGGTCTCAATTATACAGTGCAAAGACAGGTAAGTGGGACAAGTAAAAGAAAGTAAACATTAGACTCGCCACCCTATGTGTTAACTCCAAGGTTTCTGAGTGAAGACTGCAGACGGAAATGCATAAGTCCGTAGGAGAGCGTCCAAATAACAGTTTATAAGCACTTAACTTTTTGGTCAAATCTGAATAAGTAAAGTTTGGGAGAACAAGACATCTCTCCTTCCTTATCAAAGAACGAGTATCTATAGGCAGACAACACGAAGTGTTGGTAGACTGCGTTCGACGAACTTTCATATCCTACAGTCTATGTTGGTTATAATCGTTTTTGATAGATTAAAAAGATTAACATAAAATTATAGGTTATTTTATCGCGTTTACGTTTCAGCTGGCACAAAAGAGGACGAAGATGACGACAGTTTGAATGCCGGTGAAATTGTCGGAATTATCATTGCCGTCGTTTTAGTCATCATCATCATAGCTTTGATAGCCGTGTACGTGTCCAGGTCAAGTGGTAAAGGTCGCGTCAGCAAAGATTTTTACGAAATCGAAAATGGAATGCAGAATGGTTTTGATAATTCTGCTTATGAAATGGATGAGAAATAAGTTATAAAGTACCGTGTAAATATACTTGAAAATTGTTTTAAATAAATAATCACAATTGTTTCCGTTGGAATAGTTCTCACCTTCTGTTCCCCTCCTTCGTATTTGAACGGAAATGTTATTAGGGGTTTCCATTTCACCTCAAAATATGTTATCTTTTGTTAAAAAAAATCATGTCACTTATTTATTTATTTATTTTGGTCAATAAAAATGTATTATTTTTTTCGGAATACAGTTTGTTTTACTTATTCACATTACTGCCAGCTTTCTGGTTTAGTACACCCGCACGCCCCCGACGCGCTCTTTTTTTACGCCCTCTAAATGCGCTGTTTTGTTTCTTTTCTTTTGGAATTTTGTGTTATTCAGGGCCTACTTGAAAGTTCTATAAGATTTTGTTAGTTTTTCTTGCGTTTCTAAATGTATGCTTCCTGAAAAACAAAGATGTAACTGGGACTTTACCTCGTTTTAGGTGTCAACTCAAAGCAAGTGAAAACCACTACAACTAAAGACAGTATTACTTTAAGATATTCAGCGAACCTTCCTCAGAATGTCGAATACACAATCGACGTCGAATACAAAGAAGCTAACAACGTAACAATCGTAAAAATCGTATCATTCAATAGGAAAAGCGGTAGTGGCGAAGAAACAGTGCAACTAACCAAACTTCCCCGGAACGGCACGTATATTATTCGCCTTCGAACAAGGACCTCACAGGAAACCAGTAGTTGGTCTGCTCCGATTGTCTTGGAAACAAGTGAGTTCACAATTTTGTTTTTATATATTTTTTATTATCTATAATGTTTCAAAATGTAGTGTATGGTTTTGGCCGCCGCTTATCTCGAATACTAGATAATTTTAGAAGTACCCCGCGTTCTCGAATTGTCTTTGTGTTTCCCTTGGATTTTTTCCTTGATATCTACTCTGATCGGTAAAAATAAATGCATTATAATACATTTCTCAAAAACATGAAAAATCTATATTTATATTTTTCTACTTTAAAAAAAAGTCATCCTGAATGTCGTCGGGTTTGATTTTTGCTTACTCAACCTCAAACCCAAGGTCTCTTGCCTTTTCGATAAGACAAGAGACCCTGGGTTCGAGGTTGATGCTTACTAATATATTAATTGCATGTTTCCAATGCGTTCTTATCCTTATCTTTTTCTCCAGAAGTTGGGCAGAGTGACGATGGGCAGAGTGACGATGGGCTGAGTGATGGTGAGATTGTTGGCATTATTGTGGGTGTGGCCTTGCTTATCATACTGATTATTGTGTGTGTTGTCTGTATCAAGTCACGTGATCAAGGCTCCGCAAGCATGGTGGAGAAAGGAAGAGGAAACGGCTACCAAAATTCCGGTTACGAATTAGAGAAAAAATATTAAAGAGAATTTCTTTTATATTTCGTGATTTCAAAAAATCAGCTCTACGTAGAAGAGACGGACTCTCTCCATCCTTTCGCTTTTTTATGTTTGTGGCAAAGACATTACTGATATGACATCATGAAAGCCTTTATTTCAAATACCACCATGATGTCCTGTAATTTTTCACGAATTTTAACAAAAGTGAAACTTTCTGCTTTTTCGAATAAAGTTATTGACAAATACGAATTGACATCACTAAAAATCATTTTATCAAACACGGCTGTGGGTTTTTTTCAGAGTTGGTAATAAGATAAGAACGGTAACAACATGGAGTTGCATTGGAGTCAAATTAGAACATTTCTGTAGTTCGAACATTCTACTAAGCCAGCCCTTCGTAGATTAAGTAAGTAAGCGAGAAAATAAGTGAGTAATCATTTATTTAGCTCCATAACACTGATACTTACAAAAACTATAATGAAAAACGTATAATTTGGATACTAAACATTCACTGAAGACATAACAACTTTTGCGCACGGTCCCTCCTCCTTGGATGTTCGAATTACAGATAGCCCACTGTAAATTGTTTCACATTTATTTAGCCTGTATATGAAACGTTATATTTTATTTTAATTTTAATTTTTTTTCTATTTTTATACTTTTTTTAACCGATACATGTTTTATACTTGATCAAAAAAATTTTCTGGTCTGCAAACCTAATGTCAATGTTTCCTTCATTCTTGACCATGTTATTTATTTATTACATGACATAGTTCAACCAATACACAAGTTATTACACCCATATTTTAATAAGCATCAGCAAAAATCAACCAGGATCATTACTGTTCATTTTGTTTGCCATTTTGAGCCTACTTTGGTGGTTACTTTGGTGGTTACTTTGGTGGTTACTTTGGTGGTTACTTTGGTGGTTACTTTGGTGGTTACTTTGGTGGTTACTTTGGTGGTTACTTTGGTGGTTATTTGATATACCAAGAAATCAAAATGTCCTTAAGACTTCCCAAACCACATACTATATCTACATCATCAAAGAAAAAAACTACCTGTCTTTTTGAAAAGCAGATACAGATAAAAGTGTTAGGGACAGGGAGTTACGTTTTTTCTTCGCTTTTATTTTGTGGTGCTTATAAGAAAACGAATATTTACTGTCATGTGACCAAAACGAATATTTACTGTCATGTGACCAAAGTGAATGCACAACGAACTACAGTTCTAGGTGGTTTTAAGTCTAAAATGCAGACGGTAGGCTTCACAATAAGGTTGATTTTCATTCCACGAAAGCAAAAAAACTCTTCATATTTTTCCCATAGTCAGCACAAATGAAGCATTCTCAGTGATATTATTCTGTCGTCCTAACGTATCCGATTGGCCGAGCCATGCCAGCACTCACCTTGAGAGCAGGATTGACCACAGAGATCGAAGCAGAGATGGGGCTTCCCCGTTGCCCCAAAAGAGGGCTTTAAATGGTCAAGTACCTCCTACACAGGACCCTTCATTGATAACATAACTGACGAGGCTATCCTGGACAAATAATACAGTTGAACATCGGTTATCCGAACTCTCACGGGACTGAGCTAATTAGTTCAAATAACGGGTTTCGAATAAGTGGGGTTTTGTAGAAAAATATGAAAAAAACGCATTTTTTTCTTAACAGTTATCCATAAGCTACACAGTTTCAAACTGTGGTAAAATAGTCATCAAGGAATGTTTGGTTTCTGGCAGAACACAGCGACTGTGGCAGAAAAGCCAATTAACCAAGGTGATGGAATGGGTACGAAAGTTCCTTGCAAACTGATATTCAATGGAAGAAGAGAGTTCATCGATAACTTGAACAGCTTATAAAGAAATTGTAAATATTTATAAAAATAAAATATTCATTTTACAATACTTTTTCTTTCGGAAAAAATCGAAAATTCGGATAAGCGGAGTTATTTTGGTGGGACTATAAAATTGCTTCGAATAATCGGGGAATTCGGATAAGTCAGGGTAAACTACGAGAGTTTCTTAAGAGAGGGTGAAGGGACAGAGACAAATTGTTCGAATAAACGGGGAACTTGGATAACCCGGTGTTCTAATAACTTGTAATAATACTCTTTCTCTACCCACTCAGTTTTTGCGAAATGGAAATCAGCCCTAAGGTATAATGATCTCTACACAGGAGAGCGAAATTTTCTTGCGCTATAGAAGGAGATAGCTCCAGGATAATGTGTAATCTTCTGGAATCAACGATGGTTGTACATGTTAAAACATAAAGTTCTATTAAAAGCTATACAAAATTTTGGTCATAAAATCGACCACACCTTATCCAAACTTGCTCCCCAGGACTTGTTTCAACTATCCCTCTGCTATAACATAAGAAAAACCTGGAGAAAAAGTATGATGGATTGAAAAAAAAATTCATATATAATTTTTCGACATACAAAAAAGATATTGTTGCAAAAAAAATAAAAAAAATAAAAATGACATTAAACGATCGAATCTCGATAATTAAACGAAAGACACACATTATCGTGTTTGTTAAGTACCAGGAAGCTTTAGCTAGACAAACAGTGTCATTAAAAAAAAAAATACTTCTAACTATCGCATAATTTCATATTTTTCGGAACGCCCTTCTCATAAACGGTTCCTTTATTTAAACTTCTACGTTCGGTGGAATATCACCCTTACATTTTTCACATACAAGACATCATACAAGTAATTCGAGGTGTTTGTTTTCAGTCTGTCAAATATACACAAATCATAGTGGTGCAATGAAAGCTCATAAGTTCTCTAGTCACCATACAAAATAATTATATCTTGCATCGCTTTGCTTGTTCACTGCTTGTGGTGCACTTCTATGTTTATGGATCGGGATTGTTGCTATCTGCGCCGGTATTTTTTAGGCAAACGGCGCATCTGCTAACACGTTTACGTAATTGTCCAGATTTTATGGTTTCAGGTTGAGGGACCTGGAATTGACTTTGTTCGTCAATAGTGGATAGCCAGAAACTCAGTGTGGGTCCGTAATACCAACAGGTACCGCGGCCGTGGCATTCAATGAACGGGTTGACGCGGAAATCTTGTAGACATGAGCCAGAAGATGACAGCATTTGCCCAGCTCCTTCAGCACCAGCGCTATTGTACTATGAAGTAAAAGGAATTGTAATTAATTATGACGCTTAAGATAACACGGATTTGTTCATGATTTGTCGCAATGTAGCAAGTTTCATTTATATAAAAAGACAAAAGATGTTACATTCATGCGTGAAAAGAAACAACATTGAGAAGATGACTCACCATCAAGAAACTCCAGCCGTTCCATAGATTTGACCATCCATTGGGGCAGCTTGGAATTACGTCGCTTTGGCTATGAACTGCAAGCACATTAGCTGGGGCTTCGCAAACCACGCATCTAAATGAAGAACGGATGAAAAATTATCGGAAGAAAATAAGAGGGGAATATGTGACTGTGACTGTGATGTGACTTTACCTGGAGATATATGGTTCTACTTCTCTTCCAGAAGCCGCTCTCATCATATTTACTGGTTCTTCAGTACTCAACCAGAAAGAGTAGTCATTTCTTGAAGCAACCGTGCACTGGTTTTGCAAGTCACAGAACATGAATGGCATGGTACTGAAGCGAGTTAAGCATGATCCAGGTTTACCAAGATCTTGACCAAAAGCACGTTCGTTTCCTTGGGCATACAAGAAACTGTATCCTTCCCATAACTTGGTCATAGCATTTGGGCATTGTGGAACCTAAAGTGGTATGAGTAGGTGGAAATTGCCTTAAATATGAGGTTACTATACTGGGAAATGTTACTATACTGGGTAATAGGTTGTTGAACAATAGGTATGCGATATAATGTTGAAAGATGAAAAAAATAATTCTTACAGTTGTTGACTGACTATGTTTGACAAGATAAAAACCGAAATCGGCCGATCCGCTTTTTCCACGAGGACCAACACTTCCGGGATCTCCGATTGGCCCCCGAATTCCTTGAAGTCCTGGTGGACCATCTCGACCTGGGGGTCCCACATCACCTAGAAGACGATTGAATTTAAATATATTAATAAAATTCCACTCTAAAGACAACCATAAATGCAACTCAGAAGACTTAAAAAGTTTTCAAATGAAATCTTACCGCTGACTCCATTAGCGCCGAACTGTCCCTTTTCCCCTGCAATTCCTCGTGGTCCCTGTTCACCTTGATTTCCTCTAGCACCATCAGGTCCAGGTGGTCCTGAATCACCAACGGGACCTTGAAAACCTCTTACACCTTTCTGTCCCTTTTCACCTGTTACGATATTTAAGAAAAATGTTATGTTAAATATAAAAATGATAAAATGGGAAATATTGTTTTTGAGTGGAACCATAAAATAACTAAAAAAAACTAACCAGTTCCTTCAGCTGCCTCTCCTTTTAGCCCTCTTGGTCCTTCTCTTCCTGGTTCTCCCTTTGCTCCGAATGGACCTGGATAGCCTGGATCTCCACTATCGCCTATATTTCCCTGTAGACCTTTTTCTCCTACTGATCCAGATGATCCTAAAGGACCTGCATCTCCTTTCAGTCCTTTAGGTCCTTCTTTTCCTGGTAATGACTGTCCACTTTCTCCAGCATTGCCTTTTGGTCCGGTCAGTCCTTTCAAGCCTTTCTCTCCACGAGCACCCTTTTCACCTCGTGATGACGGACATGGTGGTCCAACAGGACCAATGGGACCTATTTCCCCTTTCGGTCCTTGGTCCCCAGGACTGCCAATAATACCTTCTGGTCCACGAGGACCCTGAGCACCTGGCTCTCCATCTCTGCCTGATGGACCACTTTCACCTTTTTTGCCAACAGGACCATCCTCTCCTGGTTGTCCTCTTTCTCCTTTCAAACCAGGATTTCCAATTGTTCCATCACGACCTCGGATTCCCTTGTCTCCTTTTGGTCCGACGTCTCCCTTCTCACCTGTGCATCAGAACAGTAAACATTGTTTAGATTTAAGATCAGATATAACGCATTCCCTATCACATGAATAAAACATTACCAAACGTTTAAAACTTACCATTTTCGCCAATGTTGCCAATCACACCTGTATCTCCACGATCCCCTTTGTATCCGGTTTCACCTCTGTCACCCTTATCTCCCGGTTCTCCTGGATTGCCTTTTTCAATATTCACCAAAGATTCTGTACCTTTGAGAACGTAGTCTTGACCAGGAGGTCCCTGTGGCCCAGTGGGTCCAGGTGGTCCTTAATTCAAACGCAGTCGATATTAAAACTTTGAACAATATTTTCAGAAGTAGTTGTTTTATGTTATAATACAAAAGCCTTCAACATACCTCTCTGTCCTTCATCGCCCTTCAAGACAGGCCCTCGTGAACCTTTGGATCCATATAAACCACGATATCCTTTTTCTCCTTTCTTACCTAGGAATCCGGTATCACCTTTGGGCCCAGGTGGACCTGGAGGTCCTGATGGTCCTTCTAAACCTTGTGCACCAGAATCACCAATTGATCCTTTTTGTCCTGGATCTCCTTGCGGACCACGAACACCTTCAGGACCGATTTCTCCATCACGACCTATTGATCCTCTTTCTCCCTTTGTACCTTAATTAACAATTGACTTATAATTAAAAAAAATATGAAACAATGAAAATACAATATATTATAAAGAAAACAAGCAAGCAAACCTTTCAATCCTGTTGGACCGAGATTTCCTTTTTCTCCAGGAACTCCTTTTTCGCTTCCTCTGCCATTTTCACCCTTGTATCCACGTGGACCTTGGAAACCTGGTTCTCCTTCACGACCAGGTTCACCTTTAGCTCCAGGATCTCCACGAGAGCCCTTGGGACCTTGATTATTACTTGAGGCACCTGTTGGACCGCGAGGACCAGATGATCCTTTATCACCTTTCTGTCCATTGTATCCAGGTTCACCTTTTTTACCTTCTAGGCCAGAGTAACCTTGGGGTCCTAAGAAGACACAGGTACTATATTAAATGCAAAGAATGGAAAAATTATTGAAGTCTTAAATCAGAAAATGATGATCAATGAACCTGTTGAGCCTTTTGGACCACCCACTCCAGGATCTCCTTGTGGTCCCTCTTTTCCGGATTCTCCATCTCTACCATCTTTACCAGGTTCACCAGTATTACCCTTATATCCAGGTCGACCAGGCTCTCCTCTCTGTCCATCTTGACCTGGTCTACCCTTTTCACCTTTAGGACCAGCTTCACTATCACCTCGAGCGCCCTTTTCACCTCTTTCACCTGGTATGCCTTCTCCATTTCCCCCATCTTTTCCATCCCTTCCTGGTTCCCCACGCTCGCCTTCAGGACCAGGAGGACCACGTTCACCTTTAGTCGCCTCACCAGGTTCACCTGTCAGACCTCGTGATCCACTGTCACCCCTAGGTCCAACTAAACCTATGGATAATAAAAGAAAAAAATTTAAGACAAGTTCACATTAAAATATCAACTCTTGTTCAATCAGTTTAAATACTTTTCAAAGGAACTTACACCAGGCATTTATTCTAATTACCTGCTAAACCTTTGCTCCCCTTTATTCCTGGTGCACCTGACAATCCTCTATCTCCTTTTTCTCCATCTTTCCCTGGCTGTCCCTTAGGAGCAGATGCTCCTGGAGGTCCATCTTCACCACTTTGTCCAGGTCGTCCAGCATCTCCTTTATCTCCTTTAAATTGTCCCGGAGACCCTCTCGCTCCAAACTGACCTTTTGCCCCTTTGTCTCCTTTGCCACCATTTTGGCCATCCCGACCTACAAAAAATAAAAAATTACTTCTTGAATGGTAATAATAAAGATATATTTTGTGTTAGTGGAAGTAATGATCAACTTACCAACTTCTCCTTTTTGTCCACGTACTCCTTTAAGACCTCTTTCTCCTTGGTCACCTTTTTCACCATTACCGGGTTCACCACGTTGCCCGTCTTCACCCCTTAAGCCTTCAGGTCCTTCTCTTCCAGAAGGACCTTGTGGCCCTTGTGGTCCTGGTGGACCTTGGTTTCCTTTGGGACCACGTTCACCTTTCAAAGCATCAGGAAAGGGTTCTCCTTTTAAACCTTCCTGCCCTTGCGGACCTTGGAAACCCCTGGGTCCTTCTGGACCCTCTGGGCCTGTATCACCTTTAAATCCTCTAACACCGACCCCTTTTTCTCCCTTGGCACCCTTGGCACCATTAACACCATTTACGCCATTACGACCAGGTGCACCAGTATCTCCACGTTCACCCTAAAAGCAGGTTTCCCAGAATTTGTTAATACAAATCAAATTTGTTGAGTGATTACGAATAGTAGTATTACAAAACATACCATCAGTCCATCAGCACCTGCCTTCCCGGGTGGTCCTGAATCACCACGTTCACCTTGTTCACCACGATAACCAATAGCACCTTCACTTCCTGGTTTTCCATCTCTTCCTCTTTCTCCACGAAGGCCTTGTACTGGAACATCTCTGCCTGGAACACCTTTAGGACCAGCAGGACCACTTTTACCTTTTTCACCATTATTTCCCTGTTGCATGTAAAATGCATTAATAATAGGATAGAATATTCTAATTTTAATCTAGCAGCATTGTAATTTGACATTAAATAAGTTTCACCTGAACACCTTGAGGTCCTCGTTCACCAGGATCTCCTTGAATTCCTTGAACACCAGGTATACCTTTTTCCCCTTTATCTCCTTGTTTTCCATCATCTCCATCAAGACCTCCTTGTCCTTTTAAACCTTTCTCTCCTGTCGGTCCAGGTGGACACGAAGTACATGGTGCACCTTTTGGACCTCTTGGCCCAGGTTTTCCTTGTGGTCCTTCAACACCATTTAAACCAGGTGGTCCCTTTTCACCAGGCTTACCAGGTAAGACAGGTTTACCACTAGAATCGGTTATCTTTCCTGGTAGACCTTGTGGTCCAGGAAAACCTCTTGCACCATCAGAACCAGGTGGTCCACGTGGACCAGTGTCACCATCCATACCATCTTCTCCACGTAAGCTGATACCAGGATTTCCAGGAACACCCTTTTGGCCAGACTCCCCTTTTCCTCCAAGGGGTCCTGGGGGACCTTTCATACCAGGTTCACCAGGTTTTCCATTTTCTCCACCTGGTCCAGTTGGTCCAGGTTCTCCACGATCACCTTTTGGTCCTAATGGACCAGGTGGTCCATCAATACCAGTTGGACCTCGTGGACCATCACGACCTCGTACCCCATCCGTACCAGTTTGCCCAACTTGTCCTTTTTCACCACTTTCTCCAGGTGGGCCTTGAATGCTCTCTCCTGGTTCACCTTTCCCGCCATCAGTTCCTTCTGCACCTCTTTCACCTTTTTCTCCTTTATCTCCTGCAGGACCATCTCTTCCATATGGGCCTCGTTCACCTTTTTCACCTCGATTACCACTAGCACCAGATGAACCTTTAGATCCTTCAGAACCCTAACAAATCAAAACATAGGATAATTGTAAAAACTTATCCAACATATTTCGTAGTAATATGTTATCTTACACGTTTTTTACTGTACTTACAGGTGGACCAGAAGGACCATCTTCACCTTTATCCCCTTTTGTTCCTTGGGCACCAATCGCTCCTGTTGGTCCTGCATCACCTGGCTTGCCCTTATCGCCCTTTTCGCCATCTTTACCGTCTTTACCACTTTCACCTTCTGGCCCAATGATTGCTGTGACATTTTTTCCAGCTGATGTTCCAGCAGTTATACACGACTTACCAGGTGGACCTTGTGGTCCAGAAAGGCCTTTTTGGCCTTTCTCTCCGATAATGGTAACATTAGATACACCTGGTTCACCCTTTGGACCATCTCGTCCTCTAAAACCCTGAAATTAAACATATTATTATTATGGTGCAAAATCTTAAAATCATCAGTAATGAGATTGTATGAGCATAGAGCAATTCACTCTATGAAATTCATTACATTTTGCCCAGGTCGACCAGGTTCACCTTTCAGACCACTATTGCCAACATCACCACGTGGACCCTTAAAAGAAGTAAAATACATACCACTAGTAAAATGAAAATGACAGTACTAAAGAGGTGGTGGAATTAGAAAACATACCTCTCCACCATCTCTTCCTGGTTCACCTTTTGTACCCTTAAGTCTTGTGGCTGTACTGTCTCCTGGTTCTCCTGTGGATCCTGGAGGTCCAAGCAAACCCTATTAAATTACAGATGCAGGATATTAATATGTATACAATTCTGTTATATCAGTTATATACAACAAATTTTAAGAACTTACACGATCACCGCGGGAACCATCTCTTCCACGTGGACCAGGAGGGCCACTATCTCCCTGAAGAAGAGTTAAGACATATTTAAAACAAATGCACATTTACCTCAGAGCAGTGAAAAGAACTAGATTGATAACAAAAGAAGTGCTTATTTAAAAAATATAGACAATCTATCTACCTTTGTTCCATTACATCCAGGTAAACCAGGCTCTCCTTGTCTTCCTTCATCACCGGGCGAACCCTAGATAAAAAATATCATTGAAGTTTAGTAATTATTCTTCAAAATTAAAAGAAAATAACAAATTGTTTTATTTACTTCTATCGTTTCAAAAAGAAAATCAAATCAAATGCAGTAGACCTACATGTCTTCCTGGTGTACCAGGCAAACCAGGTGGCCCAGTTTTTCCCTGAAAATAAAATTCAAAAAGAATAAATTTTAAATATATAAATAATAATATACATAAATGTTCTTATAACAATTCTAAGGACTCACTCTTTTTCCATCTTCACCTTGCATTCCATTTTGTCCACCATCTCCTTTCAATCCAGGGGAACCAATTGGTCCTTCAGGTCCAGGGAATCCCTGTATGTTATTGACATAAACAATATAATAACTTGGCTGGTTTTGAGCATGTTTACTTTACAAGCAAATGTTTTTTTAACTTACCGGTAACCCAGGTGGTCCTCTGTATCCAGGGTTGCCCACAGACCCCTAATAGATAAAACTATACAATTGAAAATAGGCGACAAAAAAGGGCCGTAAAATGTCTAAACTCCCAGAAACAGAAATGTAATAAAAAACAAATTTTAAATTTTGATCATTTTGGATTTTGGATTGACGACATGTTTGTTTTTTTTTTCACTTACCCTGCCTCCCTTCTTTCCAACACATAAATTACTACATGAAGAGCACGAACCGCCACACTAAATAGAAATGAGATCAATGAAGATTTATATTATAAGGAGGAAGCTAACTTTTGAAAAAAAGTCTGTAGGTGCTGCCAGACTTTTACAGAGCTTCATTAATAGACCTGTAAATCTATTGAAATGCTATTGAAAATCTATTGAAATTTTTCAGAGCTTCATTAATAGAGACCCGTAAATCTATTGAAATTGTGTATACTGATATATATATCACACAGTAATATTAAACCAAAGACACTGACGATGGTCTGGATTTATGGAAAGTCGATTGTCATATATTTTGTATATTGTTTGATAAACAGTATATCAAAAACATATTTGGAGAGTGTGATTCCGTAGCAATTTGCTTAAAAAGAGATAAAAACGAAAATAGCTTATATTTGTTTTTATAAATCGAATTTTTGCGCAAATAGTGTTTTCACTAAAGCTTTGTTCACACTTGTGAAAATACGTTCGTATCTTAAAAATGGAAACGTTCGGCGCTTATATTTGTCGTTTTATAAATAAGCGAGGAACATATTTTCACAACTTGGACTAAGGTTAACCAACCTGGCGCAAGAGATCTGCATAATGAGAATTGAATGAAACAATAAATAAATATATGAATATTAACTCAAAAATGCTGACGAGCTATCGTATTTCTTTTTAGGTAAAATTTCCAAGTATTGGGAACAGAATGGTATACTATCAATGGATTTAATCGGAATTGCAATTTTACGCCCATCGACCTGGCGGCATTATGTAGCTACACCCATGTCAATGGCGCCATTATGTTAGTTACACGATAAGGCGTGTAGAGGAAATGGAGAAATGAAATCTAAACTTGTCCTCCCTTATTATCACTGATATGTTTATTTTCTCTTTTGTTTTTTTTATTGTTTATTCAAACAAAACCCTTTTCACAAACAGTATTTATTCTTATTCTTATTCAAACTATATCATCCTAAAAGTCAAATATTGTACGAAGGAAAACCCCATGTCATACATCGCATGAATGTATTTTTTTTAAGACACAAAAGGAGAAAATACATTAATTCCTTTGATTTTGTGCTACCCTTTTAGTAAAAAAATATTCTGCTGCAGACAATACGATTGTTGTTTTTTGCTCTGTTTGTGTTTTCTATCAAGCCACACAGAACGACAAACAAACTTTGAAAAAAAAAGTCTGCACGACAAATTGCACATAGTCAGTCATGTGTATGGGCAAAAAAAAGTGAACGAGAGATGCACGAATGACTCATGTTCTATAATTAGAAATGATGTTTTTAAAGTATTTTTGAGGCTGCCTTGTTGGAAGGCCAAAAAAGTCAGATAAATATTCAAAAAAGTAAAATATGTAGCAATCTAACACAATAATATAATTCTATTATTTTCTAAATGCTATTGTCAAAAATATAACGCCGCTGAGAATTAAAGGAATGGCAAACCCTGATGAAGATGGAAGGTTCTGCCCTGGTCTCTCTGAGTTTATTATTTCCACCTCAGAAGTGAATCAAGGAAAATATTATTCTGCTTCACATACTTTTGATTAAAGATTGTATTGATGTCTCAATGAAGATATGCGATCAGAAATGTTTGCGGTTCAAAGTTTCTTATTTTAATTTGAAAAAACGAGGCCCATCCAGAAATTAAGAAGTTCTCAACCGTAAAACAGATTAATGTGGTTTGATGTAATAGTTGATGACGTAAAGTTCAAAGGCTGTAAAGACATCAGTGCTTCAAAATGGTGGGACAAAAGGATTTCGAAATAAAATCCCTTTTGTACATTATAGTAGCCTGTCATGCAATCGACCGCAAAAAGAGCCGTCTTTTTGTCAGAAAAATGACTGACTATTAAAGGCGTTAACATCCCGAATTCACTCTATTCTGAAAGGTTCTCAGGGGGTTACTCACTTTGCTATATTAGGTTTTACACATGTCAAAATAATTGGAACATATCCATACCACATTTTGGGTAAAAAAAGAACAAGGTTATTAAAAATATGAGCAAAAGCTTATCGGAAATTACTATTCCATCATTGCATATACCACATTCGCACATCATGTTGTTGAAATGTTTTGGTGTTACGTGATATAAAAGCTCCGATTTGAAACACGAACTGCAGATATATGTAACACAGAAATGTTTCATAAGGTTTATAACATGTCGAAAATTACCCATTTATAGAAATTAGATATGTAACAATAAAGTGGCTTCATGGATTAATTGTCTTTGCACGATTTCAATTATCTTCCAATGTAAGAGTATCCAGTTTACGACGATATGGCGCTCCTTTTCGTTCTAGCTGATATTAAAAACAAAAAGGCGCGTCATAAGTGCGTCAGTATGTAAGTAACGTCGTTGGGGCGTTTTCTTTCCATCGCCACAACTTTTAGATTTGTCGCACTGTTCGTTATACACTAAGCACTGAAGCGCCCAATGACAATCAATGACTCGAAATAGGCGCTAAAAACTTTGATTTTTTTAAAAGCGCATGGTCCCGGAGTCTCAGTTTCTGGAGTGGGAATTGAAAGTTTTAATATCATGAAATGTAAGAGGTAAATTATTGCTTCTTCATAATTCAAGGCGTTATTAGTGCACCCTCCTCTGTATATCAAGACCGAAACAACAGTATGATATGACTGTGATTTAGTTTCATGATACTCAAATATTTGTGTACAAGACAAAAGACAGACGCCTGTTATATTGTCCTTTTCGCTACTTTTGTTCTAAAACAATTTAAGCAAACATCGACAGAGTTGTGTTTTTTAAACCTGAAGGTCGCTGTTCAATTGCATAAGACAGAAGTCTTTATGTGTATTTTCTTAGATTAAATATTTTTTTCTTTCACCGCGACGCAAGGTGTGAGCAAAGTGACTTTGGTAATCGAGACATACATGTTGTCCCAGAAACATTTTTTTTCATTGAAACTGACATTTTTATATCTTGTTTGAGTTTTTGAGAAAGAAAAACGTTCGTTTCCTGTATCTCATTCTGTCAAATATTCCAATGACGAAACAAAAGCAAAATAGACTATAATCCTCTTTGCGAAGTGGGATAACGGATACACATATCTTTCTTGTCAATCACTTTTAAAATGTTTTCTTATTTTTTCTTTTCTTTTTTCACATAACATAATAGTCTGATTTCGAATGTTTTTCGACCATTGCATCTATGCTGTGTAATATTTATATAGTTCGGACAATATCTTTTCACCTAAGTTTATGCTTGTGGTATAAACCATATAAATTTTGTCCGGACTAGTAAGATTTTTTTGACTAGACTTTCAAGTTTATGCCTCGTTCTTTCAGACATTTTTTATAAGACTTAGAAAATGTTTCAAATTATGGAATAGATTACAAAAAAAAAAAAAAAAAAAAAAAAAAAAATGTGGAATTTTGCTGTCAAATTATGGGTGTGGAAATTTGGAAGTGCTTTTTTTAAAAAAAGTTGATGATTTATTATTTTACGACAACATCAAAAGAGGGAAATCTACCTTGATCAAATCGCTTCAATGAGATACGTAAACATGATGATTCAATTTCACATGTGAAAAAAATGTCTGTCTCCTATTCCCATGAAACAAACGAGACATAAAAAAGAAACAAAGTCGATATATTTGTACATCTTTGGGAACCAGAACAAAAATGAAACCTTAAATCTTATTGAAAACATGAGAAGTATGAAACTAAATATAAATATAGTTATCAAAATTTATAAGGGTGATATTTTCTGAGGACTTCAAGTTTTCACGAGTTGTTAATAATTTCTTAATTCATTATCGAACTGACTTGACCTGAACCAGCTCATCAATAGGGACTAAAAATATTTTTGACATCAGGGGAAATAAGTACCGCATCTATAATCAATGTATTAATATTTTAATTAATTAATTAATACTAAGTAGCTAATTAATAAGATGTGGCAAATATTTAGTTTAACTTAAAATTTCCTCCATTTTTTGTTTTGCTGCGCCTGAAGCCGTTTCATTTCAAACATATGAAATTGTTAGAAATCCTAAAACCGGGGGTAATGTTGATGAAAAATTTTAAAAAATAGTAATAAATTTATAAATGATAAAGTGAAAAAATAAAAAATTCTTCCTTACTTGCTGATTAGAAACTTTTGAAAATATTGCTATTAAAACCACTTGCAACAAAATGGATCTGTGTCCCAGGCTAAGAAAGGGCAAAACAATATAAATATGATTGCTGAAAAAAAAGTATTTTGACATCATTGCAAAAAAACTGTTAAAATTAAAAAAAAAAAGAGAAAACTTCTTCACTTTGAATTATAGAGATACAAATTACGAACTGAAAACAACAAACACATAGAAATGAATCAGTACTCACCCCATCATTGTTAAACTCGAGATCTTTTCTGATTTTTTAATTTTTCATCAGTGCAATTAAAACGACTTTTGAACTGCTTCTACGTACACACAAACACACACAAAATATATTTTACTGCTCGATTGTGTATCCTTATTATATTTTTGTGTGTGTTTATTAACGCGAACCAAAACTTCGTTTAAATAAAGTAGGTTTTTTTTCTTTCTACTGGACGATGTTTTTTTATTTAGTGTCGCTTGCTAACATCCAACAGTAAAATGAATCGTCGGTTTATCGTGTTCTTCGAACAGTGGCTCGGTTGTGGGGTTTTCCATGATAATAAACTTGACACTTTCCGGTTGTCAATCACAATAGAAAATTGAACAAAACTATATCAATATAAACAAAGGGCGATGAGAAATCACAACGAAAAGAATTTGCGAGTATTTACGCCGTTTTGCGCGATCTATTTTTTCTTCTGTGTTTTAAAGGAGAGCATAACATCGTGAATCCACAATGGCCTTCCTCTAGTATTACATTATACTTTGATATTTTAGGCGAAATTGAAGAATTTCAAAATTCATAAGAGTTTAAAAATATCAGATCTTTGTATTTCTAAAAGATCGCACTATACATAGTTTCAAAAAATTAACAGAGGACTTCCACAGCTTCAGTTTGGTTTACCTTTAATTTCCAGCATAAGTAGTTATTTTGTGTATAGAGAAAATATCTATGTGAAAGAGGCTTTGATTCGCCCATAATATTAAGAACTTATTTCTAGTGTGACTTATAAGCTTAAGGCTCAGTGTTTATAAACTTGAATTATGAACTAATTGGTTTCGCACCTTCAGTCATCCAAAGAATGTCCCTTTTTACGAGTTTTTACGAGTTTTTTTTACGAGTTGTCATGTAGTTAACAAATTTAAGAATAACGAAGAATTTTTAAATATTTTTGGACAATGTCCCCAAAATTGTTTTACATTCATCATGTGAAGTTATTATGGTGAAGTGCCCCAAGCACTGTGCCATTCAGGACTTGGAAAAACTAATAGTTTTTTCTATCGATCTCAGTCGCCCCTATACAGAGATAATTGTCGACCTACAAAAAAAGGAAGCGCGCCACAGGAAACCATGTTTTCTCTACGTTTTAATCGAAAAATTTCGAAACACTTAGATATTCCGAACGCGTCGCAGTTACGAAACATCATGACACATTATCGAGTGTTGACGAACAATAGAGTATTGTCATAGAGTATTATTTTGATATGGACATTCCTCGCCCTATCTCTTTGTTTTGATTGATACTATGAAAACAAAAGAATAATGAGCAGCCGTGTCTCCGACGCGTCGTTTTAACTGAATGTACATCAACATCAGTTTTCGGTTGATGAAGTTCTCGTGTTCGAAGAAGTTACGTTTAATAATAAAAAAAAATTTATAGAGTTTCGTTGCCGAATCGTGTGCTGTTTAAAAAGAAAGATACATTTTCTTCTTTCACTCTAAGAACTCTTGGTTTGGACATGTTTATATGAAGCAGTAGAATTTTCAAACCTTTCTAGTGATTTGAACTTCGAGAAGATTCAAACATAATGGATAGTTCTCGTAAATGGATTTTGCTAGTAGCAGCCTTTATCATAACCTTTGCCAAAGCGCAAACGCGAAATGGTAAGTTATACTGTTATCCTTTGCTTGATTTGTTTTGATCAATTTCGTAGTTTTGTTGTAGCCGTGTTTACAATGGCGAAATTATTTCAATTTCTTTTTAAATATCTCATGTTAAGCTATAAATACAAGAGTTTTACTAAAAAATATATCGATAAAAAACATTCAAAATCATAAACGCAAAAAATAATCATTCTTCAGGAAAGGCATATTTTTTGTATTTATACCATATTTCCTAGAAATATACAAATATTTTTCTCTCATTCAAATTTTGATTATGTCGCTATTTTAGATACTTTTAGGCCCCGTTTACATTATTATTAAGTATTTAAACTGGTTATTTGGGATAAATTAGTTCCTTTTTTTCCAATTTGTTTTCGTTTTGTTTTGCTGAATTTCAACCCCCGTCTTGATTTGTGTGGCTGAAATTTGAGCAAATGGTTTGCAGCTTTTAAAAAAAATGTGAACTCGTTTTTACAAAGGATTTAAACCATAATGTTAAAATAATCATTTGAAAATCAATCTGTAAAAAAGCAGAAATTGACATTTGAAAATTTTGGTCCTTAAATTCTTAATTTACGACAAATAAAAAGCCTATGTCGAATGAATGAATAAATAAATAGAAAACAAAATTAAAATATTTTATCATTATATGCAAAACACAAATAGAACAGTTTTCGAATGAATAGAGGTCCGTTACATGTTTTGTTTCTGATGACGGCGGGGAGACAAGCTATCATTTCATAAAACCCCAATAGGGTCAATTTCAGTATGTAAACAAAGCAATATATCAAGGGGAGAAAAAATAATATACCGAGCAAAGTCTTGGGTAGTTGTGTAAACTATCAGGAGCAAAAAAATATCGGGCATTATTTACTCTAATTTAAAATTGATGGAGAAGAAAAATAAACCAATGTTTGTTTTTATTTCACGAAAAAGAAAATATTTTCACTTTTTCCTCTAAACTTGACGAATATAGGATATCCGAGTTATGATATGGTTTTTCTCAAGTGTGACATAATTCGCTTTTTTTTTTCTTCCCCTATTTATGATCGATTAAAAGTTTGTTTACTTTTGACGTTTCGATGTTTATTGTTGCGTTATTATCCTTCCTCCACAACAAAAGAATGATAGATTTTCCCTTTGACACATCACCACAAAAAGTAGATCTATGAATTGGTGTTGTGTTTACCCGGAATTTTAGAATATGTGAAATCGTGATTAGACATCAGGAATAATTCTGATTGTTTCAAATCCGTCGTTTCTGTTAAAATTTCCTGTAATACGAATCTTGTATTTCTATGATGATAATACATACAATGGAATCTCTTAAAAACCGGACACACCATAAATATTTAAACACTTACAGCATCATATATAAGACTAAACACCAAGGAGCGGAACGAAACGCTTTCCTCTTCGTCAAACTGCTTATTTTCCATAAAAATGACACTTTATATTTTGGAACAAATGGTGTCCGGCAGGCTCAATGACAAATATTTTCCCTGACGACACGACACGCTGACGAATTCTCTGACGAAGTTTTCTGCGTTCGTGCTCCGTAGTTTTTAAACACGAAAATGAAATTGAAAGTGTACAGTACATCATGTTTGTTCGTATCAACTGTTGCTCGTTTTTGCTACTCAGTTTAGCAATAGTTTTTTCTCGAGATAAACCATTAAGTTTCCCAAGCAAGTTTTTATGCTTGTTTGTCATAAAAAAGACATATCTTTTTAGTTTAAGAAGAACTCTCGGGTTGTTTTTTCCAGCAAGCAGAGAAAAAATGATTAAAACTGATTATATATTCCAGCGGGTCCCCTCCTGCATATTAACTACACTTGATGATGAACAATAATTAGGATCAGTAATTCTTAATAAAAGAATGTAGCTAGTAATAAAGTGTGTCGCTTTCCTTTTTTTGAAAAATTGATGAGCTCAGTCAGGGGTCACTTAAATACAGAATTCAACAACTTGATTTATTTGTGTTGAGATATTATAGCCTGAAACATGAGACGATGATATCTGGACAACGTGAAGCATTCCATAGGAATTACAGTTACATCAGAAAATAGATCATTTTGTCATCATGCTTGTAAATTTCCTTGACTTTATTATTTGTTTAAGTGAAAAGCACTTGAAACACATAACAATTTATCATTCTAAATGTTTGCATATTCTATAAAGTATCAACAATTGCCATTCATATAATAATTCTGTGAGTCACAATAACACAACTGTAATGGAGATAAAATTGGATTCTGGCGTCATTTTTATATTATCTTGAGAATGTTTCATAATCTTATTTAGGTGATATTGTCACTTGAAAATGTCCACAGTGGTGGACGAAACATTGTAATAACATCATGAAAAGAATGTGTCCTTTTCTTTTATCTATTAAAGGTCCAGCTGTGTATGTGTTTTCATGCAGAACAACCATACAGGTCATAATAATATGGCCAGTCTTTCTAAAAAGTGTCATGGCACTCACACAAGATTAAGTTAATGACATATTATATAAGACATGTGATCTTGACTAGTGGTTATGAGGTTTACACACATTAAGATAATAAGTATGGCATAAGCTGCAAATTCAGGCTATTAGTTTGAAGGAAGACTTTAATTGGACATAATAAAGTGAAACAAAAGAACAAAGGGGAAAATGAATACTCATTTATCCCTCTGTGTCCTAAGCAGATTTTTTTATAATCCTTTCATCACTATGCTCAATTTTCTTCCCATCTTGTTTATATTATATTCACATCATGCTGTTTTGTGGGAGTCTAAAGCTAATAAAGCTTTGTCTTTGAAGGATGAACTGTGATAACATATTTTTGTTTGTCAGATTTACGGAGAAACTTGATCAATATGGTCTGGCCTATGTAACTGTAGATGTTTCTTCAATAATACTGAATAATGTGTTACCCATTGACAAATAACTGCAGACCCAAAATTATGTAAAACAAGTTAAATAAAATCATGATATGGAAAATGATTTTATGTTAATGAATGTGGTTGTGTTGAGATTAACCTAATTTTTCATGGTTCAATATGTGACTTCCAATATTATAAAACAGAAATTTCTTTCAAGAAGATGAAAATTATTCAACCTGTCTAAAAACAGAGATTTCATGAACCAAAGTGACATTCTTTCCTCGTACATGAAATATTTCTGCATAGTTAATCTAAAAATTCTGATGAACATCCCTTATCTGAAGCTTTATACTTTAAAACAACCATTATAATCATTTTGTGCCCTTCATCAGTTTTATAGAAAACACATTGTTAAACCTTCTGTATACCTGATAAAATTCCTGAGCCATCTTAAATGGAAGTACCAAAATAAAAGCTTTCCTTGATTTTAAACTCAGAAGTTTCAATCTTCAGCTCTTGCAAAATTCATATAAACCATTTTGACACCCATAATGAATAAAAAGAAGAAATTTCATTGGAGAAATGTTATGCAAGAACAAGGAGTAGTGGAAGATGTTTTGAGAGTGCAAAATATGTAAAAACTCTTAGTTGTACAGTGTACAGTGTTTACATAATATCGTAGGGGACTGCAAAGAAGGTACAGGAGACTCCAAAAATATTGTTTTTTCAATGTTTTTTTTTCATTGTTGTTTACATTAAGGTGTGTGTGTCCAGCCAATTGACTTAGCTTTTGCTTTGGATGCATCTGGTAGTGTAGAACAAGAAGGATTCGATCAAATTAAAGAATTCACAAAGGAATTAGTCAATGGTTTCGAAGTAAGTCCATCGAAAACACATGTTGGTGTTATAACATTTAGTGAGTATGCCGAAGTACAGATCAAACTTACAGAAACCTTTGATAAGAAAGAATTAGGAAAAAAAATTGATAACCTGGAATATCCTGGGTACAGAACCGCAACAGATGATGCATTGCGTGTTGCTAACGAAGAAATGTTTTCCATTGCTGGTGGAGTACGGCAAGGTGTCCCACAGGTCCTCATACTACTGACCGATGGCAAATGTACGGTTTGTAAAGAGCCTGTTGAGAAAGCAGTTCAGCCACTAAAGGACCGCGGTGTGAATATTTATACAATAGGTGTCACCAATAACATTAATAGAACAGAGTTGGAAATTATTTCATCTGATCCAACAACCGAGCATATGTTTGAGGTGGAAACATTTAACCAGCTAAGATCATTGATTATCAATTTACAGAATAAGAGTTGTACTGGTAAATATTTTCTTGAGTTTTAAGTCGTCTGTAACAAACATGTTTTTTTTGTTATACCTGGTATATTAATTTACTTTACTTGTATTATTTATGCATGATTCTTTATATCAATATTTCTGTTATTATAGTAAAGAAAGGAAAGTGTCCTAAACCCAGACCTTCACTATTTTGTGGTAAAACAGAAGAAGATGAATGTTCTGGTGACATGCGATGCGATGGCATACAAAAATGTTGCCACAATGGATGCATAAAAAAGTGCCAATGGCCATTGTTAAGTAAGTAATTCAAAATGTATCACTATACTTTGTCGCTTTATTTAGATTTATGTGCTGATGAGATTTTTAGCCATTCCAGATGTTTTTGACATTGAATTCTTTCTTTCTTGTATCTACTTTTTAATTGTATTGCATTTAAACTTTGTTAATCATTTTCAAAATAATTATGAAGACTATAGATCATTGCAAGCTATTTTCATTGTTTTTCCAGATTGTCTATCCTCTATTGATGTTGCCTTTGCTTTGGACTCATCAAGAAGTGTTCTCGATCAAACTTACGACAGAATGAAAGTATTTGCTGGGGATATTGTCGACTCCTTTGCAGTGTCACAAACTGAAGCCAGATTTGCCGCTCTAACCTACAGTGATCAAGCTAAAGTTGGTTTCACTTTTGTACGTTACGATAGTGCAGCTGGAATTAAGACAGCTATCAGAGATCTGCGTAAAAGTAACGGCAACACTCGTATTGATCGTGCTTTAGAGTCAGCGAAATCAGATTTGTTCAGTTTACAAGGTAGAGTTCGTACCAGGCGCCCTATGGTGCTTATTGTATTTTTTGATGGAGACGTCTCTAAAAGAATGCGAGATCTGAGTGAAGTTGCTGAACCATTAAAGGCGTATGGAGTAAAAGTTGTTGCAATTGGCATTGGTCCCGAAATAAATGACTATCAGATCCAAAAAGTTGCTACATCATCAAGTTCTGTTTTCAAAGGAGAAAACTTTGGAGATGTCATGCCTGAATTATATTCAATTGCCAAGGAAGCATGCACTGGTAATAATCTGTAATATTTAGTAATTTGTTATATTTAATTATTATGTTACCTATTATTTTGAAGCAGTTTTTGTTGAGATAGATTCCTCGATTATCTCTTTACTTTGCCCATAGAAAAGCCTGGTAAATGCCAAGCTGATCTTGAGCCTGTTGCTCCGGGAGTCTGTAATGGTGTTGTCCATGATTGTGATAATGACTTTGATTGCTTTGGAAATGCGAAGTGCTGCAAAAAAGGATGCAAACGAGTTTGTGTACTTCCTGAAAGTGGTTTGTTCTTATTTTTGTGATTTTATTTATTTTTTAGTATAAACTTTAAATCGGTTGGTCTAGATTTGAGATTTGAAGATCATAAAAACTTAGAACGTTACGAGAGTTCTAACTTATTTGATTGTTACTAAAACTTTTCTCACTGTTTTGGTATCACACACTAATTTTGAATGCATAAGCAAATCTATTTGCATTTTCCCCACATTTGATCAATGTAGCAATAGGCATAGAAAAGTATTTTCAATGAACAAGTGAAATTTTTACTTTTTAAACAGTTTGCAGAAGGAAAGTTGATATTGCATTTGCTGTTCACCAATATATGGGTTCAGATGAATTTGAACGGACGAAAGACTTCATTAAGTCGTCTGTGGATCATTTTGAGATTGGTGTTGATAAAAGCCATGTTGCTGTTATGACCTTTGGACAAAAAGCAAATGTTGCATTTGATTTCAACACTGGTCAGGATTTTAATGACAACGTCAAACAGCAAATCACTGACATTCCATATCAGCCAGGATTTGGACGGATATCAGACATGTTGGCTCTTTCATGTGACAGGATATTCTGCGTTGCTGGTGGAACACGGGAGACCGTTCCAAAAGTTAGTGACATGATGTTTCCTCAATTTATGAATAATATACCTAAGGAGTACACAATGTCTGTTATACACGAGTTCATATTTAAACAACTTTCTCTAGTTCATTTATGTTACTGGTCTCGTTTTCAAACAATCATTAATAAATATACATGCCATGGAATAAGAATCTAGAAATGTTTCTCGCTTTATAATAATGGGGTTGTTTAAATGGTAATTATCATTTAACATGATTTCGGGAAGTGTCTATTGAGATTCCAGCTCTAAGTTCATAAAACTAATTTCCTAATCAACCGAATATAGATGTTGTTCATCATTACTGGAAAGTCATCTCCCTCACCTCCTAATGAATTGAAAAAGCATCTGGACATATTACGCAGTCGTGGTGTCGACGTCATTGTGATTGGTGTTGGAGATGTTGATCCCAGTGTACTACAAGTAATGACCAGCAGTGATGCAGATGTAGAAGATAGAGTGTGGCTGACAAAACATGCTAGTGGGATGCTTCAATACAGCCAAGATGTTGGTGATTTTGCTTGTGGTGAAGGTAATTTTGCTGTGCGAAATACAATACTCCTGCTTTTATTTTTAAATAACAACGGGAATAACAGTTGTACTTAATTTGTATGTCTTTTTTTTCACAGCTGGAACTACATTACCACCAGTTACCGAAGTGAATGAAAAAGGAGAAGTATGCCATTCACTCAATTTAGAATGAACGCTCAATATTTATTTTGAGTATTTTTCTTCAGTATTTTATCATCCAATATTCTTTTAATTTCCTTTAGTCTCGTTGCAAACCTAAAATCTGTCTGAAAGGCCCTAAAGGATCAAGAGTAAGCAAATATTTTGAATTTGCCATTATAAATTTTTAAGGCGGCATTAGAGGTATTTTCATTCTTGTATATAAACACCTTTTGAATTCTTTGCAGGGACGACCAGGCAAAATTGGGGATGCAGGAGAGCCTGGTATCTCAGTAAGTTTGTGCAGTGATAAAAAAAATTTATTTTTGATGATAAAAGGAATGTTCAAAGTGAAATAAAATGCTGTTAACTCACTCAAATTGATCATCAGAAACTTTCACATTTTGATATTCTTGTGTTCTTTTCACAGGGAATAGGTGGTCCTAAAGGTGTCCGGGGACCTAAAGGGACAAAAGGACCAAGTGGAGCAATGGGACCAAAGGGTGAAAGAGGACCAGAGGTATTGTAAACCTTTAATGTCATAAAGCAGTTAATAAAGAATTCTCAAAACAATTATAATTTGAATCATGACCCATGTATCTATTGCATTATAATATTTCTTAACATGCAGCTTATTATTTCTTTTTTGATTTAGGGATTTATTGGCCTGCCAGGTTTTCCTGGTTATAATGGTATTCCTGGAGTACCTGGTGTTGAAGGGCGTACAGGTGCTGATGGAGATTGTGGTTTACCTGGAAAATCTGTACGTATATAATTATTCAAATTGTGAAAAACTGTTCACATTCTTTTTGATTAAATTTATAATCAAGTGTTAATTTTTTTATCGATAGGGTGACCCCGGTATAGTTGGTCTTACAGGATTTGACGGACCTCCTGGGTACCCAGGACCACCGGGACTCAAAGGAAGCAAGGTAAATATAGTAATTTTCCCCCAGAATTAAAAATGAATGTTGTATACAATAGTATGATAAAATTTTGAACCAGAAATTATTCTCACTTTGTTGGAATGTTGGAAATTCTTATTGTATCATTTCTTTCGTTAATATTATAGGGGCCGCCAGCTCGATTCGATCCAGACCTTTTCATTGAGCCTGGAGAAAAAGTAGGAGTTGTTTTAGATTTTACGACTTCTTGATCAGGTTTTTTACCATGTAGTTCCTGATCCAATGTTGATCATTATTGATTTCTAATGATATTTTAGGGTGATCGTGGAGAAGATGGACGATCTGGATATAAGGTATGTCAATTGTTGATAGTAAAAAGAATATTCATAGTCAATAGTGTACATGACGTCACTTTGATGGTATTTCTCTTTTCAGGGAGAAAAAGGTTATGAAGGTGCAAGGGGTCAAGTGGTATGTCAAATTAGTATTTTCATTTGTATAGATAGGATAATCTTCAGTAAGTACTTCACGTTACACAATTCGAGCTTTCTTAGAGATGTCGGGTCATTCTTTGAAATAGTGATACACGAAGTCGTTGCCTAATTATCATGATCTCTCATCTAATTTGATAATTTTTGACCTGAATTTAAAAGATCAGTTAAAATCAATTTAATTAGAAGGGAGTCTATCTTGAATTCTTAATGCATAGTCACAAAAACCATTAACATTCCTTATAAAGTTTATCAACCTTTAATGATTTACTTGTTGGTTATTAAGAATAATACAATTTCTGTAGGGTGAAGATGGTGCCCATGGCAACGTAGGTCCAGACGGAAAACAAGGAGAGATGGGTGATGTGGTAAGATTTCTATTGATAACTTTTTTGCCGAAAATAAAGGAAAAGTTCTGTTTGTGGTTAGCTGATTATTTTGTCTATGTATTGAATTCAGAATTTATTATATTTCTGCTTTACTTATAGGGCACAATAGTTAATCGCATCAAAGGTCCAAAAGGTTCTCGGGTAAGTATCAATTAAACATTTTGCATCCAATCACAAAAGTTCTTATCAATTATTAATCTGAAAAATATGTTTGTATTATAGGGAGATATTGGACCACCTGGAAAAATATATTATGCTGGTTCTTTGAATCACACTGAAGGCATTCAGGGTCCACCAGGTGCTAACGGTACAGATGGTAAGAAAGGGAAACCTGGGGACAAAGGTGCCAAATCTACAATAACAGGGCTGAAGGTCAGATATTCATAGATTATGATTCTTTTTTCAACATTCCTTTATTGTGATACTATATTATTGTCAAAGTTAAGTTTTATTCAAACACATTTTTATATTTAGGGACAAAAAGGATCTCAAGGTGACCAAGGTGACAAAGGGGATGTTGGGCCAGTAGGACCTAGTGTATGTATTTGAACTTTTTCAATTTGCACTTATACAAATCAAAGAAATATTTTGAGATGTTTGAGATTAAAAAAATTATTAAGAAAATTTTATTGAGTGTTTCCTTGAAATAAATATTTAGGGAGCAACGGGCTCTACTGGAGAAAACGGACTGACTGGTTTAAAAGGTTATGTTGGACCAATAGGAAGGGATGGCAGTCAAGGGAAACCCGGATCACAGGTATTGACCCCACTGTGTTACAATGAATTCATAAGAGCCCGATACTTTAAGGACAGAAATCATCAACACTGAATTAATCATGTTTCTTTAAGGGAGAACCTGGAGAGAAAGGAGCTAGTGGCAAAAAAGGAGAAATTGGATTAGATGGAGCAGTAAGTGTATATAATGATATCTGGTGACATTGGTGTTCTATGTTTTTTGAATATTGAATGATTATAATGTAAACTTATGATGATATGTCATAGTTTTCAGTTCCTTATCTATTTTTCATGTTTTCTTTCCATTTAACTTTTGATATTTTTTCAGCCTTTACCTGGACAGAAAGGACAGCCAGGTGAGAGGGGAGAAAAAGGATTACCTGGGCGTGAAGGTCCCGTTGGTAAACAGGGTCTGCCAGGACCAAAAGGAAGGCAGGGTGGGTTCCAGATTGGTGCTGGAGGTGACCCTGGTCCAGTTGGCGCTAGAGGGCCTCGTGGAAAAAATGGGATGGCTGGTATGTACTACTTTGTGTTGCAGGATGAATGAAGGAAGGAAGGAAGGTTTCAATGTCAATGTTAATTAGTGTCCTCTGATCATTCTAACAGGCGAGCCAGGTATGGAAGGATTAGTTGGAAGTACTGGTTACAAAGGTGATATTGGAGATCCTGGACAACCAGGAGACAATGGTAAACCGATTGCTGGTAAACCAGGAATGACTGGCCCTCCTGGCCCCACAGGTCCTCCTGGCCCTGTTGGAAAAACTGGTCTGCCTGGTCCCCCTGGTAAGTTGGCTGTGAATATCAATCCTTTACTGCTTTCACTTACTCATGTGATAATCTATTATTATGAAAAAATTTCGATGTTTAAAATTTTGTTCATTTGACGTAATGATTTTTATTGGTCTGGATTATAGGCAAAGATGTTGTAATTTCATGCATTGAAGGTGTATGTCCTAAAAATGCAAAGGGTAAAATTGGCCCCCCTGGAGACACTGGTGCGCCTGGAGCTGAAGGTTCTATAGGACCTCTTGGATCAAAGGGTGTAACAGGTGGACCATGTCCCATCTGCCCTTCTGGTGACCAAGGTATATCTGGTGACGTTGGAGAACCAGGGATGCCAGGAAAAAATGGTGATAAAGGTTTTGCAGGAGATCAGGGAGATTTCGGGCCTTTTGGAAGACCTGGTAATGTAGGTGAACAAGGTGTCAAAGGCTTACCTGTGAGTACTCAGTTTCTGTTAACTTCAGTTTCAGATTCTAGTAAAGATGATCATTGTCATTTTTTATAATTTTTTTCCTTTTTTGTTGTAATGTTGATTCTTTTAATTTTAGGGTGTGAAAGGTGTAATAGGTGATGTTGGGCCAGTAGGTGCAGATGGTGATGATGCTCCGGGTGAAACAATTGGCCAAAAGGGTGAAAAAGGTATCAGTGGAGAAGATGGTGCATCAGGACGACGTGGACCTAAAGGAAGGAAAGGAGTAGAAGGCATTCCTGGAAATGCTGGTCCTGATGGAAAGCGAGGAAGACAAGGATCAAAAGTATGAAATCCTGCAGGAATTGCTAGTAGATTTTCAAATGTTACAGTAAAATATAGCAGTCTGTAAAGCTAATGGTCACAAAATTTTTTAGGGAGAAATTGGTTACACAGGACCACAAGGTAGGGATGGTAATCCTGGAATTGCTGGTGTGAAAGGTGAAGCTGGCAATGGTGAACGAGGGCCGAAAGGAGAAAGGGGCAATGTTGGACGTCAAGGGCCACAAGGAGGAAATGGCGTAAGTGGTGAAGTTGGTGAAAAGGGCCAACCTGGTAGTCCACCTACAGAAGGTAAAATTATTTTTATTTTGCACCTGATAGGCATTGTTGGATTAATGATAATAATGGTTCTTCATTTTCGTAACTTTTTAGAACAAATGAAAGAAATGATGAATAAAATGGCTGGTGATAAAGGTGGTATGGGTCCTATTGGAGAGCTCGGACAAGAAGGAGAGGCAGGACAATTTGGTCCTGATGGTCCACGTGGACCAAAAGGTAAACGAGGTATCAGAGGACCTAAAGGATTTGGAGGAGTGAAAGGTGACATTGGTCCAAAAGGTTTGTGAAATGAATTTCGTTAATTTGGAATAAATTTTGTAAATGTCTTGCTAGTTGATTGATTGATGTATAAATGTAATTTTTTTGTAGGACAACCTGGCTCTGATGGAGATCCTGGACCAAGAGGTTTCCCTGGATTCAATGGTGCAACTGGGGAATCAGGAGAGAACGGTGAACCTGGGCCTCCAGGTTTGACAGAAAAAGGTGATAGAGGTAGTGATGGTTTGCCTGGAGCTCCTGGTAATCCAGGTCCCAATGGTATGTGTGTTTCATTAACTATGAACTTTTCAAAGTCTTAGAAAAAATCACAACATTCATTACTTTATATTTTATAAAATTTTATTTCCTTATAGCTCCACCTCCTGTTGGCTGCTTTAGCAGTTTCGATTTGACTGATATCGCATTCCTGTTGGACTCGTCGTCTAGTGTTGATGAAACAGATTTCCAGAAGCAAAAAAATTTCACCAAAGATATTCTAAGCCAGTTTATAATTGGACCTAAGCAGACTCAAGCTGGTATTATTAAATATGGTAAAACAGCTGATGTAAAAGTATATCTGGATCAATATGCATCAAGTGTTGACCTGTTCAATGCTATTGAACAAATTGAGTATGCTCAGGCTGACCAATCTCGTCTCGATCTGGCTCTAAGAGCTGCTAAAGAAGATTTATTCATTGCGAGAAACGGAGCTAGAACAACTGTTGGACCTCTGAACAAAAAAGTTGGAAAGGTTTGTTTCTCATTTCTCAAGTTTAAGATTTTTTAATTATTTTTTAAGTGCATATATAAAAGAAAAAGTGTAATAATGACTTTTGTTTTTTAGGCCCTTGTTATATTAGGAGATGGTTACATAAATGGTGGTGGTGTGTCACCCAGTCAACACTACAAAAATGCTATTAAATATGTTAACGCAATAAAAGCTGAAGGAGTTAATGTATACGCTATTGGAGTTGGACCAGAAAAAAACAGACAACTTTTAGAACGCTTCGTTACTGAAAAGGATTTTTATTTAGAAATCCAAAGCTATAAGGAGCTGATATCTGCTGTAGATGCCCTGCGTCTGTCTTTTGGTCGAACCTGCGTTTCTGTTGGTGAACCAGGACGAGATGGAGAACCAGGAGACAAAGGTGATGTTGGAGATCAAGGCAGACAAGGGGATCGTGGTGTTTCTGGTCTTCAAGGCCCTCCTGGTTATATTGGCCCTAAAGGCTACAAGGGAACTTCTTTTGCAATTGCTGGCGATATTGGACCATTTGGTCCAAAGGGTCTTCCTGGAAACACAGGTTTGTTGATTACTTGTTGATCCTTTGAAGAACCTATTGATGCTAGTGTTGGTTTTATTCGCACTTTTTTTAAATTTAGGTAGAACAGGCAGGCCTGGGCGACCTGGAGTTGGTCCAAAAGGTATGAAAGGTAACAAAGGTCCTCCTGGCTTTAGAATTACTGGCGCTCCTGGACAAGAAGGTAGAGATGGCTTAAAAGGAGAAGTTGGACCCGATGCAGCCAGGATATGTATGCAATAACTTTTATTTAAAAAAGAAATAATTTCATATGATTTACAGTTCCAGCAGTCTGTATAATTGACTTGGACCTTTCATTTTAGTGTGTGATTATGTGCTTGCTACGGACATCGTATTCCTAGTTGATTCATCAAACAGTGTTGGCTCTTCGAATTTTGACAAGATGAAGGACTTTATTAAGGATATTTCCAAGTCGTTTGATGTTGACAATCAGTTGACCCGCGTCAGTGTTATCACTTTTGATACAGATGCAATTTTAAGAATCCGATTGAGTCAGTATAACTCACTGAAATCGCTCAGTGACGCAATTGATAATCTACCATATGTTGGCGGTGCATCAACACGTATGGATAAAGCTTTGTTGAAAGCAAACGCGGAAGCATATACAGAAAGAAACGGTGCTCGACCAGGCGTCAGAAGGGTTGGTTTCCATATGATGTATTATTATATAAAATAAAATAAATTTCAACTTGTTTGATATGCGGTAGAGATAAGCAATTTTGAGTGTTTCTAATAATTCGAAACCACCCACGGTCAATAATTCAAAGTTCGAAAGGATGAATCATTTCTTGAAAGTTTTCTCTTTTTTCCAAACGGGATTAAAAGACTTGAAATTGTTAGCAGATGTAACTGTAGTTTTAAAAATAATTTTTGTTAAAGATAATGAATTGTTATAAGTAGAACTGAGGGTTTCAGTGTGCTGATGTCAGCAGTTGGAATCCCTCATTTGAACAATAAGAAATGGGTCTGGAAGGAGCAGCTGTTCATTATCGTTAATATTATTTTTAGTTTAGGGTCACATAAAAATTTGATGTATCTCTGATGTCTCTTTCAGGCTATTGTTCTTTTGACGGACGGCCAGCAGTCATATGCTCCAGACCAAGTTGGTTTAGGTGAAGCGGCCAAGCCTTTCATTGATGGTGGTGTATTACGTTATGCTATTGGAATTGGAAAAGAAATCGCCAAAGAGCAATTACAGTTGATTGCTGGTGAAAATGTTGTGCTAGCTGATGGTTTCGACCAATTGAAATTAAAGATCGATGAGCAAATAGGTTTAATTGGCCGAGGTGGTTGCAAAGGTAGGCTTCATTACCAACTATACGTTTATGTACTTTCTAAATATTCTGACATTCATACATTCTGAGTGGATGATATTGTTTGCAATGTGTTACTATAATCAACACACTTTCTTCTTTTCTTCATTGTCTTTATGACCTTTCTTCCTTCTTCCCTTTCTTTCACTGATGTCACCAATGGATGCATACATTGGAAGGTCTTGTTTGTCAGATCAGTATTGTTCATAATAATTGAAGAGTTTATTATGTCATGGACTAGATGATTTACGTTGGGATGCATTTTGATGAGAGAATGTTCTCTCGAAACGTAGCCAAACATAAGGATGTATAATTCGAGTCAGTTCGGTCAGAAGAATTTTGAAGGATATATTTTGAAGTTTGCATTTCTATTAAAAGGAGAGCAAGGGTTACCTGGAAGAAATGGTCAACCTGGTGTAGATGGACGCAAAGGACGACAAGGATATACAGGGCCACAAGGACCGAGAGGGGATAGAGGTATAACAGGAAGTAAAGGTATCAAAGGAAAACAAGGTGAAAATAGTGGTTTTGGCGGAAAAGGAAATCGAGGAGAAACTGGAGAAACAGGTCCTGTAGGGTTGCCAGGTATGTTAATAGGGTTGCCAGGAACGTTAATGCTTTCATACGAAATGCTTTCGTATTTTTTTTCATACGAATAGTAAGCTTTCACTTGATGATAATATTAACACCTCTTCAATTATAAATTAATATTGAAATGTATGTTTGTAGGTTGTGGGGATGGTAGTGGCGAAAATGTTCCCACAGATTTGGGATTCATGTTGGATGCATCCGGATCATTATACGAATCGGGGTATAATCGTGAAAAGGAATTCATAAACAACGTCATTGACAAAGTCGGACCAATCTCCGCCAACGGATTGCGCGTTGGAGTTGTGACGTACAGTGATGTCGCTACATTACATATTCGCTTCGATAGTTTCACTTCTACCTATAATCTTCAGGAAACTATTAAGCGTCTACCTTATGACAAGAAGGGAACAAGAATGGACCTGGGACTTAAGAAAGCAAAAGAATTATTTTCGACTAAAAACGGCGGAAGAGGAAGCTCTAAAAAGGTCTGTCCCCTACGTACTGTCATTACTGCCATTAATGTCCTTTGTCATTCTGTCTCTGACGCTTTATTGGCGTAATTTTTGAAAAGTCCACGGTCAAACTCTGACAAACAAACATCTAACGCCGGCTGTTTAACGCCGCGTCATTAAAATTAACGCCGATAAGGTACATTACAACCGATTGAATATTCCGACTAAATTGAAACCGACGTATTGTCGATTCTAATCTAAAATTCATCTCTTTTTGTTTTCTATCATCAGGTACTGATCTTGCTGACGGATGGTCAACAGACTTATGTCCCAGATGTTGTCGAGCCAAGTATAGTTGCGAAAGACCTGGCAGCCAATGGAATTGATATTTTCTCGATTGGCATTGGGCGGGAAATTGATAGAACTGAGTTAGAGTCATTGATATCCAAACCGGAACATATTTTCTTAGCATCAGACATCAATTCACTTATAGAGGATCTTAGTAATGATATTTCCAACGCTTTGAAATGCGAAGGTATATACAACTCTCTGTCAATTTTCTATAAAAGCACTCGGTTTGTTGTTTATTGTTGTTCTAAACTTGTCTTATCGTCTTGATTTGCAGGTGGACCACGCGGACAGAAAGGACGCGTAGGTGAAGATGGCTCCCCTGGAGATGCTGGCCAACTTGGAAGGGTTGGTGACAGAGGATTCAAAGGATATCCAGGCGATCCTGGATTCGGACCAAAGGGAGAACCCGGACCTGATGGCAGTAGAGGTTATACTGGAGATGTTGGTGAAAAAGGTTTTAGAGGTAAGCTGGAATAGGCGTTTTGAGAAAATGTGTGGAAAACCATATCGAGAGCATTGCAGTGTTCATAAAGGTAACACGTTCTTTTTGTACAGGACCTGCTGGTGAACCGGGTCCTCGCGGTAATAGAGGTCCGAAAGGTTATGAAGGTCCATATGGTTTGAAAGGTGAAAGGGGGTTACGTGGGTTTATTGGATATGAAGGTCGAAAAGGTAAATGTTTTTTTTTTTGGAAAATTTATTGGAGTTGAAAAGATCAGGAACTGGATAAATTAATACTTCTCTTATAAAGGTCGCCCGGGACGAAAAGGTGAGAAGGGAGAAGGTGCACAAGGTAGACCTGGTGATAGAGGTGACCTTGGTGATAAAGGTTATCCCGGACCAACTGGTGACGCAGGAAGATTGCCTCCTGGTAGCGAGTTAAAAGATATAGTTGGAGATAGAGGTACGTAAATTTAAGGTAAGCTGTGATAATAATAAAGTGGTAGTAACTTCGTGAGGATTTTATCAAATATTTATTATTTTTTAGGTGCTCCTGGTGCTCCTGGTGACATAGGTTTCATTGGTGAACCAGGGATAGTCCGAGTTGCACCTGGTCCAAAGGGACGAAAAGGAGAAAAAGGAAGAAGGGGATATTCAGGGATCTTTGGTTCTCCTGGTGCCATCGGACCAGACGGTCCAAACGGAATCAAAGGTATGTCAACTAAAAAAAAAAAAAAAAAAAAAGGAAAAGAAAAAGATCTTGTGTGAAGTAAGAAACTTATGCTAAATCATTTAAAACCCCATTTCCCCATTTCCATTTCCAGGTGAACTTGGTGAAAAAGGTGTTCGAGGTGACTCTGGTGACTTTGGGTTCGACGGCGCTGAAGGGAGAAAAGGTTATCGCGGAGATAAAGGCTTCCTTGGAGCTGAACGTAAAGGTGAAGTTGGTGACCGTGGTCCAGCTGGTCGGGATGGACCATTAGGTAAACCAGGGAAAGAAGGTTATATTGGATTTGTGGGAATGCCTGGTAAGAAAGGTGACAGAGGAAGTCGTGGTCGCCAAGGTGAGTTGTGTATGCACCAAATGCATAGGAATACCAAATTCCAAATTTCCTTCATTTTGTCGACCTTTTACTTGTTGTGGTTTTAGGTCCGATGCAAACACCCAACCTGGTACCTGACTCAAAACAGAAGGGCTACAGAGGCGATCCTGGGATTGATGGAGATTTCGGAGATCGAGGTGAGAAAGGAACTCCAGGTATTACGGTACAAGGACAAGGTAAAGATGGTGAGAAAGGTGAACGCGGGCCACCAGGTCCATATGGCCCACCAGGACCACCTGGTCCCCGAGGTGATAAGGGAGATAAAGGAAAACAAGGTACGACTGTCTGTTAATTATTTCATTTATTAATTTAGTTAGTTCTTAACTATTCACAGAGGCTAGCTGTTTGGCAGTGTAAAGATATAAAATTCTCAAAATACTGCTTTCAGTAGGAGACCATAAACTATTACTATTCCGAATCATCATTAAAGAGTGATTTTCAATTTAAGTCGGAATCGAACTTTAAAGAAGAAAAAAAAAATGTTTTTTAGGATCAACTGGTAGAGTTGGAGGAGATGGTGATCCAGGCGCTGCTGGACCTCCTGGTGTAAAAGGTTTCCCAGGCGAATTAATCGGTAGATCGGATCCAGGTGACAGAGGAGATTTAGGTTTCAAAGGTCCCAAGGGACGACCTGGACTGAAAGGAAGATCAGGATTGAAAGGTATCTGCTGTTTCATTCATTGGAGTTTTTTTTCGTGAGAGTTTGTAATGTAACCGCGATATGAATTGTTTTAGGCTTTAGAGGCCCACCTGGACCCAAAGGTTATCCTGGTAGTCAAGGTAACAGCGGTTTTCCTGGTCTTCAGGGAGATCAAGGTCCTAATGGTAAAACAGGGCCATATGGATCTAGGGGAAATCCAGGTCCGAAAGGCACCCAAGGACCACCTGGACCGACCGGTCCGAATGGTATAGCTGAAGGATTCTATGTTGTGCGTCACTCACAAGATAGTTTTGTTCCATCGTGTCCACGTGACTATAAAATGCTTTGGGAAGGTTATTCGCTCATGTACACCGTCGGTAATGGACTTGCGCACTCACAGGACTTGGGTGATGCTGGCTCCTGTTCTCGATCATTCAGGTTTGTCTTAATGTATTTTTTTAAAAACATAAGATTTAATAGTGACAATAGAATATCAGTCATTAACTGACTTTAACAAAAGATGAAGCAGTAGGCTATTTGAAGTCAATATTCATCATTTAAGTCTTGCAAGCAATTGTAGATCTTGTAAAGGCTAATCGGGATTTTTGTTTTTAGCACGCTACCCTTCCTGTTTTGTGATTTGACTGGATCTTGCAAGTACGCAGCGAGGAATGATTATGTTTACTGGCTCTCTGGCGATGTTACCCAGCCGATGATGCCCGTTAGTAATGCCGCCATTGAACCGTTTATCAGTCGTTGTGTCGTCTGTCAAGCACCTTCAGTGCATATTGCCATGCACAGTCAAGATGAAAGCAAACCGGAATGCCCTCGAGGCTGGGATTCTCTTTGGGATGGATACAGTTTCATGATGGTATGGGAATTTTTAGTTTAAAATGATAATATTTTCCCAAACAATCTTACTTCGCTTCGTGTTGATGCTATAATAATTTGATGAAAATTATCACCAATTGTCCCAAAGCGATTTTCAGTTAGGTAAAATATGTAATCAAGGATAGTATGACTAACTATTTGCTTTTAAACTTAAATTTGGAAAATGTGTACCGTAATGCAGCGAATAAACGCCCCTTCTTTTAAACGCCCCCTCGAATGAACGCCCCTCCTAAAAGGAGGCGTTTATTTGAAACATTAATAATGAAAAGAGGCGTTTATTTGAGACAAGTTATGACGTATATTTCTTCATTTTTTAAATACAGGAAATTTTCTGTACAATCCTTTCTTTTTAAATTTTAGAGTTAATGTTGAAAAAGTGTTTTCCGCTTGAGAGTTCCTTTTCAAGCACTTCTGCACAGGACTTTTGTTGAGTTTCGAAACTGAGTTTCGGAGGAACGACTAAACCAACTTCTCTGTGTCTTTTACCAGTGACAACAAATTTAATAAATGCCTCCCTCTTTTTAACGCCCCCTCGAATAAACGCCCCCTCAAATTTTTCAAAAATTTAATAAACGCCCCGGGCGTTTATTCGATGCATTACGGTATTAAGTTTCTTGCTTTTCTCCTTCGTTACCGCTTTTCCAGTTTTGCTTGTTATACGTGAGAGTCTCTGTGTTCTCATAGTTGGTCAATTTCATAAATTCAGTTAACAGTTAACTCGAGGGGTCCGTACAGGAATAAATACAATATTTTATGTTTGTGTCACAGGTTGCAGGAGCTGGTAAAACTGGCGCTGGTCAGTCTTTATCTTCATCCGGGTCGTGCCTGGAAACGTTTAAACCGAAACCTTTCATCGAGTGCCAAGGTGCACGCGGCACATGCCATTTCTTCTCCGACAAATACAGCTTCTGGTTAACGACTATCAATCCCAAAAAGCAATTCGAAGTGCAAGAACCACAAACATTATCAGCTACTAAAGGAGATTCCCTCACTTCACGGGTTTCCAGATGTCGGGTTTGCGTGCGTAAGACCAGAGGTGACGGAAATGTTCCCGAATCGAACAGTTTCTTTCGCCGTTTTGCAAGAAGTGTGAAGAAGTTCCTTGGTAGAAGTGAAGAGTAACGAAAAAAAGACCCTATTAAAAAAAATGTTGACGTTTAAGTCATGAAAAGTTTTACTTTCGGATGCCGTAAAAACACCTCAAATCCACCACAAATATATGAAAGTGCTATTGTACAAAATCAAATATGAACATTGTGTTTTATTTTTGTTGAATTTAAAAAACTTAAAACACTTCAGAACTCATATATATGTTGATTTTGATCAATCCGACATGTTTATATCTTGAACTTATTCGAAATACTTCGATACTCGTTGGATAAGAGATAGACTAGCCTGTGTACTAATGGTTTGCTTTTTTTCGCGTTTGTATTCACAATAATATATATTAGCTCCACCAAGGCATAGAATTTACTCTCTTCAAAGAAGGTTTTTTTTTGTATTCCAGCGATATTTACCAGTGAATCTTTTTTTACATAAGACCTCAAGTCTCTATCCCCTCCCGCCATTATGATGGAGAATACACAGTCTAGTTTTTACTTTATCAATTGTTGTTTATGAGGGAGATTTTTAGGGTGAGTGAGGCTTCAGAAATGTTTACCGAACCGATTTGTATTGATATACTATGATAAACAAAATCTTGTATTAGTTAGCTCGAACGAATTTATAGATAAAGCCGACCCTTTCTCTTTTCAAACCATCTGTCACCCAGGCCCCAACGGATATTGTGGAATCATGAGGACAAAAGGCATGAAACCCAGTATTCGTACGATCTCCCCCTTTGGTTTTATTAATCAAGAGGTTATAATGAGAAGTGTACTCTAGAAAAAATTCTCTTGGATGGGGTTGTCAACCTCATCCCTATGGGTTCTAGCCTTTACGATATACTGGACGGCGCCGAAGTATATCGAAAAGGCAAGAAACCCTGGGACGAGGTTGTGTTTATTGGGATTGTATAAAGGTACTATCCTAACCCACTTATAAAGGTTGTTTTTCATCCCTTAAAACTTCAAAAAACCATCTCCAGAGGAGGATCTAGAGGGTATGTCGAAATTTGTGGAGGAGAATGTTAACTATTAAACCATGAAAGAAAAGCGTGCAAGTAATACCATTGGTGATACAGACTGAAAACAGAAATTAGGTTTAGGTGCTCCTCCACAATTTTTGACATACCCTAGATCCCCTACCTATACGTTAACTTGAGAGAGAACGACTTTTAAGGCATTAAAGTATAAGGGAGAAGGGAAATTTTTTCATCATTGCTGTGATTTTAAGCCTGGGGTAGTGCTGATCTTTTTAGTGAATTTATATACCTTTCCCAGTGGGCAAAATCTTCAAAAGTCTATGAGGAGAAGTGTTTTCTATAGGAATGGCAAGCAATATTGTCTGCTGTTTCATGAAAAACACACTCCTCCACAGAGACATTTTGAAGATTTTGCCCACTGGGTTGTTGCTTATATATAAAGGTAGTGCTTGTAAATTATAAAACATTGATTCCATTGTGATAGTTGTGGTCATACAGAGATTATTGAATTACGGGAACAAAGAGTTGATAGTTTTATTTAAGACGCCATGCGACGAGAATTACAAAATCTACGAACCTGTGAAGTAGATTTTGGGTTCTCTAAAAGGGATTCAAATTAGAAAAGGTAAGTGAGTAGAGCGCATGCGCAACAAGAAATCACAATTGAAAGACGACAACTCAGGACCCTGACAAACATCCAAACAATATATATGTGGGTGGGAAATAGGGTGGGCACTTACCTTTTCTAATTTGAATCCCTTCTAGAGAACCCAAAATCTACTTCACAGGTTCGTAGATTTTGTAATTCTCTTTCAGTGGATCCAAATTAGAATGGTAAATGAGACTTGAAAGTAGGGTCCTGAGATGGAGATATGACAACAGAATGATTATCAGTGCCATATAAAATGGCGTTTTGTAGATCATTTCTTGGTTCATTAATAACATGTTTGCAATAATGCTTAAGAAAGGTATTGACATTAGTCCAGCTACCATATTTAAGAATTTCATGAGGGGGCAGTCCATGGTATTTACCTTTACTGGTGGAGGCCCCTCTGCAACAGTGTGGTTTAAAAATGTCAGTATTTATATTAGCTTCTGTCATAATATCCTTTATCCATCTGGAAATGGTATCTTGATGTGGTGTATTGTGAGGAGGTCTGGTAGAAATGAATAGTGAAGTCACATTAGCATCTTTCACTAATTCCGTCCTCCTTTCAATGAAAATTTTCAAAGTTTTTACTGGGCAAATATGTTCTCATTTTGATATTGTTTAAATACAAACACATCTCTCTTATTGGATTGGGTAGTGTGTTTTAAATTTTTGTTGGGGTAAAAAATGGCTGTGTGTGTCTGTAAGTCCAAATATTGATATCTAGTGCCAAAAGTGAACTACAACGTTGGCCAGAATGGAGAAGTAAAAGCATAGCTAACGTTTTTGATAACATAAGAAACGAAAGATGTACATTACATCCTAATTTAATTAGGTGGGAAAACACAAGGTTTACATCCCACATAAAGGTGTACCTGGGCTGAGGAGATCTTAAATTGTGTATTCCCTTCACGAATCTGGATATAAGTGGATGGTCAGATAACCTTACATAACCTGGAATAGAGACAACACTAGACAAGGCACTTCTAGCCACCTTAATAGAGTTGTATTCTTGCTTATTATTGTACAATAAGGTTAAAAGTTTGAATACTGTATTCACATTTGTAATAAGGGGATCGTTCCTCTCAGTACAAAATGTTTTCCATTGCTTGAGAGTGGTTTCGTACCTATCGCTTGGTGAGTCTCTCCAGGAAGCCAAAATGATTTGTCTATCCTGGTCTGAAAGTTCTGGCACATTGAAACGTTGGTTGATAAGAGAGTTGCCATAAGTTTGAGCTTTGGAGAGAGAGGAAGGATGCTGAGCCTCCGGTTGAGATGGATGAAACAGATTGCTGTTTCTCGAGTGAATTGATATGGGGCAACTTACTAACATTTTTAGAAGAGTGGGAAACCATGCTTGTGTGATCCATATTGGTACCACTAGAATTGCTTTCTCCACTTTGTCGACCATCAGTTTGTTGAGAACTTTGTTTATGATGCTAAAAGGAGGAAAACAATACGGAAAATGATTCCCCCAATTGAATGAGAAGGCATCAACAGCAAAGCTGTTTGGATCTGGCCTGTATGAGACATACTTATCTACTTTATAATTAAGTCTGGATCCAAATAAATCAATGTTAGGAAACCCCTTGACATCCAAAGCAGAAATGATATTATTAAAAACATTATTTGACAGTGCCCACTCTGATGACATATTAATGTCAAAATTGCGGGATTCATAATCTGCAAAAACATTTTCTACACCTGGAATATGTGCTGCAGAAAGCCAAATATTTCTATTAATAGCTTTTGCCAATGTATTTGAATCAACTGAATGGGTACCTCCCATTTTATTTATATATGATACTGCAGTGGTATTATCAGCCATGATTCTTACACGGATATTTTGTGTGTGAACCAAGGAGGTCAGCCTAAATAAGATGGCTTTTAGTTCCAGCACATTGATGTGGAACTCAGATTCCTGTTGTAACCACTGACCTCCTGTCCTAATATCCTCAACACATGCTCCCCACCCTTTTTTGCTAGCATCGGTGTAAATTGTTACATCAATAGGTAAGGGAAGCAGTTATCTCCTTGCTGACATAATGTTATCTTTCCACCAAGTGATGTCATTAGAATGTTTTTAGTTACCTTTGCAATTCTTAAGTGCTGATATTTTGCCTAATTCAATAGCTCTGTAATATAGCCTGTTATAAGGTACAGCTTCAATAGCAGCTGTAAAATTTCCTAATAAACTTGCAATGTTCCGAATACATAGGGACTTTCTGTTTGCTAAAACGAACTCACATAACTGGAAAATCTTATGTTTTTTCTCCAGAGTAAGGGTTAGATTCATGATGTTAGAGTAAATGACAAATCCCAGAAAAATTATTTCCTGGGTTGGAATCAATATAGATTTATCCGCATGTATTGTCAAACCTAATTACATAAGTAATGAAGGAGAGTCAGCAATATTTTTGCAACACTCCATATATGTATCGGACTGTAAATAAGAGCCATCTCCAAATACTACAGATTCATGTCCCATTGAACGTAAAGCAGCAAATGGAGGTTTAAGGATTTTATTGAATTTTAACATAGCTGGGTCATATCCATTGGGGATGGCCACAAATTTGTAGGGTTGGTCAAAAAGAAACTTCAGAAACTTTTGGTGATCATGATGAATAGGAACTGAATAGTATGCATCTTTTAAATCAATAGATGCCATCCAAACATTAGGTTTAACCATGTTTATTAGTGTTTGAATATTATCCATCTTGAAATGAGGGGAGTAAAGGTAAGAATTTAAATGCTTTAAATTTAGTATCATTCTGAAATTATTGTCTTTCTTTGGCCTTAAAAATACAGATGAGAAAAAATCACCAGGGGCTATATCTGTAGTAGTGACAACTCCTTTGTGTACCAATTTTAAAATTTCCTCTTTAATCACTTTTGTTTCAAAAGCATTACGAGTGTAAGTGAACAATGGCTTGCATGAAGGAAAAGGACCCTCAAGAAAATCTAATTCTAAACCATTGTGTACGATACTTAAAATATGTCTGTCTGAAGTAAGGTTTTTCCAGGCATTGTAATGGTTAGAAATATTGCTAGCTTTGTATTTACGCATAAGGCTAGACAATTCAGAGTATGAAGGCATGTTCACATGACAGCTTACCTGCAAAGTTAGTTCCTGCGGTTGGTTTGATTCCCATTGTTGTAATTGTTGCTGTTGTTTTGGGAGCGTGAGGCCACCTCGCAAGTTTTTTTAAACAAAATTTTTGTTGTAATTTAACTTTGATCTAAGGTCAGTTTTAAATGCCGACTTGCTGGCTTCGTTTGTGGCTTTGATAGCAGAAAGCCTCTTTGAGATATTATCTCCGAACAACAAATGTGAGCCTTCTGGCACTTCATTCTTGAGATGTCTATAGGCATAACTCAATTCAGGTGCTAGAGCATCTCGTCGGAATTGAGAAATAAAATTGTTTGTGCAACTCATCATACCTAGAGAATGACTGGTTAGGGAGTGCATTAGCTTCAATTTTTCTTTGCTAATGGGGTTTTTATCAAATGATTTCAATTCATTAATAAGCTTTGTGATAGAAGTTGCGGCTTTGATGTTATAAGTTGCGGCTTTGATGTTATAAGTCTGCAATTTTTGCAATTTTATGTCCTTCGACCTTGATCTCTTTAATAGGTTTGAGAAAAATTCAGAATTCACTTTGGGCACAAATAGCTGGCACAATTTTGTGGGCGATAATGCTTCTCAAGTTTTTCTTTTATTTTCTCCTTATTCAATTTCTTCTTCCAAATCTGATTCACTGCTGATGCAAGTGGATCATCAATATTCGCATGGACGGTGTCTTCAATGTCGAAATCTGCCCGAAGTTTCATTATAGCATCATCAGAAGTCTCATTGGAAGAATCCTGATTACCTGCCATGGCATTTAGGAGAATGTCTTTGTCCGCTGCAGCTTCGTCTTCGGTGTGGAAATCATCTGCGGATGAATCCACACCAATACTACTCTCTCCTCCTTGGAGATCAGCATCTGAATCCTCCATGAGGACAGTCCCAATTGTGGTTTTTTTCCAGGCAGGGACAGCAGCAGGCCCAATTTTCCGCTTCTGAGCTGACTTTGACTTAGTTGAAACTCCAGACGAACCTGGAATTACCCCCTCAGCCTGCTGGCTTCCACCATCCCTATTGAGGATGTCTAAACTGGAGGAAGTTGCCTTGTTAAATTTTGTCTGTTGACTTGTCAAATGTTGTACTGCTTGTGCGAAATCAGACCGGACATTAGTTAGCCCTTGCGCTAATTGTGCAAGCACATCGGTTTGGTTTTGTTGATGAACGAACATGGTGTTCATGATGGTGTTAAGATCCAAAGGTTGATCCTGTGATACAGGCTGTTGTTTATTAACGATTGAAAAACCATTATCATTATTTACATTCACTAGTGTAGCATGTGAAAACATTACAATTACATTACAATTACAGTTTACAGTTTTTCTCCATAAATTGTTTTTTTACACGCAATACTGCCATGATAAGTCTTTTGTATATGCAAAAATTGTAAATAAAACTTTCAAATTTCCCTATTAACTAAAGCTAACAAAAACAATCCCTTCTCAGACGTTTTTATCTTTCAATTCTTTATTCTGCTATGAATTGTGGAAATGTCAAAACTCAAAACTCCACTTGTGCATCATAATACAAAAAGCATGTAAATATGTATGTAATCACTCTCTATTCAATTTTATAATCTAAAAAAAAAAGATATTCAAATACTATCAAAACAATATAATAATGATCTTGCTACCTAATAATAATAACAATCCACACACTACAATGAAATACCAAATAAACTGCTAGCTACAACATTTCGGCATAGTAGTCAAAACTAACTGATACAAAAAAGCTACGTTCAAACACATAAAAAAATAAACATCGGTAGAAAATGATAAACTGATAACACATAACAGGTCTACATCGACTATCTCGTCGGATAGATTAGTTACTGAGACCGATCAATGTTGTTATTCTTTATTACTGAACTTAAAGCGTAAAAATATTAAATAAAAAATTAAAACAACAACAAAAAATTTAACACGCAGTGTCTTCATTTCTCTTTAAAGAAATGAACGTTGAAAAAATTTGATGAACTTTCGAATGCAAAAAAACATTGCATTGCCTTCTCTTCCGGGCTGCTTTATGATGTCTTCCTTAAGGTACAACACTCCATGAAGTAATAAAAACCCGTAAGATGGAGCTAGAGATTCTCCTAATAGGAGATTCCCCCTATACTAATACGGAAAAAACAAACATCCATTGACGAACTTTCCGAGAAAATTTTCCAAAAGTTCTTTCTTTCAAAGTTAGGTAAGAAAAAAGCAAGATTTAGTATTAGTATAAGAAGACTAGTATCCCAGGTAAAAACATTTTACCGGTTCACTTTCCCCATGAGTTACTGACCCCAACCCCCGTGCTTACCCTCTCTCTCTTACAATATGGCGGTGAGGAAAAATAAGATCACATAATTCCTAAGAATAGGTATCACTAAGTTGTAGAGCTCGAAAACATGATCAACAAAATGTATTGGATCACCTGTGTACGACGTGCGGTTACTGAGATATCGTCGATCAAAAATTGTGATGACGTCACACCCGTCCCCAAAAAGTTTTAGACCCAATTTTTTTTTTCGTCGCCCAATCGCCCAATATCGCGGATCCCAAAAACGTCCGTTATCCCAGTCAGTTCTCGAGATATTTGCCCCTAAACGTCGCGTTCCATTGGGGATGCAATGCAATGTCCCCAGTGCCAAAAAATTCATGTCGCGTCATTAGCTACTACTATACTAATACTGAAAAAAACGCTTCTCGCAGCAGCGTGGTTTTACGCGCTCCTACTGTGAAAATGACCGTCAAATTTCTTAAAATGTATCACTCTCTAAAATAAAAGTGGTATGCACAACTCGCTATTAGTATATAGACTAGGGTAGCGTGTAAAAACATTTTACAGTTTTTCTCCATAAATTGTTTTTACACGCAATACTGCAATGATAAGTCTGTGTATTTACAAAAATTGTTGTGTTTCTCCATGTTGGAATTATATCATATTTAACACAAAATTGTTGTATAAATATTTTGGATCGATCATTCAAAGAATGCTATTATCCCTATTTTTCAGTGCTATCTGGCCTATTTAGAGATTTCTAAAGTTGTACAGTTAAACTAAAAGCTAAAATTCCAATGTTCAGAGATTTAGAAAAGAGACAATACAACGTATACTCCTACCTAACCACAATTAAACTTCTGAAATATATGAAAATACCTTTACATTTCCCTATTAACTAAAGCTAACAAAAACAATACCTTCTCAGACTATTTTATCTTTCAAATCTTTATTCTGCTATGAATTGTGGAAATGTTAAAACCCAAAACTCCACTCGTGCATCATGATACAGAAACCATGTATCTCTTCTTGTATTACATTCATCTATACTACTCAATTTTCTAAGCTAAAACAAAAAGATATCAATCAAATACTGTCAAAACAATATAATAATGATCTTGCTACCTTCATTTCCCTAAAGGCGAACCTTAATAATAACAATCCACACACTACAATGAAATACCAAATAAACTGCTAGCTACACATTTCGGAATAGTAGTCAAAACTAACTGATACGAAAAAGCTACGTTTAAACACATTTAAAAAATAGACATCGGTAAAAAATGATGAACTCATAACACGAACACATAACAGGTCTACATCGACTATCTCTCGGTTAGAATAGTTACTGATACCTATCAAGGTTGTTACTCTTTATTACTGAACTTAAAGCGTTGAATAAAAAAATATAAACAAAAACAAAAAATGTTACACACAGCGTCTTCATTCTCATTTAAAGAAATGAACGTTGAGAAAATTTGATGAACTTTCGAACGCAAAAACATTGCATTGCCTTCTCCTCCGTGCGGCTTTATGATGTCTTCCTTAAGGTACAACACTCCATGAAGTAATAAAAACCCATAAGATGGAGCTAGTGATTCTCCTAATGTGAGATTCTCCCTATACTAATACGGAAAAAACAAACATCCATTGACGAACTTCCCGAGAAATTTTACCTAACGTTCTTTCTTTAAAAGTTAGGTAAGAAAAAAGCAAGATTGCGTATTAGTATAAGAAGATGATGTGTACTTTGTAGGCGGGTTCAATCACAGAAAGGTAGAAAATAGTATGGAATGATACTGATCAATACGTTGTGGTCGCCTTCTCATGCTTGTTCTTGTTATGCTGATGCTGTGATTTCTTGTTGCGCATGCGCTCTACTCATTTACCATTCTAATTTGGATCCACTGAAAGAGGATCGTTTTTTCTTTGAATAAAAATTTAGAATAAAATACAATTAACTTCTATCATCTACAGTACATTAAAAATCGCTAAAAATAAATTCTACGACGTGGTTGAACGTTCTCTGGGAACGTCAGGTTCATTTTTGTAAATTTTATTCAATAAACATGCCCATTGTTTCGACAGGTGATCTTTAATTTTTTCGTTGCGGTAAATAAATATTGAAGCATTCAAGGCAGGATTCAGGAAAACAGGCATATTAAACCAGGTGATAATATTAAATAATGTTGCAGTATCTCGAGATTTCGAATATTTTAACAGTATCACGGAAACGTATATCTTGGCAATGACCGTAGGTAGATACGTAAGAACAAAGACGATAGAAATCAAACGAATTGTCCGATATGCTTTTCTGTCATAAAGGGTATACTTTTTATTCGCAGAGTACCTCCTCATCTGTTTGGCTGTCTTTCGCACGAAGCGCAAAACTAAAATGTTCGTAGTCAGAGTAAGGCATAGTAAAATGAAAAGCCCAAGCGCTATAGTCACTTGATAGTAGGCTATACCACTTGGGTTGCCATCCCAACTGGAAAATCCAACAAAAATTGCCAACCCAGCTGCAATAAGAAAGGCTGCTAAAAAGAACATTTCTGTGTATGGCTTATTTTCTTTCATCAAGAATGTCGATTTGATGACCATGAAATAACGATCTATACCAATGCCGAATATCAAAATGGCGTTGAAACTTTCAAAAAAGTTACATAAAATTGCCTGTACGAGAAGCAGATTTCCACATTGGAATTTTCTCATGTTTATAAGTGCGATCTGATGCGGCAATATAACCAACCCAATCAACAAATCGCATGAACTCACAACCAGAAAGAAACGATGAGCGCGTGTCTTCGTTTGCTTCGTTATCAGTAAACCGTGAATCAAAGATGTATTCGACAATATTATAAATAAAGTCACTAAGGAATACACACTCGTTAACAATTTTCCATTAACTGTTGACCATTCTGCCATAGGGAATGTGGCCATGCATTCGTTTGTTGTGTTTGTGAGGTTTTTATTATTCGCCATGTTGGAAAAGAAAGTAATACGCCACCACAGAAAATCAAATCATTTCAAAAACAACAACAAATCACTTAAAACCAGTGTATTCAAGTTTGTTTCATAACGTAAAAAAAAAAATCGAAAAGACACTTTCAATTTTGAATTAAAAAACATCCGCTTATCACCCTCCCTCCAATAATCTTTTAAATTATTTTTAAATTCTTCACCTGGGACAATTTTCACCTGGAAGGAGAGCAGCTGTGCCAATTCTGTAACAATTACTTTTACAGACATTTAAATTAATTATAATCAATAAAGCTTGTCATCACGAAGTCAGCAAAATTTTGTCTTCTGTCGCACAATAGAAAAAACCTAACAAACCGGAGGTATTGTTGGCGGACGGTTTTTAATGTGCCACAAATATATTTTTTTATTTCATTGGTACGACGTAACAAATTGTGACCACACTTGATGAAAAAAATTGTTTTCGGCATCTCATGAATAATTAATGTCTGCAAACTATGCCTTTCTAACAAAAAAGTCGCTCTCGCGCTGGCCATTTTCTAGAAGAGAGGCGTTGTTTTAGAGGCGTTGTGTCAGACCTTAAGCACGTTCACCACTTCTGAAATGAAAAATCCGATTCGGTGCAACGGATTGCACATAAAGACGCCCCTACGTCCCGAGGGCAAAAGGTGCCGCTGATCAACGCTTATAGAAAGCCTGCTTATATTTATGCTCATTCGCTGTTGGAACGCTTGTGGCGAACAGAGGGCTAGCATTTGGCCGGAATTCCCGGATGAAAAAGGACTTTCCCTAATTCCCCCAACCAGGGTCCATTCCCGTGTCAAGCATACATGCGGTGGTAAAACTTTTTTATTACTACATAGCATCCATAATTCTCTATGAAAAAGACGTAATCACAACATGGACTAACCGAATATGCATGATTCAAAATAATCAAAGAAACCATTGCATCGTTAACTCAGTTTTGAAGAGTTAATAGCGTCCTTTTTGTAAATTACTCCATTGAAGAAAGGGCTTAAAGTAAATTTCAGTGGAGAAAACGGAAGTGAAAGCATACAATACAATGTTATCTTCATTTTTCATGTCCTTTGTACTGATACTTTCAGCTTCCCTTCGAACATTTACTATTTTGCTTGTGTCACATATACGTGAAATGTCTAACGGTTGCTGGGTGGTGGTTGGGATTCCCTTATCCCACCCAACTCCACACGCGCAACAGTTAAATAGGAAACGCACCAAAATTTCCATGACGTCAGCTCGTTTTTGATTTATACATCACACGTGGCTGATTTGGATAAAAAGACTAATCTTGCCTTTATCATTGATAAATGCTTGACAAAGTGCCCACAAAGCTGTGTATATCTAGTCAGAACAGTATTGGGTCTGAAAATTGTAGAAAAAAACGCGGCCGTGTTTTAAACCGCTTTTTTCAATCTCACTTGTGATGTATCAACACACACATATGAGCACATACAAAATGGTGTAGCCACACTGTTACCAAAAGAATGCGGATGGGGTATTTCCTAGTCAGGATACCCAACACTTTTCACTTTTCGCTTTTCATGTTTATCTTCTACTGTCGGTTATTTTCATTTTTATTTTGATCGCAAGATCCTTTTTTCTCAATTCTCATCCCCGTCATTTCCCCGAAGTATTTACCAATTAGTACATCACCAAAAATTAAATACAAAGAAATTTGTTCAATAATAAATAGCATCATGGAGGAAAGGCCATATCAATGTAAATATTTAAGTCCATGCTTACGGAAATGCATCTGCATAGAAAGAGAAATGTTAAAAGCTGACGCGCATGAACTAAATCCATCGCACGTGATCTTAAACTTGTTGGTTATCACACCTTGAAATGTGGTTATTATCATTATTATTATTAGTAGTAGTAGTACTAGTAGTAGCAGTAGCAGTAGCAGCAGTAGTAGTAGTAGTAGTATTTAGTTTCCTCAAGCGGTTGCTGTTTCTTACAATTCTGGATAAGCTCATTCTCTTTCAGCCACTTTGCAAATATCTTGAATTCACGTGTCATGACCTATTTCAATTTCATCAATAGACTTTCCAGAAAAGAAAAAGACAGTGTCATCTGCATATTTGGTTATCCTGCATTGAGATAAAATTGTTGCCGAATCATTGAAGTGCAGAAGAAACAGGAGAGGTCCAAGAATGGACCCCTGCCTGCGGAACTCCACAGAATACTGGCTCTCGAGAGGATATTGTTCCATCATACCTGTTGACAGCGACCAAACAAGAAGGTAGTAATCCAGTTTTGGGGAGTTTCTGTGAACTCCCCACCAAAGTCGGGTAGTTTGTAAAGGTAGGTTCAAAAATCGCCGATGTAAGAATGTGCTAAATGGTGTTATCTGAAAAATTCAACTAAGCCTTTGCCCACCTTTTTCCACATGATTTTTATGTTTTGCTAGCTCTCTATTCACCACAAGCGTTCTGAAACCAAATAAGGATTAATATAACTAGAGTTATAATACACGTTGACCGCCCACAATAATCAGCGTCCTTTGCCCTTTTCCCGTCTTTAGGTGGAATCTGTTGTGCCGAATCGGTAATTTCATGTTAGAAGGTATGGATCTGCTTGGACTCGATTGTCCAACTACAGGGTGGGTCATCAAATCTGTACAAAATTGACTAATTTCAACAAATTCAAGTTGTAATGGTCAGAATTCTCTTAAAATGGAATTCTGTGCAAATTTTGAAGGTTTACATCATTCGGCCTCTTATGCTCCACTTCGTTCCAAAAAAGTGTCCTTCGAGCAACATCTCTCTTCTAGAGCAGAGCCAGCGCGAGTACGACTTTTTGGCTAAATTTGCATAGTTTTGAGCTCATTAATTATTCATGTGATTTCGAAAACATTTTTCGTCACACAAACTTCAATTTTGGGGAAGGGTAATCATCCACCTTAATGATAATCGTCAGGACCAGACAACGAACATATAAGAGAAATCATTATTTGAAAGTAAAATTAATGACCAGAATGTCAAAGACGATGCCAAAATGCGCGGCCACATTTTTCAGATCAGTAAAGGGGGGTGAAAAATGCGGTGAAAAACGTGGCCGTGTTCTATTGTGTGACTACTTTGTTTCAGGTTTTTAGACGAACTCTTTTTCGACAAAACAACGAATTAATAAATAAAAGACGTCATTTTATTCAAATTCTGCTGCCACGGTAACATTTTAGTACATTGATTCATTTTAGAAACTTCAAAATAACCTAGAGGAAAGACGCTCAAATATGATTCAGGTGAACACCAGGCCTGTATTGTACAGCTCGATCTTAACTTTTATCACTCACTAGACTAGTAGCCGTTTCCTAATGTGGGCCTCCGTTTTCATGGGTCCCACAGACGTGGTCCGGGTCGGGTAAGTAAAGGGAGCCCTCTGCAATGCAGAAGGTCCAATTTCAATTTCACTTTTAACTTAATTGATCTTCATCGTAGTATATGAAGAGAAAACAAGAGGCCCTATGAGGAATATACTTCTCAGGTGGCAAAGATAGCTATGCAAAATTGAGCAAGGGAAATCATTTTTTGGAAATATCTGAAAGTAAAAAATCTGGTCTAGTTCAGATAAGGCCGACAAGTTCAAAGACTTCGGGCAAGTCCAGATAAGACTGACAAGGTCAGGATTTGAGGTCTGGTGAAACGGAAGTGTTCTGGCAGCAGATACAAGATAATACCAAAGATGATGCCACCAACAAAGGACATAAAAATTAAATTATTCAATTTAAGGTCCACTAGTGATGAATTTCAAAGCAATTTTCACAAGTATCTTTAGAAATTTTAGTGGGAAGAATTAATGTGATGTTTTTTTTCAATTTAACCTGAAAAAACAACAACGAAAATTGATTTATAAAATTATTTTTGTTCCCAATATTTGATCTCTAATCTCCCAAAAGTTAATGGGCAAAAAAACACAAATTTGAGGTCAAAAGGCAGCATCGTACAAATATTCGGCTTAGTTGCAATACACTCCTGGAACGATTATCTTGCCCTGCAAAAATGAGTCAGAAATCATTCTTTGGAACCATTACATGTTTATGAAACAGGTTGATAGTTCCGGGAGTGAACTGCAACTAAGCCAAATATTTTCTAACTGCTATTATAGGATCACAAAGTGCATGCCTTAAGCTGATTTTCAAAAAACCTTTTGGTTAACTTTATATTCACGTAGAAACTTTGGATTAGCATTCTAATTTTTGAGGTCTCGTGTCTGTTTTGATATGTGATGTCATAAAAACCAAAGAAAGTGTTGGGTACAAGGTTGTTAATTTCCATAAATTGCCATAAATTTATTCATGAAAGTTATTCTCCTGAAAGTTCGATGCCCGAAAGTTTCTGATCCATCATAGTAGCAGTTTTCGTGCAAATTTAAAATAAACTCGAGATAAAATAAACTTTTCCCAGGAATATAATTTCGTTAATTTCGCAAATAAGTAGTTTTACCACTTAAAGGTATATATTTGGTATATATACAGCACAGCCCGAAAGAAATTTATGTACATGCGGAGGAATGAATTTTTACATGAAAATGCACAAGATTTTCGTGTAAAGTTTTATCTGTCACACAAAGTCATTGTCTTCAACACGATTTGATAGGGAAAGCTAATAATCTTAATTGGAAATGTAAAGTTTCTTCCGGCTAGACTGTATGGATTATTGGATTATCTTTATCAAAATAAAACGATAACAGGTCTTTTGTTCTCCGGTTTGCTATGACGAAGTTCAATAGTAACTCCATTGCAGTGTCTATTTTTGTGGGTGAAATTTATAAGAGAGTATTAGGGAAAAAATGAATTTTTACACCAATATAGTGATATAGGATTTTTTCAAATTTTGCCTGAGACTGTTTTTTAGGCCATACTTGCCAACCGTCACAAGTTGTTGTCCCGCGACACGCCCACATTAAAATTTTTTAAGAAAAGTCCTGGATTTCAAAAAAATTTGGATGTTTAACTACTAATCTAATATTTTCCCACACCATTAAAAAGGCTTTTACACATATTTTATTTATTACGGCAACCGATCTTTCATGAACACAAATGAGATGTTGCTCCACACAATACATGATTTTTCATCACGTAATTTTTTTGACGTTACGAGGAGGTGAAGACATTGCATAGCATTTTAATTGATTCAAGAGATAGACAAGTAAATAAAAATGGCGACGTCAAAACAATAAGAACCTTCAAGAAAAAAGAAAAAGAAAAGATTGGCAGCTTGCTATCCTTCATGGGAAAGAGGTTACCCAACATCAAGTTTCGTATCAATATCAATTATTTTCTTTGATTTATTTGACCACAAATATTAGTCCAAAATGTGTGTAAGGGCTGTTTAAGGGCTTATAATCTTCAAAATTTTTCCGCCCCAACCATGGTGGGCGCGACAGTTGTTTATCCACTACGTAAATTTTCAAATAAGTGCAATGCGTCAAAATTTACCAGGAAAATGACGGAAATATAAATTAATGAAAATTTTGACCCATATTATAGTATCCCGGCGCTAAGTCTTTCCGTTAATTTTCTTTTTTGCTTTTTAGTTATTTTTCCAATGTGGAACTGATCCCTAGAGGATTATCGTGTTTATCAGAATTTTAATGTATGTTATGTGGAAAAAAACCCCGCAACATCCAAAAAAGTTGTTTCGCAAGAGCACGGAAATTCTTACGCGTTACTTATACTTTGCAGAAGTCTGAAGGCTGAATTTTGCTTTTCTCATCACTCTAAACCACAAAGGTGTTGTGTTTTGCGGCCTCTGGTGGCGCTGTTGCTGTCTCTGCACGCCGAACGAAATATCCTTTATTTCAGAAGGGAAGATAATTATGGAATAGATATTTCCAACTGTGTAGAATCAACTCAGGAACAGTTTAATTGTGACATGGCCAATCTACATGAATTCGTTATTTTCTTTGCTATTAGTTCAACAAACTTTTTTGTGCAAAAGTTTCTCTTTTTTAAAGTTGCTCTTTTTGAATTCTAAGATTAATATATCCACTGGATATATATACAAATAATTATTGAGAAATTCATTTATAAGGGTGCTATCCCACCCACCCACAATCCATATGTTCCAAGTGCCAAGAAGATAAAAGAAAAGTCAAAATTTGACTCCGTAAAACATTCTTTTGTTTGAGAACATTCTAAAGTTATATCATATATATAGATAAAGAAATATGGCAGAACATAACAAGACATACTTTTTCTTTGCAATAAACAACCATACTCAATACTGCAATTGGGAGATATGATAATGCAAGGCTTCAACTTCCCCTTCCTCGGTGCGATTGTTATGTTCTCGACACATGCTTAATAACTAGCTGATTATCAGAGTTTGTTTGCATCGTGATGAAATAGTTATGAAAATGTTATGAGTAGCTTCAAGGGTAGTTAACGGTAAAGAAAAAAAATATCATCTCTACTGTTTCCTTTGGGACTATTACTGCACGTGGTTTTTATGGTATCTACTTTGTTGTTCCACTCTTCCATGTTTTATCTCTAAATTGTTTTGAAAATTTTGGATGTAGAGAAAAGATTTTCCAGACGTTCCTTTTTGCCTCCGTTTATCTAATCTTCAAAGGAAAGAAATGTTTTTACATTTATTACTAATGTTGTTTTGAGAGATATATACAATAAAGCTGTGATAAAAACTATATCACAATATAATGTGTAAACTGGCCTTAAATGATAAAAATATAATTTCATAACATTTTGAATATTTTTTTAGAACTTTAAGAACTAAATTCACTCTACATTTAAGAAACTTTTGGTACTAAACCTTTCGCTAGGTTTCTTTAAAAAAAACAACGTGTAAAGTTGATAATAACGTCCAAAACATTACATTCGAAGAAAAAAACAAGGAGGGGGTTTGATACCAAAAGGAAATAGTGCCTATTCTTAGTGTATTAGTGTATAATAATGAATCCTTATTCTGAATCCGAAAAATTCAATTTAGTAAGTAGTGAAAGATTCACCCGTTGTTATTCTGCCATAGTTTTCTTATGGTTTTCTTATGGTGTACTGTAGTTGTCTTTATAAGACATTGCAATTATTTGTTCTATTCTTTGTGCTGTGTGTAATCACTTTTGCTGATAATTATACATATTAATAAAATCTGTATAATATGGTTGTTTACTTAAGTTGTTAGAAAAAAACTTGTTAAATGCTTGACTATAATCATGTCACAATCATGGGCAGGATTGTTGTCAACGCATTCCTTTTGGTATGGGAAAGAACCAAGTTCAAAAATCGATGTGTACTGTATGTTGCCTAATGGCATTTGTATTTCATGCCCTTCTGTTGCTGCTGACATGCCTTTGTATAAAATTAAAGCTAATGTTTGGGAAGAAGCAGAGCGATATGCTTTGTTCCGACTTCTCTTACAAAAAGATTCCTATGTCTTTGTTGTGGTGAGCAGTAAAGGTGGAGTTGAGGAAATACTGGATGAAGATAGATCTTTATACGATGTGAGACCTTTTCGACCCTATTTGAAAATTGTTCCACGTCAAGGAGATGAACAAGAAAAAAAGATTAAGAATGATATAAGTCGGTTGATCGGCCGTAGTATAATGACGTCTGCCAAAACAGAGGAAGTGGAGGAGTTCAGGATAAAATATAAAAATTTCTGCGAGGACTTATCTTATCAACGCGGTCGTTCCAGTTGGGAAAGAAGGGCAATTTATACGTATCCTCCCGATTTTGAAATTGAACAAGAACCGTCACCGCAGCTGCAAAAGAAACTAGAAGCTTGTGGCAGTGCATTTCAAGTTGTAGTTTCATTCGCGAAAACAACATCAAAAATCAAAATAACAGATCAACATTATCCAGGAGATATAATTGAATTGGCGATTAGAAAACTGACGCATAATAAAGCTGATCCCAGTATGAGAACTGATGACTATATCTTAAAAGTTCTTGGTAGACTGGATTTCTTTCTAGGAGAAGTTACAGTTAGTACGACAGGGCAAGAATGCTATCTTGAGAAACGCATTATACAATACAAGGTATTTAAGTGCTTCTATCTTCAAAATTTGACATTTGGTGCTTTGTTTGTTTTAATTCACAGAGGAATTAATATAATAAGGGTGATAAATTTGAGATTGGGATTCTCTACAAAGCAAAGTTTTTTGGTAGCACAAAAAGTGGATTTGTGTGACCTTCCAATAAATGTGTCTGTTACATGGAATCATCTACTTTTTAGTACATTCAAGAGTGTATCATTTGGGATAAAACACCGAATTTAGTAATGTTACCAAAGCATGCAATGGATGTTGGACGCGTGCGTGCTCCTACCTTGGATCAAGGACCACCTCCAGTGCCCAAAAAAGGACAAAACATAAGTAAAAATGAAATTATTCTTTGGGATTTGTCACCTGCAACTATGTTCAAAATCAAAATTCAATGTGCCATGAATATCAATGCTGGTCAAATGTGGGTAAGTTTGCTGTATACGATAAGATTTTTATGGAATCAATTTTTTTTATTTATTTGGTGGTAAAGAATTCAAATCGATCAGTTTGTACAGTTGTTTATACAGTGAATTGAATTTTTGATAAAGAAGGAAACCCAAGTACATTTTGATATTGTTAAAACGTGTGATAAAAAGGAGACACAAATTAATAGATTATAATTGTGCATAAAAGCAGATAAAACGTTTATGTTTAATGTTTATTTTGACACTAAATTATTTTTTGGATTTATTTGCTGAAGCATCAATTTTAATTATCTTGGAATTGTGATTGGTTAGTAGCTTTTCCAATTACTTCAAGCCTTACGTTTTTGAGAAAAAACTTTTTGATGAACACCACTGAAAGAATTATACAATTGTGCAACTATTTCAACTTCCAAACACATACGTAGAAGGAAATTTCTATAATACTTGGTGAATTTTCCGTAAAGGGATGGAGTTTTAGAAACTGTTTTTACTTTAGAATGCAGTCTGCCAAAATTTTAGCCATCAGATATTGAACATTGTTCACCATTATCATTGCTCTTCATGTTCGTTCATTCCAAATAAAATCATCTGTTGTGAGATTGTCACAGAGATATACAAGGGTTGCATCTAGAACACCTCCACACACACATCTGTGCACATCGATGACTCTCCACCTACAAGATGCCCTCGCAAGTAGTCATTGTTCAACATCGTAAACATCGATATATACTCGATGTAAAAATGCTCCTTTGGACTCTCTTTTAACTTTTCCTATAAAAAATAATTCCCACTTCGCAAACACTTTCACCGTTGCGTTTCTTTCTCTCAGTTTCTCATTCATCCATTCTACTCTCTCGCGTTCCGCTCGACTTGCTTTCACTTGAGCTTCTTGAAATTCCAAAACAGCTTTCGCTCGTTTACATCGTTCTTCCTCAGCTTCTTCTACTGAATCATATTTTGCAAGGTAGTTTCCACCAATGAACGCACCCGCGTTTAAAGCTGCCCCGACAGCTATAGCTAGTAATGTTGCCATCTTTTATTCTATGTAGAGTTTTTGTCTTTGTACCATCCTTTCTTGATCGTGTAGTCGTCGGTAACAACCTCTAACTCAAGATAACTCAAGAATTTTCCAGCATCGGATATATCCATCTTCGCACTTGGCAAGCTCACACCAAAGATCTTTTTTCCTGCATAAGCATACAGCAACTTGTAAGCGCAGAGCCTGGCTGTTGTCCAGATACTATCAATAGCTTCCTTTTCCACCTTCTCTATTTATTATACCTTTTTAGGAGATATTTCAGGCATCAATCACACATCCGAATCGATCAAACTTTTTCACGTTTTTTTGCAATGAATCCGTCATTTTCTTTCGGCTCTCTAAATATACAAACACACCTACCGCCAAGATTACTAAGATCCCCCCACCACCTATGAGTTGATACGAACTGAAAGACTTGTCAGGTACTTGATTAGGTACTTGCTCAGGTACTTGCAAGTTCTTATCAGGTACTTGTAGTCCAACCTTCTTCTTATCATTCCACTCTGCCAACTTCTTTCCCGACGCTACTCGATCCCGGTTCTTCTTATGATTCCACTCTGCCAAGTTCTTCCCCAACGCTACTTGACCCGGGTTCTTCGTTTTTGTACGTTTCTCCTGTTCGTTGGTCATTTATTTCAACTGTTTATTGATTTCAAATTTATTTGTACTGTTGTTCCTCCGCAAGTTTTGCGAATCTTTCCCAATTGAGGTTGGTAAAAATGTGCGCAGCTAGCATGACTGGACCGAGGAAACTACAACAATTTGAGTATATGCTAGAGCCTAAACAATCCATAGGTGAAACCTCGGGTTGGAAGAGGCTATATAACTTGTGATGGAGCTAGAGATAAGAGGGTTTTTGTTAATGTCTCCCCATCATCTTACCAATATCTCAAACACCTATGAGGTTTGACAGTTTCGCGTTGAACCCTGGGTTGCGGCTCCTCAGGTGCTTTTTCAGTGTATTTTTTTGTAGAATCTTTCTATGGTCTCGTTACTCGCTTTAGACAAGCGTTCAAGAATCCAAGGTGTCTTGCCACTCAAGGTTTCGTGGTTCTACTGCGCGTATTAGTTCTGCTCTTTTCACTGCTTCGGCAGGTGTATTGGGTACGTCTAAGATTTTGCTGCAGAAATTCATCAATGTTCATGGCTAAGTTTATTATACGACGAAATCCCCAAAATACTATGAGAAAAATTAAAGTTTGAAAAAGATAGACATCTAGTGTTTCATACATTTCTTTCATGAGTTTGTGCAAGGCAGGAGCTTGAAGCAACATGTCGTACAGGAGAACCCTCTAGGGTTTTCGTTTTTGTTGTTGTTGATGTTGCTATTCCCTAGAAGGTTTTTTTTTGTGTGTCTACAGTCTAACCGGCACTCCCGTGACATAGCAGACGATGTGGAGAATAGATTCGACACAAGTGGGTATTCAAAGGAAGACAACAGACCTCTACTGATGGGGAAGAACAAGAAGGTTATTGGTCTGATGAAGGACGAACTGGGTGGTAAGATCATGACAAAGTTTACAGCGCTACGAGCAAAACTCTACGCACTCTGGCAGACTCACGTTAAGTCCTTCATGAAGTGTCAGAGTTTTCTTTGCTGTGTTGTACAGTGCCATCACCCTATCTCTAAACCCTCTGTAGACACCTTTCACATGCTCTTTGATTGGTTTTGGTACAGCATTGACCAACCAATTATACCAGTTTGAGAGTTTGCTTCGTACAACAGATCGACTCTTTGCCATCTCTTCCTCCTCAAATACATTCATAGCCTCTGCGTAGGTGCGTCACTGCTCTCACAGGCTTTCCTTGTCTAGATTATTTTGGAGGTATTTGCAGTCTCTCTAATAAAGAGACAAGATCAGTTTTGCGCAGTCTATGATATGCAGTCATACCATGGCTCTTGGCGATCTCTCGTAATTCGCGAACTGTATGATTATTCATCTTTATTACATATTCAGATATAAGAAAATTTTTTCTAGTGGACAGAACTGGAACAGTCATTTATTGTACATTTTGGAACATCCAATTAGCAACACATGAGTCAGGGAATTCCCCTTACTCAATCAACCGGGACTTTTGATATACCAGGTGCCTGCCGAGATAGATAGGACTCGATGTATAGACTATCTGAGGAGATAGTTGATGTATCAACGATTTACCAATGTGAAAGTGTTTGCGGAGTGGGAGTTATTTTTTATAGGAAAAGTTAAAGGAGAGTCCAAAGGAGCATTTTAACATGGAGTAAATATCGATGTTCACAATGTTGAACAATGACTACTTGCGAGGGCATCTTGTAGGTGGAGAATCATCAATGTGCACAGATGTGTGTGGAGGTGTTCTAGATGTAACCCTTGTATATCTCTGTCACAACTTTGGTTGCAAAAATTGTCTGAAAAATCACTATATAAATCACCAAATTTCATCATTTTGATTTAAAGATAAATATAGGGTTTTTTTGAAAAGAAAATTGATTTTACATATTTTATATGGTTCTATTGAAAATTTGATGGACTTTCATATGGTACAACTATCAACATTTTTCAAGTTCAAAATTTTGAAAAAATGGGGATTTTCTTTTTGGATACATATTTTGTTTACACATCTTTTACAATTTATACACAAAAGCTAGTAATCAACACTATCTTGTTGCCATGGTAATTGAGCCGAAGTTTTTTTTTAAATTTTCACTTTCTTTTTTGTGAAGTGTTTATTTAATAACTTTGTGGTTTTCACCAATCGAAAGCTGGAACATGTGCCTGAAAAATATTTATATTTTGCTATAACTCAGGAAAAAAGAAATTGTAAAACAAAACAGGGAACTCTTTTTTTTCTTCAATGTGTGTAGATCATGCCTACGCTTTTTGTTTTTTGAAAATATAAAATACTTTGAGACAGGAACTAAAAATGGGAAAAACTCATAGGAAGTGTTTTAATTTGATAATATAATAAAATAATTTATCTTTCGATTCATATTTGGTTTCAAGCTGAAAAAAAAAGGATTTCAATGATATTAGGGTGTATAAAAAAACCCTGCTGCGAAACCATATTATTTATCCTTAATTTTCAAAGAAATATAAATGTTTTTCTTGCAAAGCATATTTAGTGTTGTTGCCAATAGTAAAATAAGCTGAATCATGACAGCAAATACTTAGACAATACTGAATGCTGTTGTTGCATTTTGAGGGCTGAATAATTTATTTAGATTCTACACTGCTCCCTTATAATTGTTTAATAAAGCAGAATTCGATTTTATTTTCAGAAAGAGGTACATTGTGGCTTATTTCATGGCAGAGAAGAAGTTTGCCAATCTACTCAGACTAAAAAACGACAGAAAGGCATTCACCCAAGTTGGAACGAGTATTTGGAATTCAATCTACCTGTTGCCAGGCTACCAAGGATGGCTAAACTTTGTTTCTGCATTGTTGGCTATAACCAAGAGAAAGATGCCAAAAAGAAAAAGGTATCCATTACACCATAAAAAATGAATGAATGTTAATCTTTAACATTAATGAAAATTAAAATTAAAAAAATTAACGAAGGAGGAAATTAACTTGGTCTGAAAATGAGTTACAAAAATATGATTTAATTAACGCGGCTTTCAAGAAATCGAGAATAATGCCAAAGGAAATTAACTCGGATACAAAATACAGTCAAACCTGTGTTAATGACCACCTTTGCAAAACAACCACCTCTGTTAACGACCAGGTTTAATCCCTCCCGTAAGTATCTTAGTAGAATACTTACTGGATATAGCGACCACCTGCCTAACAGGACCAGCGACCCCCATTTTGTATGCCCTTGAATGCACTTTACTTGTGTATAACGACCATTATTGAGATTCTTATCTTTATAAGCAATGAAAATATAAAATAAATAAAATAAAGCGCAACTTATTTTGTTGTGAAAGTAAACAAGCAAACAGATCTGTGAGCATATTTTGATTTTTAACCAATCAGAATTCTACATCCTTTTTTTCAGAATTCCCACGTGCAGTAGAAAAATCAAAACAATTTTTTTTTAATTTCCTTGGAATTTGTTCTCCATTGGTTTGATGAGTTGTTTTAAAGACTGTCAGAATGGATAGGTATTCTAATTAATCCGGGTTAATTTCATCGATCGTTAATTTTTGATAGTAAGGTTATGTTCATTGGAGGTCATTTAACTGTTAAAGCTGCATTCACATAAGGGCATTTATACAAGGGCTTACGGAATTGATGGTGTTCATTTTCCTTCTCTTATGTAAGCCCTTTCGTAATAAGCCAAAAAAGTCTATCAACGTTTGTAGGCCTAATCTCAATTTTTTTTTGAACCATCATTCTCCTTATTATGATGTTGATGGTAACAGCCAATATTATGATGCTATGCTGCCATATTTGATAACAAATTAAAAACAAAACTGCTAGTCAGAAGCAATGAGATATTTCTTTAAATCTTAAGTAAGATCTTTTGTACGTGTGAACGAAAGTGTTTAGACATGTGAGGAAAACCATTTGTAAGCATGAGATTTTTTATGTAAAACTTTGTGTAAGCCCTTGCAAATGCAGCTTAAATATACCAAATTCGAATCATTTAGAAATATGTTTTTCTTTTTCAGTCTGCTGTTCCTATTGCCTGGGTGAATTACCCAGTTTTCAATTTCAAAGGAAGACTTAATATTGGCATAAGCCGTTTAGAGTGTTGGCCAAGTGGAGTAAAGAGACATTTCGGCAGTCATCAATTCTTAAATCCTCTTGGGACAGTGGCAAGTAGTGGCAATGACAAAGGACCTTGTCTTCTTATAGAATTCATGAAATTTGCTCACTTGATCGTGTACCCATCAGATGATTTTGTATTTGAAATAGCGGCAATGAGTGTTGCCAATAACGATCAGGCTAAACACCCATTTTTAATTAAAGGTGGAAAACAGCATCGAATGCAAATCGAAAGAATAATCAAGAAAGATACTTTGATGCCTATGTTTGAGGAAGATAAGGAATTACTCTGGAGATTAAGGTGAGTATAATTTTATTTGACTAGTACAGTCAAACCTGTGTAAGACAGCCAACATAATCTGACCATTTAAGGGAGGTGGCCTTCGTATGGAAAACCTGTGCATAACGGTCATTGTCTTCAGAACAACATATCGACCGTTTTCTGCAGGTTATTAACTTAAGTAATAAAATGAGCAGCAACAAAAAACGGAAAGGAAGGACTTCAATGTGGCTGTCTAGGCAGAGTGGCTGCTTTATAAAGGTGGCTGTTATAGCAGGTTTGACTGTATGTACCAATAAGTAAGTTTACTTTTCAGAAAATTTGTCAGATAACTTTCTCCACCAGAAATTTTTTAGTTATTATTCACTGATTTCATTGTGACATTTTAGAGCGGATTGTTGTCATGATTACCCACAATCTTTGCCTAAACTTCTTGAATGTGTTAAGTGGGACTCACGAGACGATGTGGCACAGGTACTTTTCTTGTTTGTTTTTTACTTAAAATAGGCAATGGTGTTTGCCAGAATAAAACGTGTTAATTTAATTTTAGCGGTATTAACTCGATCTCTGAAGTTTGATGCTTCCATCTGTTCTAGATTTATTTTCTTTTGCAAAGTTGGAGACATGATTTGGAAATCGAGATTGCTTTGGACCTACTCGACTATAAATTTCCTGATATGAAAGTTCGAAGTCTTGCTGTCGAAATACTGGACAGCTTAATGTATGAATTAAAAATCATGTTGTGTAGTGCCTATAAGTGTGTTTGTCTAAACAAGATGGGATCATAAAACTTTTTGGTTGAAAATCTCTTATTTTCGTTTGAAAGAACGAGGCATTACGCAACAATGTTTGAGCTAATGTTGAGTGTAAACTAGTAACGATTGTTTATTGTTAGACAAACATATACCTGTTAGCACTTAAAAAAGGATAGACCAAATTTTCAATTAGTAGCAAAGATGGCATCAGTTTTAGAATGAACAAAATGTTTTGTTTTGAATACTGATATCCAAGAATAATTTTTTCAGATTTTATAAGGTTTGAACCATAAACATAGGTAAGAAGAAACTGTCACATGAACGATATGTGAAAAGTCATTGTAATGACAGGAATGTTTTGTTTTTGTGATAGGGATGGAGAATTAGAAATGTACTTACTACAACTAGTCCAGGTTGGTAATCATGCATAAATCCTAAATGTTTTGGAGTGTTATTTTCTTATCTTCAAATTCATTTGTTCTTTGTCTTGTTTATTGTTGTTGCAATTATGAGCTGGCTCCAGCTTATTAAGTTGTTAGGTTGAATGGTTATAATAAATGTATAGGTTGTCCTTTCTGATTTTAATAGTTATAAAATGCATTCTGGAAGCTATTATGAATATACCTCTTCTATTCTTTTGCTGTTATTATCAATAAAATGACTACTTTTAAGTAGTGGTTGGTACCTGTCATTTAAATTCTGACATGACTAAAAATTGATAGGTTTATGTCTTTATTATAAGCTTATTATAAGCTTATTATGATAACAGTTGCAACTTTCTGTAACCTTTTTTTTTATTTGGCAGGCATTAAAGTATGAGCTGTACTTAGATTCACCATTAGCGAGTTACCTTCTGCGAAGAGCTTTGAATAATAAGAGAATCGGCCATTATCTATTCTGGCATTTGAAGTAAGTTGGTCAATAAGTGTGTCGATATCTTGATTATTATAATGCATTATACTCTTATACTCAGTTTTAAAGTTTATTGCTTTTGTAATCTAAATCATCAAAATCATTTGTCTACGTTTTCGTTTAAGAGCTGAAGTTGGTACCCCTGAATGCTCTCTACAGTTCGGTCTCTTGTTGGAAATGTACTGTCGTGGAGCTGTCAGTCATATTCCTTCCTTGCTCCGACAAGTAATTATTTTGTTTTTTAACAAAATTTCAAAAGGAATCAATGTCACCTAATGCTCACTGTTAAAAAACAACAACACTGGGTCGAGCAACACAAATTATTTTGGAATATTGGTAGGACTTATGAATCACAACCAAAAAGTGCTATTCAGGCCTCTTCATGGTAAAGCTCGTTCCGTTACTGTCCAGGTTCCATGGTTTGCAAGGAGGGAACCAAATTTCTGTTTCAGTTTCCATAGTTCAAACAAAAATACTTGTGACAAAAATTCCAATTTGTGTTTCATGTGAAAGTTTCAAAAACTTTTGATGTTCACTTTGAATTTTCTCCCCACTTTACTTTAATTTAAAAAAAAAAAATCATTAGTGTAAGTGTGAAGCCAGCCACATAAAAACAACCCATTCGGAAAATTTTGTTGCATTACTGTTACCGTAAAGTCATGAAACCCATGGTATTGAAAACTTCACAGAATCCATTCGTTCTCGAGGTGTATTTAAATGGAACCTGGGCTTGGTTTACGTACATTACTGAAATTACTGGGCCTGTTTGTGCTGAAATTTCCAAAAAAAGATCCAGTGTTTTCTTAAAGGGGATGTGAGGTCAAAATTTTATCAAATATTTTTTTTTCTTATTTGAAAGTGCATTTCTCAACCATCAAAAAAAGATATATTTCATCTGTTGTTTATTTTTTATATTTTTTATATATACCAAAAACGGACCTTTTAAAGCTTCCCCATTGTTGCTATAGTTGCAAAATTTATGACGTCAAAATTGCAGATGTTGTTCAGCAAATCACATATTCTAATTTACAGTTAAAGAAAATCTTTAATCGAACATGTTAAAAGTAGTTTGTTTAGTGAAAAGTCTTATAATTCTTTATAGTAGATAATGATCATGGTATCCCAAAAATGTTTCTGAAATGAATGACAAGTATGTTTTAGTTCTGGTTTCAAATATGAGTACTAGTTTCGATATATATACAAGTTTCGTAAGGCTCTTTCTAGATTTGTTAGATCATGCGACAAAGTGTTCTAAGATAATAACGACAAAAAAGTATTTAGGCAACTTTGTTACACAGGATATGGTCTATTGGAATTTTTACACCATTCCCAATCCGGAAAAAGATCTCAGATGTCTTTCAAAGCAATCTGGATGAAAGTGATCTCTGGATACCAGGACACTAAGTACTTGAGATTTAAAGTTGTTTATGTTTCATTTTCCATTGCCAAGGTAACCATTGAGAGCATAGTTTGCACTCTTTCTTAGGATCTGGTATTTTAAAAAAGTGTGTTCTTTTTTCATTTATTTTCCCGCTTGTATTTGAGCACCCAAAAGCTAAGCATGTTTACAAATTAAACATTTCTCTAGTTATTGTTATTATTAATATTACTAATATATATTCCGCAATTTTGACGTCACAAAACTCTCCTCTCTCCATCACATGTGTTAAATATGTAAATCATTAAATCTTAAATATTTACCTAAATACAATGAATTTTGGAAAGTAAATTATTGGAAATTGCTGTTTTGTATCTTTTTGGTGTTGGGACAAGAAATAAAAAAAATGAGTTTCTAAACCTCACATCCCCTTAAAGATCAGTGAGTAATACCAATCTCTGCTCATTAATGGCATATGATGCAGTAGACTTAATCTCTCATAATTATGGGTTTCTAGGTTGAAGCAATCAATAAACTGAAAACTGTCACGGAGATCTTGCAGTCATACAAAGACCAAGATGTACAAGTTCATTTTTTCTCTGTTTATATTTTTCACCCTCTACATGCAATTAATACTCTTTTTTGAATCTGACATTTTCAAAAAAAGTTTTGTTTGTTTACCATACTTTTATGTTTTTGCTTTCAGAATAAAAAGAAATTGACATTAATGAGACAGTGTTTTGAAGGGGACAGTTATGCGAATGCATTTTCGGATTTAATATCACCATTAGATCCGAGTATCAAACTTAAAAAACTAATGTACGTAAATTTGATTATTCTTTGTTTTGTTACTGCGAGCTAGTGCATCAAAGGAGAAATTATTTATTTCACCATTAGAGATCCTATGCTTTACAAAGCTCTAGATTGGGAACCACTTTGTGTATAACTAGTTTAGGAAGAATGCCCCCAAAAACTAAGCTAACCAGAGCCGAGCCCTAATCCTTAACCCATGATGTGGGGTGGAAGGTGATGGGAGTTTCAAATCCCTCTGCCCTACTGCTGCTCATTTGAAATTGATTGACTTCCTTGGTGTTTGTGTTAAATAATGCTAACTTATTTGTTTAGAGTTGGAAAATGCAAATTCATGAGCTCAAAGAAGAAGCCATTATGGCTAGTGTTTGAAGTCGATGAGGGAGTAAACGAGTATTTGATAATGTTCAAAAATGGCGATGGTGAGAACATTTTTATTGATAAAGTCAAATTCCAATTTCATCAGCTATTCTTTTTTGTACGTGGTCGAAGAATTTCAAACAACTAATGTGTTCTGCAACTTTTCTTTTCCTCGAAATGAACTTATTGTTGAGCTCCTTATGCGCATCAATTTGGTGCCATCACTGGTTCACAGGATTCACATCCTGGACTGGAAGTCTACTGAGAACTAGGGCAATGAAATGGGACCTGAAGCTCTTATGGCAAGCAAAGGTTGTGTGTTCAATTCCCACTCGATCCATTACCTTTGCAGAGATTGGTGTGTAACAACTGATTTCAATAATATATACTAATACTTGAACTTATATTTCTGCAAATATTTTCCCATGAATCAGATGTACTTACTTTTTATAAACCACTTCTTGAGTAACCCGCATTTGTTTGCCTATATAGTATTATAATGAGGGTTTTATTTGCAGACCTTCGTCAAGATATGCTGACATTGCTATCACTACGATTGATGGACAATGTTTGGAAGAAAGCAGGTTTAGATTATGGTATAATACCATACAAGTGTTTGTCGACTGGTCCTATGGTTGGTTTGATTGAAGTTGTACCAAACTCCGATACACTTGGCCGTATTCAAGCTTCCAAGGGTGCAATCAGAGGGGTTTGGAATGAGAAGAACTTGCTTTCATGGTTAAGTGAACAAACTAAAGGAAATAATGAGTATGTACTCTTCTTCTTCTTCTTCTTCTTCTATTATTTATCATATTTTACACAACAAAATGTTGGTTAGTACTGAAGCTGATAATAACATAACCTAATAGTGTGTTTATCTGCTAATTTGAAACCATCTAACTTTTCGGTGATAAATGTGATCTGATCCAAACAAATTTAACAAGGTTTCCACCATGAAGTTTTGATGGTCTGGAATTGGCAGATCAACTGTATGCTAAAGATTATAGATGTATGCGTGGTGAAATATTGTTGACGTAAATATATTATAAATATATAAATATAAATATATTATATCTTAACAACATCCTATTAGATGGTAAGTTATTTAATAAATTTATTATGCTTAAAGTAGAATCGTTTTTCATAATTGAAATTGTTTTTTTTTCTTCATTGGCATCAATTAATTAACTTTTTGAATAATTTAGGTAAGATATATTATTAACCTTTCATGAACTAAACTATTTTAATTAAGTTTTGAGCATAGTTTATCTGATAGTTTGACGTCTAACCTATAAAATCACTTGACTTCTCTTTCAATTTCTGATAATATGACTACCATTATGAACTTGTGTTCACGATCACCAAACCGCTCTTCCCTTTAATAAATTGTTTGTTTATGTTTTTCTCTGTATATTATCCATAGCAAACTGGACGTCTTTATGAACAGTTTCATTAGATCAGTGGTGGGGTACAGTATTGCAACATATGTTCTTGGTGTTGGCGATCGACACAATGACAATATCATGATGAAGGCTGATACTGGCCAGGTACTCACAACCACTTTTGATGTCTAAAAGGAAGCTTGACTTCTAAAGAATTTAAAAATGAAGCCTCTGTGACAGTTTAAGGATAAGCTCTAACTTGCTCAAATTAGCCATACTTTATTTGATTGAAATGTCGCCTGGTAACCACCACACTTTGAGTAGGTCTATAAACAAAGTGTTTTGATATTTTAAAAGTGCTTTAAGGCTTTAACACTTACATGGTGGGTGGGTTCCTAATAAGAATTAAATTTTTTTTTCAATCGTATGAAAAATTCTTTTAGACCAATTAATTCCCTGGATATTGGGCCCTCCCTCAAGCTTAATTTTTAGTTGTCGAAACGTTTTATGCTAGAATCTTTTTATTTTTGTTAAGCATAGTTTACACCATGCAGTTTTCGTATTCAATTTGTAAGCTGTTTCACATTCTTGAAATGGAATCTTCATGATTCGAGTTTAAATGCAGGAGTAAAATAATGTAGACAATTCATTGTCATCTTTGTTATGCTACTGTAAATAATGACCCTTTGAACCCCCGTAACAATTTTACAATTGAATAACAATACTACTGTATTTTATGCCTTGTTATCTAAAGACGGGTGTCAGTGTACTTCTTCTCTCTTTCTCTTAATAGCTTTTTCATATTGACTTTGGTCACTTCTTGGGCAATTTCAAAACCAAACTGGGCATCAGACGAGAACGAGTGAAATTTGTTTTGACTAACGATATCTTATATATCATCAGTCAGTGCAGATTCGAGTCATCTGAAAGGAGTAATTTTGAAATGTAAGTAACAATAGCTTTCAAGTACCTGTTCAACCGATACCCTGTTGACCCTTATAACACCGGCCCCTTTTAAAAAGGCCATTTTTTTTTCTTTTTGAAATTTTAAACTGTTTAAATTTCACAGAAAAACACTTTTTATGCCAGTCGTTAAAGTTAACACCATTATAAGGGTCAACAAGGTAACCTCCATTTTTACCTAAACGTAATCCAGATTAAATAAACTTTTTTCTCTCCGTTGTTGATGGCATGGGATACTGTTATTTTTTCTTCTCCATTTGATTCTCTATCAATTATTTTGTCAGAAGTTGAATTTATGTGCTTGTGAATTGAAGTGTTCATGGAATACACACTTTTTTTTATATCGTTTTTGAATCTGACAAAAAACGAAGCAACAGCCCAGCCTTAAGGTGGATTTTCTTAGCAAGCAAAAAAAAACATAACATCATAAAACCAAACCAAAAACTAAATAAAGCAGTTGCAGAGTCAGCAACACCAAAAGATGGACTCGAACAGAATACATTTTCAGTTAGCATCATCATCATCTGGTGGATATTCTCACAAAACTTGAGATTGCCCCCCTGGGTTTACCTGAATTCTCTTAAATCATAAATGTTTAGGAATTTCGCTAAGCAAGATTTATACACCATCTGGAACTAAGTGCTTACTCACCTATGAACATCATTACTATGAAAATAGAACTCATTACACATTTTTTGAGTGAAAGTCTCAAATTGGATAATAAAATTAATTTGTTTAGGAACCACGGGGACTCAAGTTTTCCAACATACAAAATACGAAAAAATTTTGGGAAAAATGTTTGTATGTGTGTTGATGTTTTTTTGCCCTCCCACTTAATATCAGCACGAAATTGGTCTAACTTTGGTTCTCCTTGATACTAATTGTACACAAAGTAAGGCATATTTAATCCGCACCCCAAAAATGTAAAAATTCTTTTCGTGAAAGTAAAAAGCAAAAACCAATCCACAGAAAATGAGATTTACACAGTATGAAAAAATAAACGCTTCAATAACAAAAGTTCTGTTAACATACACCAATGCTGTCAGTCAACTACATTTAGGGGTCACCAAGAAAACATTTGCAATACACTTTAGCTGCATTTCGCCACAAGAGTGTTTTGTTGACAACCCATTAAATGATTAAATGATTAAATGATTTCTGTGTATATACGATTAATCACAGAGGCGGATCTAGATGGTATGTCGAAATTTGCGGAGGAGAACGTTAGCTATTAAACCGTAAAAGAAAAACGTACAAGTAATCCCATTGGTGATACGTACTGAAAACAGAAATTAGGTTTATATCTCCACAATTTTTTTTCTGAATTGAAAACTGAATGTTTCAACATTCACTAATTAGCAATATTAATGATCAAGTCATTGTCTACCAACATGCGCAAGAATCTTGGTTGGTAATTTAAATGCTTTTTCCAAACTTTCGTTTGTTTAATTTGTCTCTCCGAGAGGTCATGCACGAAAATAAAATAGAGATTTTTTCAAAAGACATTAGCACTTTACCTTTATTTTCACAAATTTTGGTTTGATTTAAAGTTTAGTTAACATCCCAGTGGACAAAATCTTCAAAAAGTGTCTGTGGAGGAGTTTTTCCTGTAGGAATGCAAGCAATATCGCCTGCTGTTTCAATAAAAAAAACACTCCTCCACAGAGACTTTTTGAAGATTTTGGGATTGTGGTTATAACGCAATGAATGGTAAGTGGGCAAATATACACTTGACAAATGAATGGAAAAAGAACTAACAAGCAAAGGAAAATCAATTTATATCTTGAGAGTACTCTAAAGCAGCATGCAAACCAGAATAGCTTTAGAAGCAACCAGTATATTTAAAAGTTAACTGAAGTTGTCTAACTTAAGCAAATAAAATATAGCAGAAAAGTTCCAAAAACACTAACGAATACTTCGTTCGTTCAAACAGGTCAGCCATCATAACAACTATCACGTTTTTCTGAGAGCTGCAGCGTATACGGAAAATATTCTGGAGCTCTATCTATTATCTCTCGAATAATGAAATAAGCTCGAGTACTCTTTAGCGATAATGCCGTGGCCATTTTTTAGAGAGATAATAAAACCTTCTAGAAGCATCTCACGTGAAGAAGTTTTATACGAAAAATAAAGCAAAAAAATATTAATATGGAAACCGATACTCAGCGTACCGTAAACGACAGGGGCGTAGCCGTAAAACGTCGTTGATTAATAGAAAGAACCAAAGGACAAAGTGGAACATTATATCTGGTTCCAAAGTTCGTCCTCAGAAAGTTCACGGGTTATTTCTTGTAAACTATCAATCGTCTTCCTAAGTAGATAGAGAACAACATATATGAGACTGTATTAGAGACAACTTTGAGCCAAAAGCCAAAATTTTGTGTTGCTTCCCAGTGGGCAAAATCTTCAAAATGTCTATGAGGTGGAGTGTTTTCTATAGGAATGGCAAACAATATTGCCTGCTGTTTCAAGACTTTTTGAAGATTTTGCCCATGGGTTAACTAAATTAAAAAGCGTGAATTTACTGGTAACTAACTTGAGCTGTACTTTTTCTCCCCCTTTATTTCCTAGATTTAAGAACATGTGTATTGAAGCATTCAAGGTATTACGAAGCAAAGGGAATCTTTTTATTACCGTGTTTGCGATGCTGTTATCGACTGGTATTCCCGAACTGGAGCAGCCGGAAAATTTGGATTACTTGCGCGATTCGTTAGCGTTAGTTAGTGACGAACTGGACGCCGTCAAACATTTTGAGAAGTCGTTCAACGAAGCCAATCAGAATAAAACGTCGACGACGATGAACTGGATGTTTCATAATCTTAATCATCACTGGATCGGATAAAAAGGCGTATTGAATATAACTACTAAAGAGACTGGTAACTAACTGGTCTTTTCAGAAGTTTTTTTGTATATAATATATAAATACATGATGACGTTTGTATAAAGGAACACGTTTTTTTCTCTTGTGATGTTTCTTACATTTTGTGTTCTTGCGATTTTCTTTTTTAATGACACCCTCCTACACTTACTTAGAACTGAATTTTTGATATAAATGTTTTGAGATGTAATGCCTGAATGGTTGCATTTACTTACCATGTTGTCCACTATTATAAATCATGTGACTGTTACGTAAAGTACCAACGTGTCTGAAATGGTGAAAAAGAACGTTACAATACTCCGATCCAGTCTGACATGTAGTTCAATGGACAATTTATCTTCACCAAAGTTAAAATAGTGCAAACGTTTCGAATTTTGTCTGGGTAAGTGAGGTTATGCCTCTTCAGATGTTGTTAATTCATCATCACAACGAGAAAAAACTGAAAGCATTTTTTTTAAAAGAAGCTTAATATATATATATATATATATATATATGTAATGTAGACCAGCCTCCTCTTATCTTATATATATATATATTTTCTCACTTTGTTTTCCTTTTTTTCTTTTCTTTCTTTTTTGATAAACATTATATAAATTTCCTAGGCCTTAGGTTATTAGACCCTTTTTTAAATTTTTTTATTTCTCATAATTCTTTTGTACGATCTGTTTTGTTTAATTTTTTTAGCAAAACTTTTTCTTGTATTGACATTTGTTTACGTAATGGTCTTTGGAAATCTCCATACTTGTTGTTGTTGCTGTGTATAGTTATGTTTGCCTATAGTTCAATTGGATGTTACTTACGCTGAGGCAGAAAACCATGTGCGTAGGAGTACGGGACCAAAAAAATGTGTGCTTTAAGTAGAGGTTTGGACTTCAAGGAGAAAGGCACCCGTTCCCAGAAAAGGTGTCTGCTCTAAAGATGGTGTCCGCTATATGGAATGTCTGCTATAGAGAGGTTAAACTGCTTCTATTAGTAGAGATCACTTTCGGCAATAATTGCAGTGGCTTGTTCAAAACGGAAGCAGCTGTTGCTTTACACGATATTAACTTTCATGTACGACGCTCGTCGCGCAATATGCTGTAATCAGAATATAACAAATGCTCCGGAATTTGGTGTTATTCTTGTCTGTGTCTAATTGTTTGGGTACACGAGGCAAGAATTGAAATTAATACCCTTAACGTTCGGGGTTAAGGTATGACTGATGACACACGTGCTTCCCTCGTGCATAGGTTTTTCGCTGCTGGCTCAGTCACAAAAATATGCAGTTTGTACACGTAATAAGAAAACAGCTTCATACTGTATTTGTCAGAAATGTGCATACAAGCCAGTCCACACAAGGAAATCCGTACCAACGTTAACCATGAATAATATTGGTGCTGTTTTTTTACAATGGGGGGTTAACTTGTGGGAAGAATAGTCGAGAAAACACTTTAATTGAAATTCTTCTTAGCAACGTAGTTCAACCTGTTATACATTTATTCCAAATATGTTATTATCATGGTTACTAGTGAATTTTACTGAATTCATATTATCGAAACAGTTTTATTTCGTAAAATAAATTTACATAACCGAACACTTCATCTATTAACTACAACCATAGAAATACGAGAAGTAATATACTTCTCGTGTTTCTATGCTTCAACCAACTTTTTTCATCTTTGGCTTTCTCGAAGGCTTCGTTCCAGCTAATATTCATATAATTTTTTAATTCGTCTATGAATTTTATCCATGTTAGTGGTGGCCTGCCTCGTGAATGGTGGTACTTTTCGATGGCGTACTGTAAAACTTTTCTGGCTGGGGTGGTTTCATCTAACCTGGTTAGTTTTCCAAACCATTTGAACCACGATTTTGTTATGTTCGTTCTAACTGTTTACATCAAGTCATTTAATGTTTACATGTATGTTCTCAGGAGTTTTCTCTGGAAGGTATTTATTTTTTGATTATTTTTTGTGAGTGTCCAATGTTATGAATTATAAAGGAATATTGATTGTACGTATGTAGACAGGAGACGTCAGCTTATTTCTGATAGGGTACGCAAATTTTCACGCTTGATAGGGTTAAGCTAAAATAAAATGGAAAATACCTTAACATATTGAAATTTACATAACCGTAAATAAATTCAAGTGTACAGCCAATATAAATTGATTTTCGCGAACAATCAATACGTCAACTTTGTTAAGGAATCAAATGGGGGTCAAATTAGAGGGGAACCCTTGCATTGCGTCAAATGTATACAAATCATTTATTTGCACCGCTTTTATATTTTATCTGCACTGATTGGTTTCGTCGATCGTCCTGGGATTTCAAAATCGTTACAAAAATGACGTCACAGTAAAAATCGTGACATTTCACATGAAGTCTTCTTGCAGCCCGATTAAAAGAAGAGCTCGAACATTTTTCGATATCGGCAATTCGGGAGAAATTTGGACCAACTTTCGAACGTTCTTCAATTTTCATAAGAATTTGCATTGTACATTGTGCATTGTTGAATTTAACGATGCTGATTTCGAATTTGAGAAACATTTTCGATATTTTGGCCGAAAAAAAGGATGATTTGGGCAAAATTTGGACCAACTTTCAAAAATGCTTCAAATTCAATTTTCATGAAAATTTGCATGTATGTAGAATAATTCAATGGTGCTGATTTCGAATTTGGGAATCATTTTGGATAATTTGGCCCAAAAAGGGCAATTCTGGCAAAATTTGGATCAACTTATGAAAGAAAGTGCTTCAATTTTCATGAAACTTTGCAAGCAGAACCAGGGATCGTTCTGTTTTCGCTGACGTCACTATAAAGATGCCGAAGAAGATTCCGTAGACGGTGTCCCAGATATTCTGTCTCGGCGCAAGAAATGTGTTGGAGTTGTGGACCACAAGCCGCTTTTCGTACTTAAATTTTTAACATTCTTGTTCCTTTGTAAGATCGTTTCTTCAGTCAATCAACGTAGCTTTCGTTTTCCAAACGGAGGAGGGTAACATTCTCTCCTCGACCGCTAGTCAGCAGTTACCGTTTGTCATTTTAAAATAATTAGTATATGTAATCTGACGTTGGCTAGTGCAATTATGGATAAATTTGTATGAGTTATTTCACGAGGCCGTGGGATGAGTGGAAATGTTTTCCCAGAAATGACAAATCACACTACCAGGAAAGCACAAGAGATGATATTGAGTCAACATTTAAAATATACAATAGAAATATTTTTAAAGATCTCAACAAAACAAATTGATCATTCGAAAAAAAAAGTTCTTTCTTTGTTTCCAAAAATGTTCGATTACAAACTTTCAGAAGCAAATAAATAAGAAGCAGATGAGGTCGAAGGGTTTGAGTCAAACACTTCATTTTAAAAGTTCAAAGGTCTCTCATACGGCGTATGACAATGGGCGCCATTTCATCAAAAAAATCTGATCGTGTGATTACATGTAGTTTTATCAGAAGGAGATCTTTATGTTATGAAATGATTTAATTTTGTCCATGGTAAACCCTGGGCACATGAATGTTTGAAAAAAAATTAAGTGATAAAAATTAGCTATAGATATAAACACTAAAACAGACACGATGCAGTATCAACGAGCTACATAGTTTTATTATCTCATCCGCCCTGATTCAATGCAAAAATGATTATAGTTAACAAAAATGATTATAGTTAACTAAAATGAGAATAATTATATACTTTCTCTTTTACTAATTTGAGTTTCAAATCTGAATTAATTGTCGTATGTTGTCAATCTTGGTGAATAATAATTGTGTTTTGTGGTTTATATATAGTATTCGTAAGCTTTTTTATCGAAGTCTGACAATCGAATTATACTTTCTTTTCATCTCTAGTTTTTACTTCCGTTTTTGGTAGAAGTATAGAAAGATCATATCGTTCTAAGTTTATGTTAGCTTTGTAAATAATGACACTGCTGTTGTTATAAAATGTTTGCTGCAATAATTTTAGATATATTTAATGAATTGTGGTGTAATATGATGGAGGAACTATTTATATTAAATCTAATGAAGAGCTTTGTGCCACTGGATTGTTTTTTTTTTTTGGTTTGTCTTCTTGAAATTAACAAATAATACTAATTAAAAAAAGAGATGTATCTCTAAGAAACATCCTGGCCATTTACTTTTGAGCCAGGTTCAACCCACTGTGACAGTTGATAACAGTTGAATTTGAATTCAAAAAAAAAAAGGATCCAATGGGATTCAGTCTATTGTTTCTTAAATATGCGAATTAATTAATAATATAGAAATAAAGGTTCGTCTACCACAGTTGACATTTTGTTAACTGATAATTTATCCCGAGTTCAAACAGTTTTGTTTACATATTTTTCACTCACCTAGATTAAACATTTTGTATGTAAACGCGTAAAGTTTTGTGCTAATACGGACAGCACTAACAGAATAATTATTTCATGTAGAAAATTTTATTGGCTGTCGCGTGCCCTGTTTCATCCAATCAACGACCGAGGCCATAATCTAGCCGCGGTGTTGAAACTGGCGCTTCGAGATGATGCACCAAACAAAAATTATATCCCACGTATTTTCGAAAATACATAAAACGGACGAGGAACATAAAAAAAATTATATTTAAAAATTTTAACTGAATCTTTGTTGCGGTAAATACGTATTTAAAATGATTTCTTTTAAACTATTTAACGCCTCCTTGCGTTTAAAAGGGTTCCTAAGAGTGAGTGTTCATTGGAGAGGGGCGTTAAAAAGAACATAGGCATTATTAAAAAATACGGCATACGTAAATCCTGGCAAATTCTGGTAATTCGATTGGGTATCCACAAAATAATGATGTAATAGCTCCTTTTCAAACACCGTATAATGGCCTCGTCAACAAGTATGGCCTCGCAAAACCATATAACTTTTGTCTTGGTTAGTGAGGCAAAATATAGATCGCCTCGTATTTTCAAACATTTTTATAAGACTTTTTAAAGCATTCACGAAGTTGTTAAGCTCTATTCAAAATTCAAATTTTAATCACTTCATAATAATTTCATAAAATTACTTTTTTTTTCTATACTAAGAAAAAAATGATTATTTCTTAAGTGACGACTTAACATTCTCGAGTAAAAATGTTCATTTACTATATATCATGGATAGCATGGGATATATATATAAAGTACGAAATGTTGACAATTGTTTTAATAGACGTTTTGCTATAGTAATTTGGTTGTTATAGCAAAGCCTGAGTGGATGATGTTTAAAAGTGTGCATTATTGAAATCCATGCTTTTTTGTAACGGTGGGGAAAAACAATTTTAAACTTCGATTAGCTTTCAAGGTTTTTTGAAGATTAAGATTGATATACCTATGTATTCAACGTGGTTATTTAATTAAAACTGATTAAGACCGATATTCCGTCGTGAAAAAAAAAAAGAAGTTTTCGTTAAAGTTATAAAATGTCGTGCATTTGTTATTCGTGGATTGTGACAGTCCAGTAAATTTTTTGGTGGTGTTTGTATGGAGGTGAGGTTGATCGGTGGGTGATGTTGATTCACATAGACGAAATTTCGTAACCCTAACCATAGTCATTAGAAAATTCCCTGGTCTAGAAGTCTATGTGAAGCTCAATTGTCGGTATTTTTTAACTTGGACTACCTAACTGTAGTTTATTTTGCATACATTTTGATCACATGATGGTAAATAACTACTGTGGATTGGTTGGAACCTTCTATTGTCGGTATTTTTTAACTTGAACTACCAAAGTGTTTGTTTTGCACACTTTTTGATTACATGATAGGGACTTAAAGAGACTAAGACCAACGGCGGATATAAGGTATGTCAAAAATTGTGGAGAAGCACATTAACATAATTTCTGTCATCAGTCTGTATCACCAATGGGATTTTTTGCACGTTTTTCTTTTATGCTTTAATAGCTAGCACTCTCCTCCACAAATTTCGTCATACCCTCTAGATTCGCCTCTGAAGACGGTAACGAGAACGGCAACGCGTGAAAACTGCTTATTTTTACAAAATATACAAAAATTCGGGGTACTTTGAATGTTTTGGAAGAACATTTTTATATGTAGTATGAAATGCTATCAAACTCCCTTTAAAGAAAATATCTTACAAATAAAATTTACGACTTCTATCACGTCTTCGTTGTCAACAGGACTTGAAAAGAAAAGTTTTCACGTTGTCTAAAGAATGTCAAACTCCTACTAATGAGGTAATTACTTAACAAATTTTCCCAATGGATATTTCGAAGTGAGCTTTTCTTTCTTACAGAATTCTATAAGGAAAACAAAGTTTTGTTTCTAAAGGCAATAAATGAATATACATATCTCCAAAAAAATGATGACTCGAAAATTAGGGGCCCAAATAAGAAGAAAATGTAACCGTTGTAAATGTAGCTGCCCAACTAAGAAAAAAAATGTGACCGTTCGCGATCCCCCTGCCAGTGGCTGCTGAGTCCGCAAAAGTACTGACAGTCTGTGATTATATACTTATCTATTGCCTTTAAATAACTACTGCGGATTAATTGTAACTTTGTCATGTGATCAAAATGTGAGCAAAACAAAGTTTGCCGATTTAAAATATCAATGAAAAAATTAAGAGTAAGTTGCTAATAGACTTCCAGCAGAGAGAGTTTTCCAATGGTAATGACTATGGTTTAACCTTATGGTGAACGCACAAAATTCGAGTTTTTGAAACTTAATCGCTGCCATTATTGTAGGAATCACTAGCTACGTATGCGTGATCCGAAAATTACAAAAACGAACTAGTGCCAGTAGAAGAAGAACCAGATTTAGACAGGAGAATTATCTTTCCATAAACTACCATGAAATTTAATGCATTTATGTAAATGTATAATTGTGTTTTGGAAACCTTAAAAAGCACCACAGGTTGAACACAACAGGTTAAATACTATTTCAATTATTTATTTTAATTTTACTGACTTACTTAAACAGACACTGTACAGAAATGTAGATAACCCCTTACTAGCAAGAATAAGAATAACAAACAAATAGGTTGGCCCATTAAAGCTCCAATTGTAAAACAATACATGCAATGCACGATCCAGTGTTGTTTTAAGATCAGTGGTAAACCTCATAAAAAATTGAAATTTCATCATCTCATCAGGGGCCAAAATCTTCAAAAAATCTATGGAGGAGGAATGTTTTCTATAGGAATGGCAATCAATATCACCTGTTATTTCAATAAAAGAACACTCCTCCAAAGAGACTTTTTGAAGATTTTGGGCATTGGGCTGGCACACTCTTCATATGAAAAGTGCAGTTAGGAGGAAAGGTTTGTCGACAAGTGATCATGTGCGATTCTTCAAATCTACTTACCGTTTAAATCAAGAGTTTATATCCTACCAATTTTGACGTACTTCATGATGGCGGATATCCACTAGATGTTTCTTTCGGCGATGCATGCCAAAATGTCGAAACTTCTAAAGAAATTATTCTGATGCGTCGTTCCGAAATTCTTCGGAGAATATTATTCTAGTGGAAATCCACCTATAGATCAATGGCTGGAAAAACCGATTGATTAAACGTGTTTAGTTATCGTTTGGTGGATAAACGGGAATTTGTCTAGAGCAAATCCGTTCGGATGATCTTTCTGCCTGTAAGACTAAAAATAGAATTGGTTAAAAGAGAAGCATCTGCAGATTAATGCATATGTTGAGATGCATTTGTATAAACAACTCATGCTATATTCTATCATAATTCATAACTCGTTTTATCAGATGTTTTTGAAATTTAAGGTCACGTGTTTGTTGAATAAAAATAAACTAAAAATGGAAACTGATGTTGTTGAACAAGACAAGTAAAACCAAAAAGGCCTAGTGTTGAATTGCAAAAGGCCTGGTGTTGAATTGTAAAAGGTCTGGTGTTGAATTGTAAAAGGCCTGGTGTTGAATTCTAAATGTAAGTTTTTTTTTGTTTTTTTTTCACATTTCACATTTTTTCACAGTCACTTAAGAATTCCCTGGTCTGGAAACCTATTACCAATAACTTGTTTGTCATTGGTTTACAAGTTACAAGTCTATTTAGGTAAAATTAGTCAAAATCTTTTTAGGATTTTGGAACAGTCTTCGAAAATCATGGATTACGGAAAATATCGCTTTTGGAATGGCAAGGAAGGGTCAACCAAAATCGATGTAGTTTGTTTTTTGCCGAATGGCATTTGTATCACCTTTCCGTTTTTGCTGGCAGACACCCCTCTTAACATGATCAAAAAATACTTATGGGAAGAAGCGGAACGATTTGCATTGTTTCGGTTACTTAAAGCACCGCATTTTTACGTCTTCGAAGCTGTCAGTGAAAAAGGTGGCACAGAGGAACTCCTCGATGAAAATCTCTCGTTGTTTTATTACAAACCTCTGCGACCGTATTTGAAAGTTGTAGCACGTCATGGTGATGAAGATGAAAAGTCACTGAAGTCCAAAATTACCAAGTTGCTCGGTCGAAATATTTCCAACTCAAAAAATCTTGAGGTGGTGGAATTTCGAAATCGCTACAAAGAGTTCAGCGCTGAAGTGGCGTATAAACGAGGACGATCAACTTGGGAACAACGCGCCATATACACATATCCACCCGAATACATCGCCGCCACTGAAAAGATGCCGGAACCGTTGTCAAAATTATTGGTATTTACAGATTGGCATCTCACAATGTCCATACGCATTAATACTGACATCAACACAACCCTTCACGTCTTTTGTCAAAAACTCCCGTCTGACGTCATAAAGATGGCTTTGGAGAAAAAAGCGAAACACTATCAGCAAGCCAATACAGAAAATCCTCAGGATTACATTCTGAAGGTTTTTGGGAAAATGCACTATTTGTTGGGAAGTGTTGAATATGTTGATGGTCATCCCACGTATAAAGAGATACCGCTGATCAGTTACATGGTAAGCAAATCGAATACCTTAATGGCCCTTTTTGACACCGGCCCAAATTTAACGCCTGCCCTTGTTACGCCGATCTTAATTGGTGATTTCCACCGTCAAACTCTTACAGACAAACATCTAACGTTGGGCCATTAATGGCCGGTGTCACTAGGGCTAATAAGGTAATGGGGTTATTCCCATTTCATTTCCTTATTTCCGACATTATGAATTAGTTTGAAAACCAATACATCAACATGTGATCAGTTAACTATCTCGTCCCTGCTCATGAACTGTGAATCTTGCTTTTTTACATTAGTCTTTATTATTATTGAGAAGTTAAACATCACAAATAAATATTTAACAAACATCTAACGGCCGATATAGGTACATCTTGCCGTGGGCGTGGGCGTGGGCGTGGGCGGCAAGATTGATGATTCTATGTTTGACGAGTTTCTTGTACCTCTTATGAAAAGTCGAAGTCTATCGAGGATAAGAGTGAAAATTATTTTACTGTTTACCCAGATAAGCCTCTTCGGAGAACTGTTATTAATGAGGGTCCTGCGCAGGAAATCCTAGAGCACGGAAGCCGCATGTTTGCTTCAACTGCTCAGCTAGACAACCCCCTAAGTGAGGAGCTGAGTGTTGTGTAGACCTTTCTCGAATTTCTCTAAACACCGTATTATGGCCTAGAATATTAAAATTGCTTTTAACTGCACTATGGGTAATTGGAATAATCGAGACCATTACTAAATATTAAATTATAAAATCAGTAAAACAATGAATTGTGGGTGAAAAGCAATAATCCTTTCTTTATTTTAGTGCATACGTGATTGTTTGTTATGGAAGAAACCTATCCAATTGCAGCTTACAAAGAAGTTTTCGTTAGATGTTGAACCACTGGTGCCGAAAAAGACCATCGTTTTGGAGGGTATACCGCCTGTTCCTCCAAAGAAAAATCTCAAAAAGATTTCATTATGGGATATTTCTCCGACAACAATGTTTAAATTAAAGGTTGTCTGTGCTTCGAATGTTTACGTTCACAACATGACGGTAGGTATAACTAACCAATCACATCACGTTCTTTTATTATCTACCAATCAAATTACATCCTTCTATGCTTTCAAAATTCCTGTACATAATGCTTATTAAGGGTGATTCCCCCTTCACTTTTTTGATACGCGTATCAGCACAAAATACAGTTCAAAAAATGTGTTCGTATTTTTTTACAGAATATTATGCAAAACTGCAGACGTTGCAGAATTTTAGTAACTTAGCTGGTTACCTTTTTCAGTGATACGCGTATTGCAAAAAAAAGTTGAATCCAAGTCAACTTTATTTTTTGGTACGCGAAGAGAATTATTGATACGCGTTTTTCCGAATTACAATCAATGCGCATGCTCAATGATACTGTATGTGCTGATAAACATATTATTTTTCGAAGTGAAAATCCTGGTCTAGACGTGGTTGCTGCAGGGTTAGTCAACTTCTGAAAACGTGAAAATTCTTCCTTTTTATCATATATAATCCACAACCCTTTCTTTTGAAGAAACAAATCATTTGTGGCATATTTCACGGCAGCGAAGAACTGTGTGAGCCACAAAAAACAACAATCATTTCTGGGGTCAATCCACAATGGAATGAATCTTTGGAATTTGATATTCCGGTATCAAACCTTCCACGGATGGCTAAGTTATGTTTCTCAATTATCGGATACCGGCGTGGTGAACCAAAGGTATTATTGTTTTAGTACAGTTGCTTTTTTATAAAACAGTGTTTGATAACTGATTTGTCGGGACTGTTCCTGTTTAGAGTTCATGGCCAGAGGTTTTTATATTTTCGGCTATTTTCTAACTAATTATTTGACACTGTTCCATTAGGTCATACTAATTTGCAGAATGGGTGGCGTAATGCGATCCTTATTTATTATGAACATGGTGCTTGTTTTGATTTCGCTAATTGTACATATACCGTATTTCCTCTATTAACCGCCCACCCTCTTTTAACCACCCACCCTCTTTTATGTGCCCATCTAATAAGCGCCCAGTTATAAGAGAAGAGATACTTTAAAGAATAGCGTGGCACGCTTCTAGTCACGTTTTCTAGTCACGTTTTCTTTTCGTAGACTACTATTGCTTGGGTCAACGTTCCTATCATGGACTTCCGAGGAAATTTAAAGTCATCAGGTTTGTTGCAATTGTATTGCTGGCCGAACTTTGGTAAGATCAAAAGTGAGAATAATTATCTGAATCCAATCGGTACTGTCGCGTCAAATGAACACGATGGCACGTCAATTGTCGTCGAGATCATGCGATTTGCAAATCAAATAAGCTATCCACACGAAGATGACATTTTGGAGCTGGCCATTAACACCGTCACCAGGGAAGGTGTCCAAAGTCAGCAGCCCCCAACTAGCAATGAACGCTTGTTGATTGAGGACATCATTAAGAAGGATTCTTTGGCCTCTTTTGAGGAAGATCCAAAGGCCATGGAGCTACTATGGAAATATAGGTTGGTACATTGATATCCGCCATCAACCGTTTTAATTTTGCAGGTTTTCATCTACAGGTCCTGTTAGACGGCATAGTTTATCTAATAGTTTAGATAAACTATACACAAAACTTTTAAAATAGATTAGTTTACGGACTAGTTTATTGTATATTTTATTATTTTGGTAGAAACATGGTAGCAAAAATCTGTACCTAAGAAACGAAAATGAAAAAGTTTACTAGCAAAACTATACGAACTGCACAGGAAGTAAAATAAAAACTCATCAATATAAGCATTACAGATTTTAAAGATCGTGTCGCGTGAAATCCATTTTCCGACGATCTGGAGCGTCAATTCTTTAACTCGCCGCAAATCCCTTATTTCTAATGCTCTATCCAAGACGTTTATCGTAATAATCAATAGACGTCAATGAATAAAAAAAGATTTTATATTATGGAAAACGTTTCTACTTTCAGCATTGGTTTATCTAATAGTTTACGGTTACGGTAGGGATGGGTGGGGTTATAAGTGTGAAGTCAATACTCTACATGGGACTTACTGGCAGTTTTTGACAGGTCAAAACAAATCAACTAAAAGTGTACATCCATGAAAACTGAATAACTTCCTGTTTACTTTGTTGACGAAATTCTGGTTTTGCATGTTTCAAAATCACTTTATTGTTTACATTTTCGATTTTCGTGGGTCGATCGGTTTTATGTTATTCTTAATTTCTCTTGTTTTGATTTCAGGTTTGTGTGTTGTATCGATTATCCAGAATCTTTATCAAAACTTCTGCAAGCCATGAAATGGAGCAAAAAAGAAAATGTAGCACAGGTATTATCCTTTTACGTCGTTATCAACCTCCACTCCCCTCGGGATTCTTGACTTTTCGATACTCTGGACAGGCAAGATACCCTGGATTGCGTCATCATTTAGAAAGATAATGATAAAAAATTGCTCATACATAAGCAGAAATATGTTATGACTAAATATATGGCGGTTATAGCTCCCTAGCTCCCTCTCGACATTCTGTTTCAAACACGTTAAAGCAAACTATATTTAGGCTGGCCACCTATTCAAAATCATTCCAGCTTCCAGCTTCTTTAGCTGGACTTGGAATAATGGTGACTATTACCAGAGATATGTAAAAAAAGAAAGATAAACAACTCGTTTGAACTTGATTGACAGCTTATTGTTAATCCTTTTGTTTCGCGCCTCTATTCAACGCTATCCGTGTCCCCAGATCCAGACTCTTTTTTTTTCGCGAATAATTAAATTCGGAAAAATTAAAACTTTACGAGTGTTACCGACAATTTATGTTGTCTTTGATTTGTCTTTCCTGAATATCTCCTGAGAGATTTCGATATTTTTCAGACGAATCTTAATCTCACACATATGCTTTAAATTTTTCTTAAAGTTTGTAGAAAATGTCAACATTTTAGAGAAAGAAGTAAAGAATAAGTTGTATGCTAATAAATTTGTCGTAAAACGAAGTCTCTGTCAGTAAAATCAATTTTTCAAGAAAACTACTGAAGTCTGATGTAAGTCTGGCTAATAACACGTAAGTTATGATTTTATTTACGAGATTATTTGATTAAGATTTTCCAACATTCGTTTTGAAACGAGATATTTTGAGGTAAAATAGATTTAAACTCGGTATTATAAATGAAATATTTGTCATAATTAATATACTCGTCGGTAGTGTTGATATTTAGATTCAAGATGGCTAACACATACCACGCTTTTCTCTTGTTTTCCCTATAGAATGGATGTTCATATAAATATGCTGGAGAAAATGTGTAGAGTATGTGGGAAGATAATAAAGATTAGTAAAGGTTATTTAAACCCAAAAAAAGCTTGTCAATATTTGGATGTGCTGACGAAGTTTGGTGTCTTGGAACAGGAAGATCCTCAGGTAAAATCTGCCTGTGTCTTATTTTTATTCACATGAATGAAGCTTGAATTTGTTATGGCTTTTAGGTTTTAAAGTGTTTTGTTACATTTTGTTCATTACTGTCTCTACTAACCTATGGCTTTCACCACCTCTTTTTGATATGAATTCTCCTAATTTGATATCCTATTATTTGTTGAGACAAGACTTACTTGCAAATCTAGCCATTTTGTTTTGATTTTTTTTAATGGGAATATTTTCTATCATCTAGATCTATCCTGCTAATCTTTGTATAACATGCAAGAGAAAATTGGAAAAAATACATCAAGGAGATACAAAAGTATCACAGAAGTAGTTGTTGCTGTTGTAGCCATCTTAAAAAGCGAGTGACATTCGGTGAACGAGAACTTATATGAAAAATTAAAATATGCGAAACTAGAAAAAATTATAAAAATTATCCAATGAGTATTCGCATAATTTTAATTTTCAACCAATGAAAATTTAGAATTTTAACAATTACAAGTAATTATATATTTAAATTATTCGCGCGAAACAATACTCACACCAGTAAAAGGGACACGGATAGCTTTTGCGAGAAACAACGAAATTGTTTATCTTTCTTTTTTTACATATCTCTGCTATTACTAAGAAACTCATAGAATCAATAAAACAAAAAATTGCATAACGATGAGTATAGACTTACTGACTTACTGACAAGAGGCTGACAAGCATACTGACAAGCATAATAAAATGTTTAAACAGAAATTTTGGGGGAAAAGTCTATTATATTATTTGTTGCATGTGTAATACCCCATTCTCTCTTAAACTTGGTCATCGGAAAGACCTTTAGCGCGTTCCATAGATATCTTCTAGACATCATTTTCTAGGTTTCAACTGCTTGGATATCATCAAAATAATGAAATTGAAGTATTCTGTTCTATTCATTTATTTTTTAATTTAGATGTATTATCTGCTTACGCAATGGAGGTCTGATTTGAATGTGGAGATCGCCTTGGATGTACTCGATTATCGTTTCCCTGATGATAGAGTACGAAGGCTTGCCGTTCGAACACTCGAGACACTCACGTAATATATTTCTATTTTCAATTCCTTGGTTTTTCAAAATTAAAACGTTAAAAAAAAAAAAATTAAAAAAAAAATTAGTCGGTGTTTACATTGACCCCTACATGAGATTTACCTGGTGTGTGATCGGAAATATATTTATATTGTTTGCAAAAAAACCCAGCATGTTTACACGAGTTATATATAGGTCAAATATGGCGCATGCAAGCAGAATCTGGCCTATATGTATCTACTATGCATGCGTATGTTCAGTCAAGTTCAATCTTTGTCCCTGGGAGCGTTCGGTTGCTTAAAAGCTTCTCGGTATCGCGAACGTTTTACTTGGTCCCTTGAGAGTTCGAGTTTGAGAGTTGAAGCGGGATTTAGGTAAACACGACACTCAAACGGTTTGAGCATTCATATCGGGTGAATGTCTCATATGGGATCCATATAAACGCCGCTTTTTAGAGATGACTATGTTGAGGTATTATCTTCTTATATTTTTTGTCGTTAGTGATGGTGAATTGGAATTGTACTTAATGCAGCTGACACAAGTGAGTTAACATTACGTATAGTTGATGTTTTAATATTAAAATGTTTAACTTATTCGGTTAATTTCTCCTGGTGTAAACCTTTTTAAATTTGTCTGGGTCAGCGAAGGCTGGCGTCAGGCTATGTCTCGTTCTTTCAAACATTTTTTTATAAGAGTTTTCACTGGACATGTCAGCTGGTCTGGAAATCATACAAAAACGGCCTCTATTCATTGCGAACGGTAGGCAGCTGAACTGGAAAGTGTAAGGGAGTAAAAGATCTGTACACACTAGTCCTATAGCAACAGGAACGTTTAGGAAGTCAAGTTATCGATAAGATTCTTTTTTTTTTCTTTCTTTCAGGCTCTCCGATATGAATCATACTTAGATTCTCCATTGGCGCAATATTTACTTAAAAGGGCTTTAAACAACAGAAGAATTGGTCATTTCCTATTTTGGCATTTAAGGTAAGCTTTCAAAACACTGAGAACTTTTTGTGTTCAAGATAATCTTACTTTCATATAGCAGGTAAAACATAAAAAGTGACCGAGTACTCATCAGGTCAAATGCGGACTGAAAGAACCATGTGTATATTTAGCATGTTTATTTGCGTAAGTGAACCCAGGTGATAGAGATATGTGTATGGAAATACTCGAATAATGAACAAGCACAACAATCTTCTTTTTTAGAGCAGAAATTACCAATCCAAACTGTTCGTTACAGTTCAGTTTGCTATTGGAAATGTATTGTCATGGCGCTGTTAGCCATGTTGATGTTTTACTTCGACAGGTTTGTATCTAAGCAACCAATGACTTGCTACTGATTGCGTGGGAACACCTGCAAGGAATTCTATTTGGTTTATAACTGCTGATATAAGCAATTAAGCATTGTTTCTGTTCTATTGAAGGTTGAAGCTGTCAATAAATTAAAGACTGCGTCGGAGGTTTTGAAATCGTGTCGACAACAAGATGTAGTTATATTCAATACCTTTCTTTATATGATTTTATTTCCAAATAATTTTCAGCTTTTGAAATCTTAGAAACAATCTTAAAACATGACGGAGGATGCCGCGGGGTACACCTTTGTAGTGGTGTTTGATAGGGGCTTGCGTCATAGCTTGAGACATTCAGCTCAAACTTCACTATACTTCTTCTCTGATTTACTTAGTAAAGAAAGTGGGAACCCAGTAGGCAAAATGTTCAAAAAGTCTCTGTGGTGGAGTGTTTTTTTATTAAAACAGTAGAGATGTTGCTTGCCATTCCTATAGAAAACACTCCTCCACAGAGACTTTTTGATCATTTTGCCCACTGGGAAATACAGGATGTGTACTTGCATGATCATACAAAAAAAAGATTAGACCGGTTCTAACTTTTCATACATGTATGATGAAAATAAACCAATCAAATGCAGTTTCGAATTATGCTAAAGAAAAAAACACTATCTGTAATGAGTAGAATGAATGAAATCAATGACATTTCTGTATATAAAACATAAATATTGCACAAACAAGTATGGAGCAAAAATAAAAAAATTAAAAATCAGAATTGATAATGGGTTGTTCATTGAACGCTGGCAAAGCCAATAATGTTTGTGGAATGTTTATTCCGAGGAACAGAAATGCACGGCAACCGGCACTCACAACTCAGATTTTGAAATTAATGAAAGTAGGCTTATTTAATGAAGATTTCGTTTTATTCTTCATCGATAAAAAATACTCGATGCCAGCCGCTTTTGCCTTCTCGACAATTTTGTAAGTAATTTTTATATTCGTTTTTGTCTTCGAGTTGAAACAAAGTCTATTTAACACGTATTTAGGGCTTAAAAGTTATATGAGCGTGTAAGCAAACAGTGAATGATGGCAAATTGAATGATCATACAGAATTTGATATATATCCCGCTTTAGTATCAAACGTTCACCAAAGGAAGAATCACATGGTCTCTTTCTCCTCAAACAAGTTATTCTGCAAAGTCATAATGACACTACCAGAGAGGATAGAAAAATGTCTGATTTGAGAACTATGTTAGTTATTTCTTGTGAATGAGAGAAGTGAGAGTAGCTTCATTAGGACCACATCGAAATAAAAGAAACAATTCTTTTCCTGTCGGATCACCTGATCAGAGTTGTGTTTTTGTTTTATTTTTAGAGAAAGAGCAAATTGCATACGTTATTAAACACTCCTGGATACTGTTGTATCTTCGAAAACTTGATCTCCCCATTAAATCCAAGCATATTATTGAAAAGACTGAAGTAGGTATTCTTGCAATAATTGGATTTTGATTTTCAAATATTGACATTAATTTGAATCATGTAACCCTGACATGAGGGTCAAATATCAATAGATCTTTCCCGTGTTCATGTTTAGATAATGGTGTGTTACGTTTGGCGGTAGTTTCTTTAGTGTGTCCATTTGCTTAATTACATACTGATGTGGGTCAGGTTTGAGTAATAGTCATCACAGAGCTGTACTGACTGATTATACTACGTAAAAAGCAAGGTTAAATCGTAATCTCTGTGGTACAATTGCGTTATCCGATCGCAAACCGCTAACTTGGCAGTTTGTGGTACGCTGCCTAGATTTTTCTGTTTTAACCGTAAGCCGCGGCACTCCAAAACGCGAACCTTAGGCAACTGCCTTTTTCACCTTATGCCGGATCCGCCCCTGCTGAAAACCAAGTCAAAACACGACATACAAACATGAACTGACAACCAAATCAAAACACAGCATGAACTCTTGGGAAAGGTCTATTTTTGAATTTTAATTCTTTTTCAGGGTGACAGAATGTAAATTCATGAGTTCCGCGAAAAAGCCAATTTGGTTGGTTTTTGAGAATGCCGATGTTGGAGCTCAAGACATATCGATAATTTTCAAGAATGGTGATGGTGAGCTTGTATATAATCTTATATAATATATAATATAATATAATATAATATAATATAATATAATATAATATAATATAATATAATATAATATAATATGATATAATATGATATGATATGATATGATATGATATGATATAATATGATATGATATGATATGATATGATATGATATGATATGATATGATATGATATGATATGATATGATATGATATGATATGATATGATATGATATGATATGATATGATATGATATGATATGATATGATATGATATGATATGATATGATATTAGAAGCACTGTGCTGAACACTGTGTCGGAATTATATCACATTATTATTTTGCTACGGGGGAAATCTCACTACGTTCTCGTGTGAACGATTTTATGATCTGATGTTTATAACTTTTACCTTTCCTTCATTTTGTTTTCAGACCTTCGGCAAGACATGTTAACCGTCATATCTTTGCGTATTATGGAGAACATTTGGAAGAAACAAGGACTTGATTACGGTCTTATACCGTATCAATGTCTGTCGACTGGACCTATGGTTGGCTTAGTCGAGGTTGTGCTGAAGGCTGACACTCTTGCACGAATACAAGCCAAGTCTGGCAAATTATTAGGAACGCTTAGATCCAGTGCACTTTATGATTGGATGGTGGACCAACAAAATAATTTGTAAGAGCTTCTTCTTCTTACCTTTTCTTTATTAAAGTTATGGATAGATCTCTTCAATAATTAATTCAAATACTTACAAAAACATTGCAAGTATATGACGATTAACATGTCTTGCAGCATCTGTGATACCCCCCCCTCTAAAAAAAACCCAACAAAAAACAACAACAACAAAAACAAAACAAAAACAACAACAACAACAAACAAACAAAAAACAACAGCAACAACAACAAACAAACAAACAAAAAACAACAACAACAAACAAACAAACAAACAAACAACAACAACAAAACAAGAGGCCCTGGTGCCTGAAGGTCAGCGCCGCATACCAGAAAAGTAGTACACATTACGAACTAGAACATTTCGCGTGTATTTACTAAATTTCACAGCCTTTCTCCTGCGGCGGCAAGAACTACATTTTAGAAAGAAAATTTGGGCCAAACAAAGAATTCTATTCTGAATCTAAAATTCTTTATAACTGTAGATTTTCAACCTGAAATCCTTATACTGGAGTATTGAATACAATTATTCATGTATTGTGAATTCAATCTATTATAAAAAATGTTTATTACAATGTAACAAAATATGTGCCAAAGTAAAAAACTGAAGAAAATATGAGGACAACTGAAGAATATATACTTCTCACGTGACAAAGATAGCTATGCAAAATTGAGCAATGGAAATCATTTTTTGGAAATATCTGAAAGTGAAAAATCTGGTCAAGTTCAGATAAGGCCAACAAGTTCAAAGTCTTCGAACAAGTCCAGGTAATTCTGACAAGGTCAAGTTTTGAGGAGGAGTTCTGGCAGCAGATACGAGATAATACCAGAGATGATGCCACCAACAAAGGACCTAAATAATAAATTATATAACTGTAATACAATCTGAGATCCACTAGTGATGAATTTCTAACTATTTTTCACAAGTATTTTTAGAAATTTTAGTGGGAAGAATTAATGTGATTTTGTTTTCATTTTAATCTGAAAAAACAACGAAAATTGATTAATTTAAAAAGAAATTCTGCAATATCCCTTATTTTGATAATCTCCCAAAAGTTAATGAGCAAAAATTCACAAATTTGTTGTCAAAAGGAAGTGTCGTAGGAATATCCGGCTTAGTTGCAGTTCACTCCTGGAACGATTATCTTGCCCTGCAAAAATGAATCATAATGAATCATTCTTTGGAACCATTACAGGTCGATAGTCTGATCCATAGTAGCAGTGTTTGTGCAAATTTAATTTCGTGAATTGAGATAAAATAAACTTTTCCAAGGAATGTAATTTTGTTAATTTCGCAAATAATTAGTCTTCATATTTTTTTAAAATTAAATATTACTAAGGCAAAAAGTATTCTTTCCTTTCACAAGAATTTAATTTTAAGAATACGTGAAATACATTTTTTTCCACCTTGAAGTATATATTTGGTATATATACAGTAAAGCCTGAAATAAATTGACGCACCTGTGAAGGAATGAATTTTTACATGAAAATGCAAAAGATTTGTAAAGTTTGTTACATGATGAAGTCATTGTCATCAACACGATTTGGTAGGGAAAGCTAACAATCTTAAGTGGAAATGTTAAGTTTCTTTCTTTCTTTTGGATCATTTTTATCAAAATAAAATGATAAAAAGTCTTTTATTCTCGGATTTGCTCTGACAAGTTCAATAGAAACTCTGTCACAGTGTCATATTTTGGTGAAATTTATGAGAGCGTATTAGGAAAAAATAGAATTTTTAGTGCATAAACGAATCGGTTAATACACCGATATAGTCAAAACAACAAGAACCTTCAAAAAAAAAAGTAAAGATTGGCGGCTTACGCTCCCTCACGGGAAAGAGATTACCCAATATCAAGTTTCATATCAATATCAATTATTTTCTTTGATTTATTTGACTGTAAATATTAGTCCAAATTGTGTATAAGGGGTGCTGCTATTTAAGTTTAATTTTTGTCATCCCCCAACAACCATCATTATCCACTATGTAAATTTTCATTTATGTTTTTTTTCGTTTTTAAAATAAAATTAGGAGAGTAAACAAGTCTTAAGTTAACACAAGACCGGACATCACAACACAAGACAAAATTTGTGAAATTTGAGGGGCAGAAGAGGAGGGAATAAAAATCGAAAATGGGATTGAACAGTTTCTCACAAAATCAATGTCATTATAAAAAAAAAGCTGTAAGAATTTTCTAACCTTGATCGCTGCACGTTAGGAATAGCACGTTTTCTGTATTTTAGGCCGCACTCACAATAATTAAATTACTTTATATAAGTTGTAGTGTACCATTCATACATTAACCACGGTTTGTGGACAGCCTCTATTCCAATGTTTTGCGGAATCAGCCTACAACTGTGAACAAAAAATCTTGGAATTACGGACGTACGGAAGGACGTACAAACGCTAATGAAAGATCAGCTGCTTTCCGCGCTGACCAAAAACAAAACAAAACAAAACAAAAAAAACAGGATTTAAACTATCTAAGGATTTTTTGGTTGATGTGAACCTTTATGTCTATTTCCAAATCCTGTATTTTAAACGAATTATGAGACTTTTTCGCAACTACGATGATTGCGAGAACAGCACCGTGCAAGAAAACAAATATCTGTTGCTTTTACGTTCCCAGCCAGCTACACTCGGCAACTGTTGCAAAACTTTGCGCGCTATTTTTTTTGTTTCGTCACTTTCATTTTTTGCACGTTACCCTTTCTGTTGTAATACACCGTTTTTTGAGCTAATCAGTACATCCAGCCTCCATATTGTTTCAATAATGTTTTAACTTTATTACTTAGTAATTATCTCTATTGCTAAAACTCCCAGTAGAATGATTAGAAACAATTTTGATATCTAAAATGAGTCCGGATGTACAAAATCCGGCGTTTAAGCAGATATTTGGGAAATGTGTATATTAGTTAGGATTCAAGTAGTTGCGAGAACGCGTCAATAAATAGTCCGCATAAATAAATAGTCCGCATAAATAGTCTCTCTTTGAAAGGTGTTTGTTTTGATTTTCAGGCAAGAAAACGTTAAAACATGTGTTGCAAATTTCACAAGATCAGTAGTTGGTTACAGCGTGGCGACATTTGTGTTGGGAATTGGCGATCGTCATAACGACAACGTCATGTTGAAACAAGACACTGGACAGGTACGTGTTGTCAGACAATACGATTAAATATCAGCTTTAAAATTGATTTTTGGTCGTTCAAAAGACGGCAAGGCACACCTACGGAAGAGATAATGAGTTGGCAATCATTCTAGAATTATTTTGTCAATTAAAATCATTTAATTCGATGATGTTATTGTAAACCTCTTCAACACACCTCTTTTCTTTCTATTCAGCTTTTTCATATCGATTTTGGACATTTTCTTGGTAACTTTAAGTCGAAATTTGGTATAAGGAGAGAAAGAGTAAAGTTTGTACTGCCTGACGAATTCATTTATATTATTCAAAAAATGGATGGAAATAAATCACCGAAAGAGAATTTTGAACGGTAAGTGAAGCCTAACCACCGCCACCACTGCCATTGCCACAACAACAACAACAACAACAACAACAACCACAAACACAATCACAGCCACCACCACAACAATAAATGTTCTTTCTTCTTTAGATTCAAAGAGATGTGTGTGGAAGCATACCAGACGTTACGTCGAAATGGCAATCTCTTTATCACCATCTTTGCAATGCTATTATCAACAGGAATACCTGAACTGAAAGAACCAAGTAACTTGGACTACATACGCGAATCATTTGCGTTGAATAGTGATGAAACGGAAGCTATCAAACATTTCGAAGGTGTTTTCAAAGAAGCGTATGACAGACGAGCCAGTACCAGCTTGATGTGGACCATCCACACGATAAAACATTATTAGTCTTAAAGCATGTTCAAATAGGACGTACAACAAACACGTTTATTTTAGTTCTCTATAAAACCTGCTGATAGGGTGGTTGGGTAGATGGGGAGGGTGGGCGTTAGTATTTTTCTAGTCCCAAATTACCTACTGTCTACGAAATACAATTCTGATTGATGAATCTCTTCATATCGTACTCTTCATAAAAAAAACAGTCTTATTTTTGATCGCGGTACACACCTTTGAATCAACATTGTAGTGAAGTATAGATTGTTATCACGTGCTTTTAAGTGAGTAATTTGAGCTGAAAACTTTTTCTTTACCTCCGCAAGATCTTTGGGCGTGGTGCTACTCTTGCTTAGTGTTTTTGTTGGGACAGGGATAACAATAAATATTGTTTTAGAGAATACAGTGGTGGTGGGATACCTCAAGAAAACTCTATCCACTTGAATTTGAATATGAATGTACACATGTATGAAATACAAACACTCTAATTTCATGAGAGGTAGTATTATTCCTCTCTTAATTACAAATCTTTTACTTTATTCTCCTTCTCTCCACCCAGTCAGACACTCCTATTAATTACAGTCACATACACAGCCAGGCTACTCTCTTAATTATGGGACGAACTTTATTTTTTTTGGCCCACGTGGCAAAAAAAAAGAAAGAGAAACCGAATAAATTCCCGCATCATAACGGCAAGGAGCCCTGGAGACGAGGTTGATCTGATGAGTGATCCGATTGTTACATGTTGTTTACTCTAAGGATGAACCCATGGTCTCTTGGTTATGTTATGTGCAGATATTTTCGATACCGTCCGTATATGAAAATGGACCATGGGTTTGATATTGTCTGCAAGCAATAATTTGGCATAATAACAGCATTTAAAAATTTGATTTATTTACCATTTCCGCAATGGGGAAACCCTAACAGTGAAGGGTTAATAGTTTTTTCCACAATATTGAGTTTGTAGACACAATAGCAGCGCATTCCAACAAATTCTCACTGAATATCTTATTCAAATTTCAAAATTTTCAAACAAGAAATGTGAATCAATATATTAAACAACTTTTATGGAGTAAACTGACGACTCATCGATAAATAAGCGGCATTAATATGTATTAATTACCTGGAATGTAAAACGAATAGGAGTATTATCGGAACTCGGCGAATTTGATTGGCTCAGGGACCAGTCATTACTGATGGTTTATGAGCTGTTTAATCCGTTTAATCCATTAAATCCGAAATTATTAGCTGCGATTGTGACGTCATGAGTCGAATGCAGTGAGCACACTTGACATCTGCTATCGACCTCGGTACAGATGTTTAACTCGGTACAGATGTACAAAACAGCGAAAGAGTGAGTTTTCGGATGTTCTACTCGTGAACTTGAATCCTCTTTTGGCGACATACGGTAATAAAAATTTTGACATCTTCCAAAGACATCATTAGAAAAGTCATGGAAGCTATTGTTCTCTAATAACTCCTTGTCACGCCAGCCAATTATTTATCTGTATATCTATCAGTCCTCCATTGATATGTGTTACAAAAAATCTTATCTTGTACGCTACCATGGAGGTATGAGTAGGTTTCATCCCTATATCAAGTGTTGTGTCGGGATTTGAAAAGAAACTAGGAAAAGCGTAGGCGATATAATGGATCTTTCAGACATATCGTCTTCCAAGAGTGTGTCAAACCAACAATTTAACAGCACTTTATATCCACAGTCTTAACTCTGTAAATGAAATTCGAACGAACGAGTCATCTCTCCAAAGGCCTTTCTCCCAAAGAACAAATAACTTTGGTTCTAACTATAGTTAATGTGTGTCTTATGTAAACTATATGTCTATCTAACGGGTTGGTATCTTTAATAGTTTGTTGTGAAAAGGTTGTTAACTTGGCCTGAGTTTACGAGGCTTTGTCATGCTTTGCTCTTTCAAACAAAAATAAAAGACTTTCAAGGGATGTAGAGATACCTATCTGTTAGATAGACACACCCGTAATCCTTATTCGAAGGAGGTTCCGTTTAAGATATGTCTTGGTACACGTTTTTTTTTATAAGAAACCGCTTTATAAGAAACTTCGTTCTACACCCATCAAAATTTAAGAAACTTTTGGAACTACATGTTTTTTTTATAGGAATGGTTTAGTTCCAAAAGTTTCTTCATTTACGTTTCTTCATTTAGTTCTACAACTGTCTTAACGCCTTTCTTATTTCAGGAATTACAATTTGGGTTTAGAGAAAAATAACACTGAATTTAAAAATGTGTTTCATACAATATCTCAACTATACAGTAAATAATTATTTCAATCTTCCAGAATTAGTCGATTCTAAGGTTATCGCCTGATTTATCCGTAAACAACATTCTGTATAAAGTTACTTATTGGTAATCCGCATTACTATCTTAGTTTCAAAAGTTACTCAAATTTTGACGGGTCTAGTTGCAAAGAACCTAACGATAAAAAAACCCTCAAAACTTTCGATTATATTTAATTGAGTAATTTTTGAAGTACCAATAAAAATAGCATTTACATGATGTCATTATGATGTCATTATGATGTCATTATGATGCAATTCAGAAGAAGACATAATCGCCAATATTTTTTGTTTTTCAAATTCAACGACATTTATCTTTATTTAACTTTGCTTGTCATTGCTAAACATTTCCTTGAAGATTGTCAGCTTATTGGACATTCCAAACCTATGAGTAAAACAAAGCATTAAGGATACGATAACCCTTCATAACATGTGTCCAGTATAAAACTCAAGATTTTTTCAAGATTTTCATATTAAAGCATCTATTTTCTGAAAGCCAGATAAATTGTCTATACAATGATATAACTTTCATTTTCTAACTATTTTTCAATTTGGAGTAAAAAATTATCAAACGCGTTTTTATGACCGTATCCAACTCCCCTCAGTATATTTTTTCTCTCACGATATTCACATGGTTCGATTCAGTGTTTCCATGGCTGCAAGAAGCTGCTTTTTTTCTCCAATAAATGAAGTGAAAAAAAGTTATGCAAATTTATGTATTATAAATTACGATTTAACTCGAAATTAATAATTTTCTTTCTTTAAACTGCGATATCTCACAATTGCTTCAAAATTATCGTTATTGCCGTAAATGGAGGGAATAAGAATCCTTTTTTGTGCTACTACCGGACAATGCTTCATATATATAATTTTAAAAACTTATAATATATTATAATAAACCTTTCCCGAATTTCTGTTTAAACGCTGTGTTTTGGCGTAGTAAGTATATCCAACCTCATTTCAGATATCAAAATTGTCACTAATCATTCTACTGGGGGAGTTTTAGTAATAGAGATAATTACTAAGTAATAAAGTTAAAACATTATTGAAACAATAAATTTCATAAAAACAAGGTTGGATGTGCTAACTAGCTCAAAACACGGTGTTTAAACACGGTGTTTAAACAAAAATTCGGGAAAGGTGTATTCCTACATATTTACGAAAAAAAAAAAAAAAAAAAAAGATGCGAAAAAAAGTGAATTTAAGGGTTACCGTATCCTTAAGGATTAATTTTCGTTAAAAATCGAAGTCATGGTAATATTAATTAGATTATCCCTTTAATAAGATTCATTCCATCCCCCTGGTGACGCCTTTCACAATGTAATCCGGACAGCTTCACCTCCTACGATACGAACAAATCAATTTCAGCGAATGTTTACATCTGTCACCATTAGTAACTAAATCATAAAGAATCGTTATATATTTAATTAGTTTCGTTTTTCCTCTTATAAGTAGTTGATTTTATTTGTTTTTTTCTGCAATCTCTCGTTACACTAACGCATGCTTCATAATTTCAATTCATAGGAATACTTTTTCTCTGTGGTTGTCCTGTTGATTTAATTTCAAGTGGTTTGAGGTATATGCTTTACTTTATCCTCTCATAAAGAGAGGATTTTCAGAAGTTATTATCTATTTCGTTGTTGCAACGTAGCCTGTGCCCTAAAACGCTGCCATAAAAACTGTCATTAAATGGAAATAAAATTATTATTAACAGTATTATTAAATTATACTTTCTTTTTAAAATATATTATCAACGAAGAATGAAACAATTCATTTAAAATGCAGACCAAACATTTATTTCTGGAATGAGAAAATTTCCCTTCTGCATGAATAGGTATAGCTGGATGACGAAATCGTAAGTGGATAATGGTGGCATAGTGAATTGTTTTACTAAGATCTCTTTAAGTGTAACTGATCTAGGAAGAAAACCGCAACTGAATGCCATTGTACATTATAGGGCAAATTAAGAATGATTTATATGACCGTTTGGTAACCGCATATGAACATTATGAACTCTGTCGTAACCATTAACTAATCTGTATGATGTTGGCATTACTTTTCCTTCAAATATTAATCATGACAATGCTTTCTCTTGGTGGTTGTTTCTTGACGTCAGTATAATTTGGATGAAAATAATTCACATTTTTTATTTTTTATATAGCAATCGAAAAGAACTATATGTTCAAGGTACATATGTTCGAGGTACCTGGGCCGTTCGCGTCTTCAAGCTTTTTCTATCTGCAAAAAATGTTGGTCTTCTACTTGAAAAACGAGTATAAATTAACATATAGAAGGGATATCATTTTATATTTTTAAAATTTAACATCACATTCATTTCAATTAATTAATTAAAATTTTTGTGTCGCACGCTGAACAAGTCCAGCAAACGCAATTTTCAAGCTGAGAAAATAGACTAAAAAGAAGGTTTAATGCCTTGATTGACTTATAAGTTCCACTCTAAAGGCAAAGGACAAGCTGGTATTTGACACAGACATTGTCATCTTTTCTTGATTGTAACATCCGGATTTTAATCTTTGAAGTTTGAACCATGCTACTGTAAGAAGAACATCTTAGTTGTTTTTAGGAAATTGTAAGGAGATCCTTTGAATGTGATGTTTCCTATGAAGCTCATATTTCAGTTTATTTATTAGATGATCTTGTCCTCATAAGAACTTGAACCGGAGCGTTTCTGTGGAAATTCCGGCTTAACAGCTCATTTCTGCTTATGTTGAAATATCTTGAAAAGAGAAGTAGTTTGTTTTTGACAAAAACAACAACAAATAACAACAAACAAACAAACTTATGTAATTTAATATCAGTGTCGCGTGACCATTTCACCAGATGTTCTGAATCAAATTACGAATGTTTACAATAATAAAATTTCATTTTTGTATCAAACATAAATTATGTTGCATCAATATCAAAAGTTTTAAACATTTTCATCTTACGAAAAAAGAATTTATAAATTTTTGTATATATATCGTATTAACAAATATTGTAGCTAGCACTGAGGAACAATTCGAATTAGTTTTCTCAGATCATAAAGGAAGCTTTAGAGTTTCTAGTTCCCACACGTTGTGTTAAAATATTCTGTAAACATCAACATTTCTGAAAACTACAACATTTCTGTAGGAAATCTAGGTATTTCCGTATTGTTTCGCGGTTCGGCGGATTCACGATGATTGGTTATTGTCGGTTTTGGTCGATGCTTTTCGTTGAAGTTGTCATGTCCGGTTTATCATTTTACGATTTCTTGATTATTTAAAAACTACACGCTTGCATGAACAAGTCGGAGAAAGTAAACACAGAATTGTTTCCTTTTTTTGTCTACAAATTGTCTTTGTCTTTAAAACTTGTGTTACATTCGCTTTTCTTTGTTCTATCTTTTGGAAAAACCAATTAACGACTGACATTCTATTCGAAATGTATACCATGCGAATTTTTTTGGCTCTCTGCGTAAGCATGTAAGACATTACAACAGCCCGTGTTTTTTCTTCCTCTTCGTTTTCATTTTTATCTCGTTCTTAGTTCATGTTATTGCGACACATTACTTTAAAGGGCGTTTTCGTTTTGAACAACCCGCCTATATCATTAACAGACTAATTAATTTCCTGTGTACAAGATTGCATGATATTACATAATATTCTGCCTTAGATCACTGAAAGCACCAAATATGTAATGATCATAGAAAACCTCATCCCCAGGTGTCTTTCCGCTGCAATCCTTCTTTCCCGCTGCAATCAAGGAAACTGGGATGACCTAATGGCAGCATACAGCATTTCGGGTATTACCTTCGAATATTGACTTCCGTCACGTAAAGTTCGGGCTTTTCTTTGACGTCAGTCAATATTCTCCGGTAATGCCCTCATAACCAGTAAGTATAAGGTTAAAACCCCTCAATGGTTTTACTTAAGATAACCATTTTGTGGTCTCTATTTTTTTTGTTTAGGTTATGGATTCGAAACTGCAAAACAAGCAATTATTGGAGAGAAAGGTGTAACATGATGTCATTTATTGATACTTGCATTACACCACGCACTACAAAAGTATTGTGAAACTAAGAATGGTAGATAAAAGACCAGGGCCAAAAGAAAATGTATCCTGGTCATTTCTTCTTTGTCTGTTTTGATAAGAATGCAAAATCACTACGAGAAAAATCAATCAGGTCACAATGTGTTTAATAATAAATCTTCTCCATCATAGCTACTTTTCCTATATCCAATGTTACAATAAATATTTACAAATAAAATTTATTAGTAGAAGAAACAAGATATAAATAAATATATTTTACAACTTTACAAAAAAGAAATAAAAAATAAAATAGAAAAAAATAAAAATAAAAATAAAATAAAATAAAAAGACCAGCAGGGGCATTTTACAGACCCTTAAATCCCAGATTTTCGACTTTATAAAGTATATCATAAAATTTTTCTGATAACTCTGGTCTTTAAAATATTCCATAATTTTGTATAGTTTTAAACTGTAAATGATATTTCAAGACAAGTGGAAGTCCAACTCTCTCCTCACATGTTATTTCGTATATGGCATTCCTTCTTGGGCGCTTTTTATAATCTTCTACGTTCGTAACACCATCTTCTTCCACTTTTTTTGTTTTTATAGCTAGCCTGAAAACTTCAATTTCCGCATCAATTTTATTAGAATCGTTCTCTTTGATTGGTTTATCTTTCATGATATCATTACATCGTTCAACAAACACCCAACCAGCATTCATATTCATGGCACGCTCTTCTAACGTTTTATAATTCAAACTGGTATACTTTTTGAGTTTTTCCGTATTATTTCTGTTACGGCGCAACATTGTTTTGATTCTCTTTAAGGTTTGATACGTCGTATGTTGTCGACTGTCTTCTGATAACTCAAACTTCATTTAGAACGAACGTGTCTACGTGGTGGTACAATCAATTTCTATAAAGTGAAATAAACATCGAATTCGTGCTACTTTTATTTCATCATCATAATAATATAACAAATGTCATGAAAAACGAATGTTTAAAAACCAATCAAATAAAAAGGTTATTATATACGCACTAACTATACAAGCATGTCATTAAATGAGACGAAACACATAATTACTTTTTAGTATATTTCCTGTCAGCTGTCATTCAAAAATTAAATTAAATTTTACTGTCGAATTGAGATGTCAATTTCATCACGCTTCATTGATTTTCAGGTCACTACATATAAACACAAGAGCACGGACTGTTATTATTATTTATTTATTTACTAGTAAACACCGTCTTAAATCCGTTTTAAATACTAGTACTTTTGTTTTGTCGTAATAATTCGCTTGCGTGCAACCTTAACATTAACAGAATGTGTAATGTGCTCATTTAGATTATACATGTTTTTTTAATAAGGTTTAGTACAAAAAGTCTCTTAATTTAAGTAGCGAATTTAGTTTAAAAATTTTCTTAAACGAGTTTCTTATTTTCGGAATTACAACTTTGATTTTGAGAGAAAAAATCACTGAACGCCGATTTCAAGGTCCCTTCTGAGTTATCTGGAAACAACATTATTCGTCCAGCAAAAAAATTGTTTATTTGTATATTCGCATTCTTAATCTTAGTTCCAAAAGTTATTTCTTGAAAAGTAAAAACATGAAAACCAATAAAAATAATAAACTGAACTATAAACTGAAATTAAAATAGAATAGAATTATTATAGAATAATTTAAGTGACGGAAAATTCCTCTTACGTTAAGGTCTTGTCGCTGTTCTTCTCAATTAGACCAGAAATGTTTTTAGAAGAGTCGCGTGCAAGGACCCACTTGTAAACTTAAATCCAAAGTCACGCAGGCGAGCTTAACAATACATAGTGGTGGAGTTAGAAAATGCAAGAAATAACAGTAACAGACGAAGATTAAACACACATATGGTATTGATGTGTCATAAAGAAAGTTCGCTATGTTGGCATACGACGTCACTTTAACAAGAAATTTATTTTGCTTATTTATTTCATTTCTTTACGAATTAACGATGTTTGTAAACAATAATAAAAACATTCCATGCTTGTAAATAAGATTCTGCATATGCATGGAGTTTTTGTATAAGAGTTTAAAAAAAGGAAAAAACAATCTCGACGACTTTGATAAGAACAACAAAGTTTTTGAAAGTACAAACTTCACAAACTAAAGTTGAAGAAAGCGATTAGAATTTAATCACTTCATGATATTTCAATGGAGTCATGTAAATTACAAATGATAAGGAATGCGGCCTCAAACACATACAAAAACAAACAAAAAATTCTCCTGAATCTAAAGAATAAGCGACAATAAGCAAAAAACAAAAAAACAATCAACAATAACAACCACAGCAACAACAAGAGAATCAAAAAAATAAAGTTTTTTGTCATTAAGAGAAGTGTCGCAGGGGTCCAATTATTCATCCGCTGACAGCAACCGTGTGGAAATTGTTAATAGAAAATATCACTTCTTATTACACACTTGAGTGACTCTCTATCACTTAAAAGGGATTTTCTTTCTTACTAAATGGTACTTTCTCAAAGGACCACCTCATTTATAAAACGACCGATTATGTTATCAATCAAAAATATAAACAGCCAAGATTTTTATCGGAATTGATATTAAACAATCTTTTATTCAATAAAATCATCTTTTTCAAATTTGCTTTGCTTTTTAAGAGTCGACATTCCTTTCCACCTAAGTATACATGTAGATACCATTCGTTTTAAGTCTGTAATTCCATTGTAATTATTAAAATAGACAATGAAAGCAATTAAGTAACCGAGAGTTTCAGGTACTTGAGCTTTCATCTAGTGGTTCTTCTACCTGCCGACTAAAGATGCGCAAAGAATTGCTTTAGCTTAATGTCTAGCTCTAGCTGACATTAATTTCGGGTTATTCCTCTTTGAATCTTTCTACCAAATATTAATTTCATTTTGAAAGACGACACACCACAAGTACATTTAATGGAACAGCTATAAGAAATATTTATGGGCTACTTTTAAAATGTATCGATAACTGACTAATTGAATGGAAGAGAAAGTTGACTTTACAAAGTGGAGTGGATAAACGTTCTTTTTATATAAGAAACTTAGTACTACATCCGTAAAAATGTATTGGGAACATTTGGAACTAAGATAGCAAATGCCATTTCCAAATAAGCAGCTTTTTGCTGGACGGATACATAGTTTTGTTTCCTAATAAATCAGAAGATTACCTTAAGATCGGCGACTTTAATGGAGTTAATGAAAATTAAAATGTTTATTTACCGTATAGTTGAGATATTGCAATAAATACATTCTTAAATTCATTTTTTTCCCCTCAAAAATCAAAATTCTAATTCCTGAAATAAGGAACATGTAAAGAAACAGTTAAAACTAAATTCATAACGTAACGTTAACGTAACGTAAGACAGTAACGTAACGTAACGTAAGTTAAGAAACTTTCTTATAAAAAAACCCGTGTGTTAAGGTCAGTATATTTTGGTGGTGAATCAAAGCTGTCCTGTTAATCTGTTCACTAGTTCAGAAATGCACTAACGGAGGCTACCAATTATATTGGTTTCGAAGCTAATCACAATTACAAATTTGAAAAGTAAAATGAGCTCAACCATTAAAAGTTAAATCGCGATTTAATTAGCGGACTATATACCGAAAAGCAATTATGCCATATAGTGGGAGCAGTTTGGTTAGATACTTATGAGTATTTGTTTCGTAAAGACAGTAATCGTTGGGCGGTGTTTTACAAAAAAAGTAGCGTATGTTGCTAACATCACAAAACCGCAAAATGACACGTTTGAATGAATATGCACAATTTTCAGAAAAAGGTTTAACACGAAATTGACTAATAGGTCAAAAGTGATATGTGAAGACGCTTGGTTATACTTCTAAATTTTTCAATCTGATAATAAACAAGATAGAATGATTCCTTTCTACATCATCTTAATTGGAAAAGACTCCTTAATTTCTTTTTGTTATGATTCAGAGAAAATCTTTGTTTTTTATAAACCGATGAAACCGTTGATATAGATCAGGTTATTCCATTATATACATTAATGCTTTTATCATTTTGGGCGCCAATATTAAGTGATGTAATAAAACGTTTCACCTTTGCCAAACATTACCAGGTTTAAAACACACATCAAAAGGCTGAAACGGCACGTTTAAACACCGTTTCAGCATCATTTGTGAGCCTCAAATTTGATAAAAAGTTAAGCTTCATTTGAGTACAATTAAATATTGATGATTTTGATATAATGATGTTTACAAATAACATATATCAGAAATACCATAGCAAAACCCCACGAAACAGACAAAGCAATAACCTTATCATAAAAAAGATTGATGAACGTGTTGTGGCAAATATGACGAATGACAATAACAAACTATATTACACTTTTACACTATTAACTAAAAGGAATGATTTAGGATGTCACAGACATTTCTGTGACTTCACGAAAATGTTTGGACGTCACAGCATAATTGGGATCTGGCACCAACTTTTGACAAAACTGAGCATGCGGAAATGAAGAAAATTTAACCCAAATCCTTTGCGTCTCAGGAACCAGCCTCTTACGCAGGGCCGAACTGACGGCGCGGAGAAGAAGAAGCAGAAAGGAACCAATCATTCTAACCACGCCAATTGAAACATACTGAATCAGCCATAACGTTTCTATAGGACGTTCTGCTTTCCAGCTGTATTCTCTTTCGTGTTTAATTGTGGGCTATATACATGACTTCCAGTTTTCTCAAAGCAAAAGCGATATGCTGGGGTTTCGTCTGTGGCATCTTGGAAAAGTCTTTGAATTCATAAAGGTGAGCTAGTACGTAATTCAGTTCATTATGAATTCGCAGAGCTTTCTAGGACGCTATAGCCGGGTATGAACGAAGCAACGTGGAAAGTTACCATGGTTTCAAGTTAACATATGGGCTTTTTCTTTCGTGCTACTTCACAAAAATCACTGAAACAGCGGTGAATGGTGTCTATTGCGCATACACTACAAAATCTCGCGGGTGATATTATCGCCACAATGCAAAATGCTGCTCTATGGAAATCTACCTTTCGGAAGCACGAAATAAATTTGAAAAATCAAAGCATATCTTCATTATAGAGAAATCAAAGTATTATCACAATATATGTAATAATATGTGATCATGGACGTTTAAGAAGAGAAGGACATACAACTAAGACTTTCAATTCTATCGTTAAAATCTTTTATGTCGGCATTCCTTTGATATAAAGCGTGTCTCGCATTTCACTGAATTCTTGGTTTACATGAGGATGGTTTATACGAATATTTATGTTTCACACGTTGTGGAAAATCAAAGAAATTCGACTAAATATGAATTGTATATAAATCTGCGACTTTCATTAATACTTCAAAACTACTACTTAATGTTTTCAAGATGTCTGATGGGCGTTTACAGCCGATGTTTAAGTTATGCAGTATTAACTTTGATACATCTTTTACAAAAAATTCTCAACTTATGGATTCTCAACTTCCGGCTGAAAGTTTCAAGACTGAGGCTATAGGAGTTACTAAAGAAATCAGAGTTTTAACATTGGCTACATAATAATCGGAATATCGTGTAAACAATTTCTGGTTGGTTGTTAAAATCTCAGAAGCCAATAGAAACATGTATTTTTAACTGTGTTTGAGGGAGCTTAAAAACTGCCTTTGTAAAAATTTCAATAAACCGAGACGCGCTTTATTTGAACCAGAGCGATAAAAGTTGTAAGTCCTTCTCTTATTATACGCCCATGCTATGATAATATATGATAAAAAAAATATTTTTCAGTAATGAAACCTAGCGAAAGGTTTAGTACCAAAAGTTTCTTAATTTTATGTACACGTTTTTTTTTTATAAGAACAAAGGATATAAAAACACAAGGCTTCGACGGCTTAAACGTTTAGGACATGCTAAGAACATTCGAAGCCATTCTACAAGAAATTAAAGCTATATTAGTTATAATTATAATTAGGTAAACACAAGAATACTATCATCATATTAAATCAACTCAACTCCATTAAAATTAGATATGCCAACCAAGTCCGTTGATTATTGAATTTTAGATAGTCAATAGTGTATAAATTAAGAACATGTTAAGAACATTTTAAGGCTTCAAAGTTGAACAGTTAAGAACGTTTAAAGGCTTCATCAAAGTTGAGTGTTGTGTGTATACTACCATTACATATACAGTAAATAAACATTTCAATTTTCTGAAATTTTGACGGGTTCTAGTACTAATTTGTTATAAAATGGTTTCTTTCATACAATCCCGTGTACTTTCTATTCAAATGGATCCAATCAAAAGACCTTTACAATTATGGTGCATGGTTCAATTCAAATGCAATTAAAAGATCTGATTTCTATCCATGTATGTTTTACCTGACATATGTCACATTATAAAAAAAGACGATTAGCCCAAAATCTATCACCGGCATAGGAACGTGGAAAGTTACCATGGTTTCGAGTTAACATTATGGATTACGTGATGAAAATAGTAAAATAAGAAGAATAAAATAAACTAAAAATATTACTTTTTCTCTCCAATCATTTCTCTATTTTTTAACGCAAAACAAAAAGCGTGTTGCATGACTAAAAGGCCTTTTCATATATAACGTTGGCGTACCCTCGTTTTCAAAATTAATAATTAATAATGACGGTTTTCTCATTTACAAAGAAATTCGATACGTCACTGAAAATGTTTTTTACGACGGTCTTTTGTCATGCTTAATGCTCCTCTTACGTTAGTTGTGAAAAGATCGATTGGTCATTCACATCATACATTTTTATCTCTGCAATCATAGAAATACGCTGTAACATCGTACCACTCCCAGCATGTGATGCGGAAATACATTAAAAACGCCACCAAATGATTTATTTGGAAAAGGAATTTTTCTTTTTTTGACAATTTTTTATCTCCCACTGCCATTATCAATGCTTTATCAATAGCTGACTAATTTAACATTCTTAAAAATAATAATAATAATAATAATAATAATAATAATAATAATAATAATAATAATAATAATAATAATAATAATAATAATAATAATAATAATAATAATAATAATAATAATAATAATAATAATAATAATAATAATAATGACATTATATTTCAATTCCAAAATATTGCTTGGCTCTTACATTGAAATAGCGTACGGTAGTGTAGATGTAGATTTGGTTGTATAAAAGTAGTTAAAAAAACAATACCTGATATCATGTTCAAAAGCATGTGCCACTATACACAAACATTTAATAACACATTCACCAGTAATACTGTTAACATTAGTTTCTTTTTTCTTTTGGAATTTTCAAATCAAAGCATTAGGTTTATATCTACTGTACTAATTTTTTAGGTTCCGTTTAAAACTTAACTAACTTCGAGAGTGTTAAGAGTAGAGGACGGGTATCCCATCTAGTTTATATTTTGTTCCTCGTATCTTCTTCGCCAATTTTTAAAATTCGCTTGTACAGTATAATTTTTCTAATTTATGTCGTTCTCAATATCCAATCAGAAGTTAGAATTTGCCGACCTGTACCAGGGGTTTATAAGGCAAAAAGCCCTGGGGACGGGTTGGTTGTAGAAAGATTTGTAATTCGCATAAGTTTGCAACGTCATTGGTAAATTATTTAAACAGTTTCCTGGGGGGGGGGGGGGGGGGGGTGTCCTTTTAAAATGTTGCAATGATATTGTGGAGGTTGTTCATCAAAATTTCATTAGTATTTTGCCGTGAGGAATTAAGCAATGAATACGCGTTTCTATTTCAACATCTTTGACAGTACACTCAGCCTGTTTTTTATTGAAATTTATCGTTTCAAGAATGCTTTAACTTTAATTTTTAGTCACTCTCTCTATTACTGCATACAAGGCTGCATACTTACTACACCATGTTTAGAGGCCATTTTGAGATTGAACATGAGAAATTGAGAAATTAGGGAAGGATTGATTCGATGCCACTTTCCATTTGAAATCATGCAACATCTCGGAACTGATGGTTATTTAAATGTCAACTCCATAAGAAACAAGTTTAAAGGCTGCAGGAGTATATACGTAGAGTGTTCGATGTCTTCACTAATGCTGAAACGAAAATTGATCATTCTTTCCGAGCAATCAGTTTTCTCTAGAAGGTTTCTGTAAGCCATATCGTTTGGATATTTCTGAAAATTCTGGTGGTCTGCTTACGTATGTACGTAGTGATATTCCGTCAAGGCGCCTCGATGGATTCAAGCTCCCCTCTGATGTTCAATCCATTTTAATCGAATTAAACCTTCGTAAAAAAAAATGTCTTCTTTGTAACATCTATCGATCTCCTCTGCAAGATATAAAGTATTTCTTGTCACTGCTTTCGGAAGCTTTTCATTCCGAATATGAGAATGTGTTAGTTGATGGTGACTTTAATCTGGATGCAGAAAGTCCTGTTCTTTGTGAATTTCTCCTATCTCACTCTTTTTACAATCACATGAGAGAGAAAACTTGTTGGAAGCCTACTGCTGGCTCATGCATAGATTTAATTTGGTCCAACAAGAAATACTCTCTAATGCATACAGGAGCTGTTGAAACAGGTTTCAGTGACCCTCATAGTTTAATTTATACTATGTTACGAACACAATTTGTTAGGCTGCCTTCATATAATATATCATACCGAAAATATAAGGATTTTAATACCAATATATTTCTGACGGGTATTTCTAGAGAGATGATTAACATGGAAATATACGAGAATTTTGAAACCACTTTAACATCTGTTCTGAATCATCATGCTTCTCTGAAAACAAAGTATGTCAGGGCGAACAATAAGCCCCATGTCTCGAAAGCCCTCAGGAAGGTCATAATGAGGCGATCTCATCTTAAAAATGTAGCTAATGCTACAGGGAGACCTGAGGATGTCAAAGCATATAGGAGACAGAGAAACTTTGTAGTCAATCTAAATTGAAGGGATATATCGACTTTCCTTTCCAAATTTGGTCGCAAAAATATGAACAAAGGTTTCTGGAAATCTGTGAAACCTTTCTTCAGTGAAAAGGCTGAAGGTGGAAGGAAAAGTATCTTACTTGTTGAAGGAGATGAAATTCATAATGATGACATAAGTATTGCTAATATTACTAACAACTTCTTTAATAGAATCACTGGCTACCTTACAATACATCCTATCCCTTATCTTTCAACATCTCAGTGTGATCATGTTCTTGGTGCTATTGAAAAGTACGCGTCTCACCCTAGTGTTATCGCTATTAAATGGAAAGTTAAAAAATATTCTCTTTTTGATCTTTTTCCGATTACAGAGGATAATACGCTAAAGGAAATAATAGCTTTAGACGAATCGAAAAATGTCAGTGGTTCTATTCCAATAAACATTCTTAAGTTAGCTGCCAGAGAATGTTCACCTATTCTCACTAAATGTTTTAACGATAGCGTTGTTCATCGTTCTGTTTTTCCATCTAGTTTATCGATGGCTGACATTGTTCCCTTGTTTAAAAGGGGTACATCTTCGGATAAGTGTAACTATAGGCCGATCAGTTTACTGCCAACTGTTTCAAAAGTGTTTGAAAGGCTTATAGCCAAACAGCTTACACCGTTTCTAGATACTTTTCTCTCTAAGTACCTGTGTGGTTTTCGTAAAGGGTATAGCTGTCAATATGCTCTTTTGAACATGTTGCAACAGTGGCAAAAGTGTCTCTCGCAGTCGGGTAAGGTAGGAGCGATTTTGATGGATTTATCAAAGGCTTTTGACTGTCTGCCTCACGATCTGTTAATAGCCAAACTGTCGGTCTATGGTTTTGGATGTAAGGCACTTAAGTTGTTTTTTAGTTATCTTTCTGACAGAAAACAACGCGTTTAAGTGAGTTCCTCTTTTAGTGAATGGTTGAGTATTTTATTAGGCTCTGTCCTTGGCCCGATTTTATTTAATATTTATATTTATGATTTAATTTTTATTGTAACTAAGTGCTTCATCTGCAACTTTGCGGACGATAACACTCTTTACAGTTTACAACCATCTCTTAAAGCTGTTCCGGAGAAACTGTGTACTGACCAATCCATCAAAGTTCCAGATGATTATCTTGGGTGGTGACTCAAGCAATGTTAACATGGAAATAGGTACCTCCATTATTATGTCATCCAAGGAGGTTAAACTGCTCGGGTGTAACTCTTGATGACAAACTCTCATTTTATCTCACATTAAGGGAATTTGTCATCAAACCTCTTTGAAAACAAAAAGCACTCCTTAGATTACGAAGGTTTCTAAATCAAGAGCAAATAGACACAACTTTTAATGCTTTTGTTTCCTCGTGTTTTAAGTACTGTCCTTTAATTTGGATGTTCTGTAGCAAACAATCACACAACCTTATTGGCTCTACCCATAGAAGAGCACTATGTGCAAAAATGGGTTTGTTTCAGATATCCTACTCTGACATCCACAAGAAATCCAGAGCTTCTTCCATACATACCAGTAATTTGAAAACTCTTGTTATAGAAGTCTTTAAACTCCAACAGCTAAACCCTGAATTTATGTGGGACATTTTCCAATCTAAAACTAACTCCTATTCTTTAAGAAATAGTAATACGTTGAAGGTCGCACCAGCGAAAAACAACACTGCGCTAAACTCTTTTTGTTTTCGGAGTGGTCTAGCTTGGAGTAACATGCCAGTTTACGTGAAAACTATAACAGATTTAAATGAGTTTAAGTCTGCTGTTGAACCTCTTCAAATGTATTGCTGCTGTAAGAACTGTGGTGTTTGCTAAAGGGGTAAATTTGTATATTTTGTATTTTGTATATTCGTTATATGAAGAATATTTTTAACGTAATTTTACCTTTATTTTATATTTTCATGTTGGTGTAAATTAGTAACGATGCAAGGGATGTTGTTATGCATCGCTTTGCAATAATCAACGCGTTTTGTAATACCTACCGCATTTAATAATACAATCGACACGTTTTGTAACAAAATTTTGCTGCATTTTGTCATAACCTCTCTGTATACCAATACTTTCGTACCACCAGGTAGGAAAAAGGACATCGATGCCTTTTTCTACCTTAAGATTTTCAAGATTTATATAGCGAAGATTTTTAAAATTTTTTATCGTATATGTTTTTTTTCGAAAATTATTTTTATTCGGAAAATCTTTTTTCCGACAATTTCGAGATGTATCATTAGATGAAATGCTCATATCAAATAGGAAGATGTTGACACCTACTTTCAAACTAGAACAAAAACAGGTGAAAAAAGACAAAACACAAAGTTCTTTAGGAAGGAATTGAACTACAAGTAAAATATGGAAAACTTGTTAGTAGAGTGAAAGATTGGAGAAAGTCGGATTTCTGTAGCAGAGCAACAGCAAAAAAATATTCACGCAAAATCGTAATTTTTATTTGCAACTTCTTCTCCCATATGTGCCATTGTTTTAGCATTTAGCAATCTGAAATGTTTGACTAAATAAGTTTCTTAAAAGGAAATGAGGTAAGAAACAATACAGAGAGTTTATTAGAAAATGTGTTCAAATTTTATTACAAAAGGCGGCAGCTTTTTTATTCCAAAATGCGTTGTTTCTATAACTTGTTACAAAATAAGATATGTTTACAAAAAGCAGATGAATTAGAATCCCTTTTTACTACGAAAGTATTGGTATACAGAGAGTTTATTACGAAACGCGTCCAAATCTTATTACAAAATGCAGCAAAATTTTGTTACAAAACGTGGCAGCTTTTTATTCCAAAATGCGTTGTTTCTATAACTTGTTACAAAATAAGATATGTATTACAAAAAGCAGATGAATTAGAATTCCTTTTTACTACGAAAGTATTGGTATACAGAGAGTTTATTACGAAACGCGTCCAAATCTTATTACAAAATGCAGCAAAATTTTGTTACAAAACGTGGCAGCTTTTTATTCCAAAATGCGTTGTTTCTATAATTTGTAACAAAACAAGACAATTGATTATTGATTATTACAAACCATAAGACGTAACAGATGTTATTGAAAGGTGCTACAAAGAATAGAAGTAACAGCAGTATTGTGAAATCTTTCATTTCCTTTTCATCATTGGTAATATTCATTGAAATTCTTATATATATACCACATCTCGAAAGGATGATATTTCAGTCGAACTGCAGAATTAAAGGTTTCAAAACAAAAATACATACGAAATTAAAATGCCGCAAAAAATTATTGGTGTTAAAATACAGTTCAGTAGAGTGAATTTATTAACATAATTTTATACATTTCATAATTAACATAAATTCCCCTCCACTAATTTACTGTATTAGTTTCTGGGTGGATTTAAATTCTCAGATAATGTCTGATAGACATTTAGTTAATTTGTATACATTATGATTCCCTTTTTTCATGGTTTTTCAACCAGATTAAATTTCGCAGAAAATGTTTTTGAGATATTTCGTGTGGATTAAATTTCGGAGAAAATTCTGAAATCTGCGAACATTTTTCCTTACCAAAATTTATCCTGTTAAGGTTTGTCCAATTATAATGCATCGTGGTCATCATACCTGTTTTGCGTACCTTATCCAATGTTTTTTGGTGGAACCTCTAATAGTGGCCACCTCTATTCAATGGCCACCTCCAATCAACGGCCAGTAAAAAAAAGTCCCTGCTGTTTTCCTCTCATACGAAACCCTCTATTCAACGGCCACCTCTAAATAACGGTCTAACAGCCACTTTTTGTCGGCCCAATGGACAATTTAACCTCTATTCAATGGCCATATATGGTAATTTGGAGTATAAACGAATGAAAAATAAGACTTTTTAAATAATTATTTTCTTTTTAAAAGGAAAAACAAGATTCGCATAAGATGCGACTATATTTCCCCATTTTTATCCTCTTTTTTCGAAAAATCTGAACTGTAGAAAAATGGCAATGACCATACTGATATTATCTTGCTTGATAAACTGAGACCACATACTTGCTCTATAAACTGGCATGAATAAATCATACGGCCTGATCAAGAAGTTTTCAGTATTCATAATTATTTTTAACTTCTTCACCGGGGAATTGCAAGAGTAAGTGTTGAAATCGGTAAAAAAATACATAATTATTCAATAGTTGAATTCCAAACTAACCCTACAGGGAACCTGAGATAACCTGAGCAATAGAGATAATAAAGAGATAGAAATACAATTTAATTTCGATAAAAACTATATTTTCTAAATTCTACACAATTAAATAATATTGGCTTAGGGCAGTTCTTCTAGCACTTTTTACAAAACCTAACAATGTCCACAGAATAAACTGAAAGATAGAAATAATTGAAAAATAAGGTGTTGGTATGATTCAATGAGTAGTTTTTACATTCACTTGTAGTTATATCAAGATCAAATTAAAAGCTGTTTCATATGGAAGATGGGTCGGGACATTGACAGGACGGGATGAGAATCAATATGATCTCTCCTTTACATGAAAAATACAGCCGGGTTGGGACAACATTTTTTAAACTTTTAATTGTTAAAAAAAATTCAATGGTTTACAGCTGTTTCAATTTTTTTTTAGAAATCGTCACGGAGAAGGAGGAGAAGGAGAAGAAGAAAAACTCCGGTTTTAACATATATTTCGCCCTATGGGGAAATATATAAAAAGTTATTTTACAATATATATATATATATAGATTCATTTTATCCACTTCCTGGCCAATTCATCCGCTTTTGCCTGGTGTTTTTTAATCTGATCTTCAAACCATTAACAGCTCTTTCATTACCTTGTGCCTGGTAACAAACTGGAATCTCCAAAACAAATCCAGCCCCACGGTTTACTCTTTTCCCAGTTACCTAGCAAGTGATCGAAGAAAATGGAAGTGAAAGAAATCTATGAAACACCTTGCTCAATATTTTAATACGTTTAAGCCAAATTTTGACACCATATCAGGATTAAAAAAACCCTCCATTTTCGTCGTGACAATCTAAAACAGGTTTTTAGGTTAAAATCACTTTTTTCACAAAACATCTATTCAGCGGCCACCTCTACACAACGGCCACTGAGGTTTGGTCCCTAGAAGTGGCCGCTATAGAGAACTTCCACTGTATATGCATATATAAATAAATGAATTCAACCACAATCACCATAACATAAAAAGCTGATCTGATCATACATAAAAGCATAAAAAAACAAACCAAAAACTGGATTTTGTCAGACATTTGTTTAGCCACAGTTTTTCAGAACTACCAGAATGGAAACAAGTTTTAAAAATTATGGTGAAATGAAAAAAGAAACACCGATAAACGCATCAAATCAAACAATTCTACCATGCTCTTCTTTCTCTGGTGTGGCGAAGCAGCGCTCCTTTCGCTTTTATTTAATTGGGAGTCCATCAACATCACAAAGTATACATAAAAGAAAATTGCTTATGTAATGCATTAAAAACTGTATTACGCTAAGAATACTTGCAAATAAATGAAATCAAAGTATTTATTACCTTTTAAAGTAAGTTTCCGTCTTCTTCACTTATAGATACGTTATCCAAAAACGTTTTTCTTTTACGCCATTTTTAAAACCCGTTTTCTTGAGCGAACCAATCATAGATCGAATTATAAATCGAATTACAGTATAACCCCGTTAAGTCGGACTCTCAGGGGACCGAAATAATCGGTCTGACTTATCGGGAGTCCGACCTATCCGAACTTCGTCTTAAGTCAGACTCTACTTATTTAGTCCGACTTATCGGGAATATTCTGAAAAGTGACAACATGAAATAAAACAAATATATTGACACAAAACCTTTCTTTCAGCAACCTCGAACCCAGGACCCTTTCGCTCTTGTTAAGCTTGTAATAGGAAACTTGCGCGGAACCTGCGCAAAACCGATGAGCGAATAGAAGGCGTGTGAAATCGCCGCTGATTGGATGTTTCTGACTTCATCCAGAACATGACACCATCTATTTTCCGGATGACGGCAGAAACATCCAATGAGTAGCCGATTTCAGTCGCAGTCCGTCCGCTCATTGGTTTTGCGCAAGTTCACTAGTGTCCGTGACATTAAAATCTTTTCAAGCAAAATGGTCCTGGGTTCGAGGTTGTTTTTTCTGTTTCGATTAAAAAAAATCAGTTATTTTCTTTTGTTTTTTTCTTTTTAAATTTTCGTTCTCCACCATTGAGGACATTTTTGCAGCTAAGTTGCCGATTTCTCCACTATTTGTAAACATTGAGTAATCCATAAGAGTTTCAATCGCTTGAAAAACTGCTTGACTACTAGGTTTGGTTGGTATGTCTTCACGCATTTCTGAGATTTCGACATCATCATTCCCATTTTCTTCATCAAGGACGCCACGAATTTCTTCTACAATCTCCTTTTCTGTTAGCAAACCTTCGGTCACTTGCACATCACAGTCGACATCTACTATATCTTCACACTGTAAACCAGCCTGGCCATGTGCTCTTAGCTTTTCGCAAGCTTCTCGTAATTGATAGAAAGGATCATCATCTTCTTCACTGCAAACATTTTCAGAAAATCCCGATTTTGCAAAACAGTTAGCTATCGTTTCCTTACTAACCTCTCCCCAGGATAGAACAAGAATCTTCATAGCTTCGAGTATGGAAATTACCGGAACCTGCTTTCCTTGGTCAATTGCAGCCAAAACTTTCTGTATTATGCGGGTTCTGTACTTGGATTTTAATGACCAAATTACCCCTTGGTCCATTGGTTGTAATGCTGACGTTGTATTAGGGGGAAGAAAGTAAAGAGTAATTGATTTGAGATTTTCAATTACTGGATGGGCGGGGCAATTATCAATGATCAGGGCCACCTTTCGACCATCATTTTCGAATCTTTTGTCTTGCTCTCTTACCCATTCGTCGAACAACTCCGAATTCATCCAGCTCTTGTTCTGGGCACGATAACGACAAGGAAGGCTTTGTATGTGTTTAAAACAGCGTGGTTTTTGCGACTTTCCAATGACAAAGATTGGAAGCTTCTCTCCAATCATATTTGCAGCTGCAAGGCCGGTTAGTCGAATCTTGCTGTTTTTTCCACCTGAACATTTTTCTCCTTTCAAGCTGAGAGTTTTTTTGGGAAACGCTTGATAAAATAGCCCGAACTCGTCAGCATTGAATATGTTTCGAGGCTCATAGTTCGATAAAATTGTGAGTAATACGGTTTCTTTCCATGGGGCCGTCATTTCTTCAGTAACATCATTGCCTTCACCTGAAAAGAAAACACTCCAAATACTGTGAACTCTTTCACTGTCACTTTTCACAAGTAGAATTTTCTATACTAGGGTAAGCCATGGCCGTCCGCACGAGAATGCCAATAGAATTAAATCCCCCCTATATGTTAGAACACTTAATACGTCAATGTGTGAATGTAGCCTTAGATTCGAATGTTCAATTCGAATGATTTTGAAATGAAGAAACTAACCCTGTCAAATTTTCCTATTTGTGAATGCATAGAAGAGGAATTAAAATGGAAAACTTGGCAAGAAACATCGACCTTCTAATTCCTATTATCATAAATAACAGATACAGTACTTACCAGAAATAGCTTTAAAATAAATATTGAATCTTTTCTTCCACCTATCGATCCATCCATTCGACGCCTGGAAGTTGTTTACACGCAATTCCTTTGCAAAATACAAAGATTTAGCTTTGATTATAAGCCACGATACGGGGATGTTTTGATGACGAGCATTTACGAACCATTTATAGCAGGCCTTGTCCAAATCTTCAAAAGAAGCAGTCCTCAGTCTCTGCCGCTTGTTTGCAACACGACTAGCTTCAACCTCTTCGTAAATTTTATTTTTGTCTTTCATCCAGCCATACAGGGTTTGCTTGGGTATATTGTATTCACGGATAGCAGCAGCACATTTCTTTCCGTTGTCGATTTCTTTGAGTATTTCATATTTTTCGGTTATTGTTTGCGTTTGCAGCTTTCGCTTTGACGCCATTTTTGAAATAAAGTTTTAAACTTGAGCCCACTACAATGCCGCTTCGAACGTTCGAATCTTAGCCTGCCTGGTAGACAAAACCTCGCAAGAAAATCGGAGGACGGCTGGGCGGGCATACAAGGTAGGCTATCGAATCTTTGACGCTCGAAATTCAGAAAAGTCCGACTTAAACGGTGTTTTCTAACTTAAGGGACCGAAGAAAACAGTCCGACTTAACGAGAAGTCCGACTTAAACGGTGTCCGACTTAAGCGGACCATTTTGGCTTGAATTAGGTAGGCAAATCCAAGGGGGACAAGGTTTTAGTCCGACTTAAAGAAAAGTCTGACTTAAACCGTGTCCGACTTAACGGGGTTATACTGTATTTCAAACTTTTCGAAAAATCTAGAAATTCTAGACAAAGTTATAAACGACAAGCTCATACCTGCTTTAACAGATAACAACACCAATAAAAACTTCTTAGTCTTCCTGTGAAACTTGGTGGTATGGGGATACCAATATTCTCTGAACTATGCAATGAGGAATTCAACAACTCAAAACGATTGAATAGGACAAATACAGAGAGCATTCGAATACAAAAACAGAGCTATGATCTTGTGCAGTGATATCCCCAATACAATATGATCAAGCAAGAAAGAAAGTTATGTCGTGATAAAAAACTTCAGACACTTCGTAAAAACATGAAAACTGATCAACAACGAGCAAATGAACTCACTCAGATGAAAGCAGATTCCAGCTGGCTCATAGCAAAACCAAAACACGAAGAAAATATAATCCTGAATAAAAGAGAATTCTTCGATGCAGTGAATTTTCGTTAAAAGTGGAACATCAAATACTTGCCTCCGACATGTGCATGTGGAAAAGCTTTCAATATAGATCATGCCCTGTCTTGCATGAAAGGAGGGTATATTCATCAGGGGCATGACGAAATTCGTGATCTGATTAACAGACAGTTCTTCTGATGTAGAAACAGAACCCCATCTACAAGAACTCACGAGCAAACGTATTAATGGATCGTGGTCAGCGGGCATTTTTTGATGTAAGGATCTTTAATCCATTCACACCGTCCCATGGCGACCAAACTCTTGAACGTGCTTTTAGAGCAAACGAAAATGAAATGAAGAAAACATATGCTAGAAGAGTACTGGAAGTAGAGCATGGCTCCTCCTCGCCGCTTGTGTTTACTCCATATGGTGGTAACGGCAAAGAAACTAGCAGAGTGATTTCAATCCTAGCAACGCGTCTTGCTGATAAAACAGATATGCATAGAAGTATGGTAGCATGACTCAACTCAAGCTTCCTTTGCTCTGGTGAAAAGTGCGTTTCTTTGTCTCAGAGGTTCACGCAATAAAAGAAAAATATTTGATAAAAACGAAATTAAAATCACGACCTATAACTTATTTATAAAAAAAAAAGAAAAAGAAAAAAAAAGAATTTATTTATTATGTAATTTACAATTTTCAATTATTTACTTGTATATTATATATTATATTATATACTGTTATACAATTATTTATCTTGATCAGAAAAAAGGTTAGAAAAAAAATTATAGATCGAATTGATGGCTAGGCGTTGAGGAAACGGGCAAGACAGAACATCGATATTTAGAAGGACGTTACAAACGGGCGCTATGAACTGCGACATTACAGACTGACTCACTGACTGACACGGGGAAATGAAAGATCAGCTGCCTCTCGGCGCTGACCAATAAGTTAGCATAGTAAAAGCTAATTAAAACCGACTACGTTTCCAACAATGAGATAGGTATCGACCAATATTCTTCGTTAAGAAAAGATAGAACAGGTCAGAAGAACCATTAGGGCGGCGCTCTAATCTACCATCGTACCTCAATTAAAGTTTGCGCATTTGGAGTGACAACGGAAGAAATGGAAGCTATTTGGCCAGAGGTAATTATCAAATCACAAAGACTACTCATAAGTTGTATATACCGTCCAACAAATGATCAACTGTTTATTCAACGTTTCAAGCAAAGCGTGAATAAAATATGTCATAGAGATTTTAACATTGATTTATCTGACAAAAATAAGTCACCAATTATAACAGAATGTAAACGGATACTAGCAGAGATCAATTTTACCAATATCATCCAAACTCACACTACAGTAACTGTGATCGCTCCAAATCTTTAACGGATCTTGTCATTACAGCAGACCTTTCGAAGATTGGTAAGAGTGGAACGTACGAAACATGTATATCCGATCATGACCCTATCTTTGTTTTCTTTAACTTGTTCAAACCAAAGCTCCCACCCAAAGTAATCTCAGTACGCAATTACCGTAGTGTCGATATTAGATAAATTCAACAAGACCTTATTGAAAAGAAAGGTGTTGAACAAAATATGGGTGAAAACTCAACAAATGCACCTCAAAAAGACCTTCAAGAAGAAACGAAACCAGTATCAGATAAACAAAGCAGCCATTTTTAATTTTTGGCTGACTCTTTTCACGCCAGAAAATAATTCCCGATCTTATGTGGTGGTGGTTTCCAATACCACCGTCCAACCGTCCACCGTCCAACATTCACTGTCCCACCGTCCAAATGTCCAACGTCCCACCGTAAAGTTCAAAATTTTACAGACCAGGCAATACTACCGTATGAATGTAGAAAACGAATATTAATACTAATACACCGACAACTTTAAAATTTGGTACACAGACTTTAATGGGATTCGAATGACCTAAATTTACTTCTTGATGACTTCATAGGACTTTTTTAAAAAGGACACTTCCCGCGAAGAAACACTTTGAAATTTGACAGACAGATAAGGAACGTTATTAGAACTGGATTGCAGAGACCTAAATTTGATACTGATGGGGTCACGATGACGTCATAAGTCTTTTTTCAAACAACAGCACTTCCCACGGGAGAAAAACTTTGAAATTTGGCAGGTAAGTAAGGGATCTAAATGACGAAGCCTAAATTTGGTGCGCCATGATGATGTCTTTTTTTGAAAGTGCGCCATATGCTGCGGAAGAAAGGTTTTGAAAGCAGAGGGGATAGCAGTGGTGGATCAAGCAGAAATTTAACTGGTGTAAGCCAATTTGGAGGAGAACTTTCTAAAAAAGAACTGGCAATTAAATTGCAATTATCCTTTTGAAAACACTCTTCTCCATAATTTTTACACCACTCCGATTTCCTTGCCATTATATCGATTTATCTGTGTATCTGTTTAAAGATTTCTGTTTGATGATTTCAGTTTATTTTCAGTTTAACCGACTGTAGAGCTATAAGCCCCCCACAAAATATTGACAAGCTCATTTTTTTTAAAATAAAAACTGCCTCCCTCACTAACTTTCAATTACAAAACTCCCTTACCAAAACACCCTCACGTCAACATAACGTTCTCAGTACCAAATTAAGGCCACGTCATTCGAGTCCTAATAACGTCCCTTATTTGCCAGCTAAATGTCAAAGTGTCATAGTGCTATTTTAAGAAAAACAAAAATGCCATATAGGAAAGATCCACGCAGTTTGCGTAATTGCATGTAGAGACCGGCTGATGAAATTGGTTGCGGGAAAATGACTAGAACAAAAAATTGGTCGGGGAAAAGTGACTAATTTTGGACAAGTGACTAAATTTATTTTATTTTTCCCTAACTATATTTCAACCTATAGGCGTACTCAGGGTCAGTCAAAGAAGTGAAGGAGTCCAACGTTCTGATATTTCTTTTCAGTTTTAAGTGTCGATAAGTTACCTGCACGTTTTTTTTCTACTTTAAATGGCTAAACTCTCCTCCACACATTTTGTCCGAGCTCTAGCTACGCCTCTGAAACCCGACTTTTTTTTATCCCCGATAAGGTAACACAATTTATGAGAAACTAACATTTGCCTTGTTGTATAACTAGTACACTCATAGACTTCAAATAAATCTAAAGGATAGTAAAAAATTTCGTGCTTATTAAGATTTCCCCGTAAAGGGAGAAATTATATTTATTTAGGCTTTTATATTTATTTAGAGCATGGTAGAATTTTCTTTTCGAGAACGTAGTGGTTCAAATCCGATGACAAACATTTTTCTTCTGTTTTTTAGAATAAGTTACAATCCTCCTAGGTTACAGAAAACATCATTAGAGACAGATTTAGTGCTAAACGTTCAATATATTTGAAATAATCCGCCATCAGATTTGAACCACTATTGATTGATACAATGACATGTTTTCACAATACCTTATATTGGCTCTTTTGGCCGACCCTTATTAGACCAAGGCAAAAATCGTGATTTGACCATTTAGGACCGTATTTAAAAAAGACATTATTGAGACACCCAAGCTATATAAAGCTTCTATCTCCTCTGGAGTTAATATTTTCATAAACATTGATGAAACGAGTATTCTGGGACACACTGTTTAGGGAAGTCTCGTTTGTTATCATTTAACAATCAGAAATTCGCACCAAATTGATAACACTCCTCCTTCTTATGTTTTCTTCTTCTTCTAAACCTTACGTATTTACTGACGCAGGAATTTGCTGGTTCCTGGAAATTTGGTTGTTTCTTTAATTTTCAATTTTACATTTTTGGGCAAAAAGTACTCAAAAGGGGTATTTATGTATCTGTTATTATTTGCCCATGATAGAACTGATACTTTTGATTCAGTTCTGATAGAACTGTTATCAATGAGGTCCTAGAGCATTTAAAACTCCCATTTGTGCTACGGAAGCCACAAGTATGTCAATCCGGCTCTCAAACTTAATGCAAAGCTGAGTGGATTGATTCACACTGTTATAGTCACTGTCACGACTCGAACAGGAGACAAGACCGCTAGTCGGGTGGGATCGAAATTGTTAGGAGTCAAAATTCTCTAACCAGATATAAAATGTAAATATGTAAATTCGGTTAGAATTTCGTAAGTAGTACCGAGTTTCCTATTTCCAAATTTCATCGCAAACGGAGAATTTGATATTTTTGAACCAATTGTATCCAAAACAGGTATTTTTGAGGTCAAAATTCTTCAAACCAACGTTAACCCAGGGTCTCTTGCCGTTTTTAGCCTACATAGCAAATTTCATACCAAAAGGGGCATTTTTGATGCCTTTTTATGTCAAAGTTCTAAAAATAGATTTTCTTTCGAAAAATAGATAGGGTCCGGCTTTTCCAAAGGTCCGGGTCCGGTCCGGGTCCGGTTTTTAAAGTATTCCGTTGCTGTACTTTAGAAGAGAAGTTAAAGAAAGGTTAAGAGTCGAACAATGAGAAATCACGGCAGTTATTGTCGTGTCATGACGGGCGTCATAATAATTGTCACTGTTTACTTTAATCAAACCATAGTCTCATGTATAAAGGCAAATTAAAATAACAACATGATAAACAAATGAATATGAAAACTATCAAATTTCATGGAAAATAAATTGAACGGATTAATAATCAAAAAGGGGAGTATAGGAGCGCAGGTCTGTGATTTTGTTTTGGAGATCTTCTAGCAACGGGATCAACACTGTCTCGTTTATTTACAAAGGAGATCAGTTTTTTTTTAGGTAAGCAAGTAGAAAAAAGAACATGGGGTGAAATTACACACAAATAAACATGTTTTATTTGCGCTACTGGAATATGTGTGGGTTTTTTTTGTTTTAATTTTAGCTAATAATGTAGAGTTTTTGCCAAGTATAGACTTTTTTAGAGGAGCTAGCTGTAATAGAAGACACGATCTTTGTCTTTTGACAAATCCATGATATATTTGACTAGCTTTATTAAAATACTGAAAAGAAACAGACACTTTCAATCCAAATACCCATTATGAAATATATCTTATATAATATGATAATGATATATGATAAATCTCGATTATGAATTAAATTGTTAGCATAATTTATGCCATAAAGGAGATTGACAATAAAATGATTTTTAAAATGATAAATATGAAAAATATGTTTTGATTGTGACTGTTTGTTTCTTTTTTTGTTACTTTTCTTGGATATGATTATGATTATTAATTTTTACCCAGGATAGCCTCTTCAGTTCTGATAGAACTGTTATCAATGAGGGTCCTGCGAAGGAGGTCCCAGAGCATTTAAAGCCCCCATTTGGGCTACGGAAGCCGCAAGTATGCTTCAACCGCTCAACCAGACAACCCCCTTAGATATCAATCCCGCTCTCAAGCTGAGTGCTAAGCTGAGTGGATCGATTCACACTGTTATGGTTGCTGGCATGACTCGGCCAGGATTTGAACCCTGACCTCCTGCACTGAAGGCGAGCACTCTACCACAAGGCCACCAGTCGGTAATATGCCAAATAAATGATAATTATTATTATTATTATTTTTTTCAATGTCTCTCGATCAGCTGAAACAAACTGTTTGATTGATAACTTAATGGTAGCTCTAATAATTCTTCATTATATATACTTTTGATTTGATTGGAGGAGGCAGGGTAATTCTCAAGTTATTTTTCTCAAGTTATTTAAAGGGGCTAGGACATGAATCACGTAATTGTTGTCTTTGTTTACTTTTTTTACCATCAGCCATAATATTATTGCATCTCTCGCCTCAAATTAATTTTTGGTGCTGCACCATCATATATAAATCTAGATCACGTGATTCATGTCGTAGCCCTTTAAAGTTTGGGCTATGACGTCATAACCACATGACAAAAAATGTTAACTCATGATTTTAATTTTCATTAGATTCTATGTGTTCTCGCTCAGGCGTTACAACAATGATTTCCTTTGCTAAGTTATAATATACCACCCGTTAAAAAGAAGAAACGATATAAAGAAAGGAAAGATAGTTAAAAACGTATGGTAAGGTTAGATTAGTTAAAAGTCGTTAAAAATAACTTTATTAGTAAAAGACGGTAAGATGTAGACATAAGAAGAGATTTGTTCATACTTTTGCTTCAGTTTTATTATTAAGGTTAGTCCCTATGATACAAACTAAAAAAATAAAGTTAACTACTGAAAGTTTTTAATTCACAAGTTCTTTTTCTAAATAATGCTCGGGTGGACTGCAACGTACTAGGAAATGAATTGATAAATTGTTTTACCCGGGCAGCTAGTCTTATAGTAACACAATAGCTTTAAAAGAAAAGATATTGCGAAATTTTATAGGTTTGTAAAAATGACGAACAAAATGAAACTAAAATGAACTAAAATTTGTGATCATGTGATCATGTGAGTTGAACCTTTTATCACAATTACCCCAAACTAAGCATCTTCTCAAACTCGATAAAATGTAAAATTATCAGCTTTAACTTTAAATACTGAATCGACTTTAATCACTGTATTTGGAAAACGAACACCAAACCATACTTCAAATGATTCTGCCTCTGTAAAGAAGGCCTTATATGTAGAATGTAAATGAGAAAAGCGAGGGTTAAAAGGGTTATTTTTAAAAGGAATCTTTTCCTTTCCAGAAGGTGGTTGGTTTTGCACCTTCCAGATAAGCAATACCTACAAGACTTTTCTGATAAAGAAATACAAGATTTCATTTTTATCATAAAAGAGAATACGATGGAAAACCGTATATGAGTAACATCAAAGTTCCACTGCAAATGTTAATCTACTATGAAACAGTCAATTGACCAAAGAAGACATCAAGAACCTTTTTATACATCATGGACTAATAACTTATAATGGATGTGGATAATGCTATCTTATGTTTATACGATGTTTCGTTGTGCAAAGAGGCATGTCATTTCTGTTTAAATCTTCTGTTTGAATTGCTACTAGCTAATAAGGCTCAAAAGAACAGTCATTTTTGACAAACAACTTGATTGGTGTACAAGGAGTTTGACATCTGACTTTTTACCTACCAGAAATTAACTTGTGCTTTAGATTTGTTTGTTTGGTTTTAGACTAACCCCATCTACATCCCCAATAGGATTTAAAATACACACACACTACGTAAAACATGTCATTTTTCGGTCATGATCAAAATGTTAACCATTTTTGCTTCTCGCATCTCAATTTTTTCAACACTTTATAATCAAACGCTTTTTATAGTGATCAAGAAAAATAAAATCTTGAGTTAACATTTTTTGTCATGATGTCATAACTCTAACTTTAAATAACTCGAGAAAAGTAACTTAAGAATTACCTGCCTCATTTAATTGCATCCCAATAGAATATTAATAAAGGAGATGAAGGGGCATTCACTTTATTTATAATGAAAGACTGTCCTTCTGATTTTACAAACACCCTGTCTTGGAATATCCTTATTACCATCTCTGACCACTTGTCTCAATTTCTAAACAAGTCAATCAAATGTCTTAATAATCAAATAAACAAAGACTACACATCTTTGGCTCTGGCTTAATGCCAATAGAATTCTGCTTCTGTGATTTTAAGCTTTAGGGTCTTTCAAAGTAAGTATATACATAAAATATTTATGTATGCTTATTGCTTCTGGTATCAATTACTTACTCTTATTTGATTGCAATATTCCTAGGGGAAGTGTGTGATCCACATCTTCTTGAAAACAGATAAAAGTTCTTCAGCAAGTTTATTGTTACTCATTTTCTACACAGTCTACACAGAGGAAAGTGTAGTGGTGGTATGTTATGATTTAGATTACATTGGTCTTTAGTTTTTTTCCCAAAAGGTCTGTAGAGTATTTTAGTAAAAATTATTTTTAAAAAAGGCTCTGGATATCTTTTCATATCTTCATATCTTCAATTTTGAACTTAAAAAAGTAAAACAAAGATAATCAAAATTCGAAATTCAAGATATCACATTAAAAATCTCTAAAATGTACAGAAAAGAGTTGTTTTGAAGTTCTTAGAAAGTTTCATATTTAATTCCTACCCAAAAAACAAAAGATTTTCCATTCTAAATTTTCTGAAGTACCTGGTATGTATATAATACTACATGGATCAAATTGGATCACCAATGGCTCCAGTAAGATCATATTAATAGTTACGAAACATAAATGAAGCATCTCAAGATGATTAGAATAATAATTTAGGAATCATTATTTGTTTTCTTAATATATAATATTATAATTAATAACACAAAAAATACATTAAAAATGAGAGAAATTTTGTGTCTTTATCTAAAAAAACAAGCTTTAGTATTATAATTTGATCTGATTTTTGTTTACTGTCTGTTTCTATGGTTATCATTTAGACCATGTATTAAACGGTATAAAATATGTTGACATTCTCATATTAAATTAATAGTGTATAGGTTGAAAAAAATCTGAGTTTATTGTTTCATTTTATATTCTAGTATATTTTTAAAAACATTCAATATGTGGAGGCAATATTGAGTATATAGTTACTAAGCAGCCTTTTGGCATCACTATTTATGCTGTTACATACTGAGTGGGATGTTCTTCTTGTTATTTTCTTTCCAAGCTACTAATTGCAGGTGAGATGCATAGGCCACCATCAGTTAATAGTTCGTTCATCCTCAAACATGTAGGTTATATAACAGTTTTAATTTTTCTGTAAACTTGTTTTTCTTTAAAGTTACAATATGTTAAAGTCATAGCATAAGTTACACAATATGTTAAAGTTACAGCATGTTTTATAATTCAGTTAAACCTGTTTTGCCAAAAAAATAAAACAAAGTGAGATGTAGGTAAAAATAATACTACGTTTTTGAAAAAAAAGTCTTGATAATAAACTTTATAAACGTTTTAATTATCATTTATCGTGACCATGTGTGCGTTTGTATTATTCATGCGTTTGCATGACCATGATTAATAGCCCAGTTTCATTTTGAGGGTTTTCCAAAAGGTTGTGATACACAATGTCTAAATGAAATGAGGATCTATTATCCCAAAATCGTATAAAACGTTGTTACTATAACCGTATGATTGATGCTTATTTACTAATGTTATTTTTCTGCTTTTGTTCATGGCAATTCTACACTGCTTTGTAATCAACCATATGGTTATAGAGGATGAATGAGCTATTAACTAACCGGTCATTATGTATGATCTATGGTTTAGGAAACAATTCAATAAGCTCAAATTAAATCATTTGCCGTGCAATTCACTTCAATCCACAGACCATTTTGTAAGAGACATTATTGCTGCTTCTATATACTCTCTTTAAAACTTTCTTTATTGTGGTTAAATGAATATGTGAATATAAATAAGTGTTAATTCCATGAATAGACAAAGGCATAGAAATGAATGTGACTAGCTAAATTTTACTTTAAAAGTGAACCATCTAAAAATTTACAGCCTGAACTTATGGTCAAGGTGAAGAAATTTAAGCTGATATGCACTAGGCTAGCTGTCACCAGCCATTACAAGCCCAATGCTTTTTACACGATTTATTTGTTTGTTTAGATGACATTATTAACATCATAATATAAATAATGATTCCTCAGGTACAACTCACACATCTAGTTGACCTAGCAATCAGTGATGTTGACTCAGGTGCAGTAAATTTCACTCATCTGAGAACCTTGTTGCTTGGAATCTTGAAATTAACGAATCATGAAGAAAGTTCAATAGATTCCACAGTATTTGGAAATTCGTCCCAAACTATCAGCAAAAAGTTGCAGATTCCTGATCTAAACGTTAAAGACATTGATAACGGAAAAGAAGATCTTATTAACAAAATAAAAAAGTATGAAAGTTATTTTTTTTACTTGGTTGTATGAAGCTAAGAACCCACTTCAATATTTTGCGCTCATGTGCTGCAATGTGGCAGTGGAAAATAACATGTTTCCTGATAAATTATGATGCAATATCTGAGGAAGGGTATCGCAATGAACAGATGTATTTTTGACGTCCAGCAATTTCAACAGACTAAAAAACAAACAAAGGAGAAGTAGGAGAAATAGGGCCTCAACTGCATTCATTTTCTAAAGATATAAATATTAATTCTTTTATGGTGAAGTTTAAAGAAGCTGATACATTTCTTAATAGAAGACACTGGATAAGAAGTGTTTAAAGAAATTTATTCACTGAAAATCTCCACAACAGAGGGAAAGCAAATCAGTAAATCCTGCATGCTAACATGAGACAAGAACATCCAGATCCCGAGCCAAATCAACCACCTCATCCAGGACCATGACACACTATGTATGCCGAATTTGCTCAAAACCTTTTAAAATAGAACGAGGACGTTCTATCCATTTCAATGCTGACACAAGCTGAGAAAACAAGCTGATAGAAATTGATGAGAACCAAAGAAATCGAGCAGAAGACAGATCATTACCTGGTAAGACTAGAAGTGCAATTGTGAATGAAGATCGTTGTGCTGTTGATGAACAGGGAAATACAAGACCTATTCTACCAGTATAGGGAAAACGTTTGTGGGAGGATTTAGCACAAATTGTTACATCAATTTATGATGAAATAGTATTCTGGAAAAAGAATGTATTTCTCCTGCCCAGTGGAACATCAGTGAAATCATTCGTTCAAGAAACAACAAGATTGATAAATTTATGGAATGCTAATGATAAAATTATGAATGACATGAAAATGGTAATGATCATGTCATCTCTACTACTGCAGAAGCCCAACTTCAAATCCACCACCAAACCACATTCTTCGGGAATTCTCTGGGAACTTGGCAATTTTGACACACTTATGTTGAAATACAGAGTTATTCAAGAAAATGTTAAACACTCTGCCAGAAACACAACAATAGCGCAGCGATCCAAGCTAATCTTTGAAGGAAAAATAAACGCAGCTTCACGAATATTGGATGAAAATTCATCATCTAGTGTTCTGAAGTTATCTCAAACAGTACTTGACGAGTTAAAAGCAAAACATCTTCAATCACAACCAGCAGATGAATCGGTGCTTATTGAAGGTGTTCCACCTTTCGTAGATCCAACAACCTTGGTGAGGAAGCGGTATTTAAAGTTGCATTGAATACCAAAGGAGCTGCTGGACCTTCTGGTTTAGATGCTACTGGCTGGCGACACATCCTTTTATCAAGAAATTATGGAGACTATGGAAAAGTTTGCAAGAGACTTGTGTATTCTAAATGAGTCAATATCTGAAAGCCTGGAATCATATTTAGCATGTCGATTGACTTATTGCCCTCAACAAAAATCCGGGGGTGCGGCCTATTGGCATCGGTGAGATCTGGCCGTATTGTTGAAAAAGTGATAATAACATCAATCAAGACACCAATAGTAAAGAGCACAAGTTCATTACAGTTCTGTGCAGGGCAACAAGCAGGATGCGAAGCAGTCATACATGCCATGTGTCAGATTTATGATAAGGAGTCCACTGCTGCAGTTCTTCTTGTAGATGAAACAAACGCCTTCAACTTAATCAACAGAAAAGTCCTTTTCACAACATCAGACACATTTGTTTATCACTTTTAGTGTATACAATCAACTGTTATTCACATTCTTCACGATTGTTTGTCCATGGAGGAGCTGAATTTCATCAGACGAAGCTAGGTGGTCTTGGTATAACCATATTCTTTGAGCTAGAAGAACACAAGCATGGAAATTCGAAAGTAGTCACCCAGAACCTGATCAGGAACATCATAAATCAGAATGCACAAAATGAAACATCCACAGATGATGATTACACCAAGCAAATCCGCAATTAGATAAAGGTAGATAGGTTGAATAACCAAAAAGAAACTTTGAAAGAATATGTCATTCAACAACTTAGAGTAAATGATTACTTCATTGCCTTTAAAATCTCAAAACAAGAATTTTTTTATACAATAGCTTTGCGGTATCGATGGAGATTAAAGCTGCCATTATATTGTGGATGTAGCAAAATGTATAACGTGGACCATGCACTATCGTACCCAAAAGGAAATCACATATACAGAAGACACAATGACCTGTTTGCCAAGCTTCTGGATGAAGTAGCATGAAAGGCATTCTTCGACATTCGGGTAATTTAATCCCTTGGCCCAGAGACACATGAACCAAACCCTTAAAACTGCAAACAACCTAAATGAACGTGAAAAGAAAAGATTGTACAGCAATCAAGTGCTTCAAATTGAACACAGTTCATTCATTGGTATTCAATGCTTTTAGAGGATGTGCACAAGAAGCTCAACATATTATGTCTGCCCTGACAGATAAACTGTGCGTGAAACGAAATCTCGAATACAGTGTAGCGATGAACTGGCTACGTACCAAAGTATCATCTGCCCTCCTCAGATCAAGAATTCTATGTGTGCGAGGATCAAGATCACTTTTAAGAAAAAAATTGAACATAAGTTACAATGATATTGTGCTAGCAAACTATAATGCCAGTATCTAAAACACCATGTGTCAAAATACAATTTATTATTTGATTTGTTTATAAAATTAGTTGTTACATTACAGGCTGAATGAAATGGCCATGTAAAGATAATTAGCTTTTACCAAGAGACAGTGTCTTTAGAAGTTAACAGTCTTTTGTCCTTAGTCTTTTCATTAAAAATTTGTTGTTATGTTTTCCAGGTTAGAAGGTGATCAGATAAACACTGAAAATCAATTAAAGTCAATACAGACGATTTTGGATTCGTATGGAAAGTATCCTTCAAATGAAGAAATCTTTTCTCAAAATAATACAGACAATATTAAAGATAACGAACAAATTGAAGCCAGTGATAAAAACAAAAGCTACTTAGGGACTGTATGGCAAAACAGGAAGTTGGTAAAGCGGCTTGATGCGCTTGAAGAAGCTACTGATAAGCTGTTTTCTTTACTGGATGCATTGTTGACTGAAAACAAGAAATTAAGTGATGGCCATGAATCCGATTTGTTAGATCAACTCCAAAATAATTATTCCCTTTTGAAAGATTCTGTTGACAGCAACCGAAATAACATCACCTCATTAACATCAACAATTGACACTGTAGCCACCAAAACTGATACACATATTACAGAGAGTAAACAGAATTTTGATTCACTAAATGAAGCTATCAACAAGTTATCGGAACAATTGCAAGAGATTCAAATCAAAGCAGAAGAAAATACTGGGAGTGATTTAAAGCAGAGCCAAGATAGTGGTGTTGACATATCCCATCTCACAAACAATGAATCCGAGCGTAATAACAATGAGAGCTTCAGTAAGGCTTCTGATGGTAGTATTGGCTTGCATACTGATACCTCTATGGAAGAGATAGAATTATTGAAAACTCGAGTAACTGTGTTGGAAAAACATCTAGAAATTTGTCAGGTTGATCCTTCTTCCACGAAGTCAGATGAATTGAAGAACTTGAAAAATGAAATCAAGTCCTTCGATGCGAAACTGAGGCAGCTCGATGAAAATATCGGCAATAAACAGAAAGATTTTGCTGCCAGAGCAGATTTGGATATTATTAATGGAAAAGTTGATAGCAATTCAGCAGATATAAGTGCATCTAAAAACCAAATTGAAACACTCCAACAAAGTGTGATGAACTTCGGTGATTCTGATATCAAGAATATTATTGATAACATAGAAGAGTTGAAGAAAATGTCCAATGAAATCGATGAGTTGAAGAAACTTAGTCATTTAAAAGACCTTGCCGATAATGTTGAAGATCTGAAAGGCTTGAAGGAAGTTATTGATACCATGCGAAACAATATTTCTGAGAATGAAATAAGATTGGGTCAAATATTGAAGACTTTGGATGAATTGCTAAATCAAACGAATCTTATACACCAAAACAGCATTCTTTATGAAAATGAAATAAAACATCTCAAGGATTTGTTAAGAGATAAGACGATAACACCTTCAGAAGGAGAAGAACGGAAAGATGGAGAGGTATGTTTCTCAGCCTGGGTTTCAATTGCTCTATTAGAAAAAACAAATTTTGTTAGGACATACTCCTTTAAAAGTTTAAAAGAGGTCACCCTCTTTCCATTTGTCCTGTGGTGATAACTAGGTTCCTTTTATCTGATTAATGGTTTGCTTTACAGCCTGCAGAAAACTTGTTTCCAGTGGAAAATTTACAAAAACAAATTGAAGATCTGTATTTAAAAATCAATGAGATGAGATCTAGTCAAGAAAGGCTTCTGCAGGTGATTTCATCTGGAGACCATCAACGCACAGCATCACCTGGTATGTATAGATCTATTAGAATTTTAACTTCGTTGAATTTGAATTTGTGTCGTTTTCATTCACATTAACTTGTAACTATTTTATTTTACCACTAGCACTCAAAATCACCATAGGTTCAAAGGTTTTCCATGCTGATTCTTTTATAAATTCTTATAGTTTTCGATGCTTCTGTTCTTGCTGCAATTCAGCATTTGGCTCAACAAAATCGTCAACAAATTGCCGAGCTACAAGCTGACCTGAATTTACTGCGTAAAGTCAACTCAGCCACCGCAGACTCCACATTTCACAATCATTCTGTTGAATCTGCTGGTGTTGTTGATAATGAATCTTTCGAAAAACTTCTTATTCAATTAAATACTCTGCAAGATGAACAGATTCGTCTTTCTGGTCACATGGCAAATACTTTCGACGACATGAAAAATGAATTCAATCGCAAACAGGTATAAAAACCACTTGTATACACCAAAGAGAGAAGTGTATAGTGAAACCTTTCTATAGTGCCATTTAAACATGTGTCTGCTAAGGTGTAAAGGCATCTGTTTCTGCAAAAAGTGTCCACTATAAAACGAAGCGACTTCTACTATAGAATGGTTTTGACATTACTGAAGATGAGTAACCGAAAAAAAAACTTGCATTCTCTTTTCACTTTACCCAAAAATACATGAAATCATAATTCATTTTTATTTTTATTCGATGTTCAACATTTTTTAATTCAATTCTTAAGAAGTAAACTAAAATCAGGATACAGAAACCCTTCGCAAAGGCATCAGTACATGCTTCAATTTGCACTGCACATACACATTGTATTCTTGTATTCTGTGTGTTATTTTTTTAAGAAACACATCGATGCATTGTATGAGTATATTGACCAACTTCAACGTAATAAGGCAGATAAGGATGATGTTACATCTGAAATGGATGTAAAAGCTGACAAACATGCACTTGATGGCAAGGTGATATTAATAACTCTAATTTTTCTATAAAAGATTTATATTAAATACAGCATTTATGTCGTTCAAAATCAGAAATTCTGTTTTGATTTTTAAGTATGAGTACTGCAAATGATTGACTCAGCACACATTTTGAAAAATCAACTTCGACAGTTAAAAAACTGGATCTTTAACGTTAAAGAAAGATTTTTTTTCAACCAACTAGAGAATGATTAGAGAATAATTAATGAGAAAAAAAAAATGTTCTTTTTATTAGGTCAATATGAATACATTCGATGAGCGTTATCAATTACTGGAACAAGCATTGAAAAATACACTGGACCGTTTAAACCAATATGTTAACGAAGAGGCCAACCTCAAAGGTGCCTTGAACAAGTTAACGGATGATTTGAACTCAAAAATGGATTCAGATGTGGAAAAGAAATTAAAGAAATTTTTAGGTATACACATAAGTTTTAATTTTCTTAGAACAGTGAACAGAACAGTGCGTTATTGCTTCCGATCTGGTCGTGTCCCAATAACCTTTTGAGTGTTTTTTCCCTGTTTTTTTTTTTTCAATAATTCCAAATTTCTAACTTCTGTTCTCTAAAGGTCTGTTTCCACAGTCTTTCTTTTTCTTCTTCATTTACCACTCGCGTGTGAGCCAACCCAGTTGTTATTTCTCCCCAACAACTTCATTTTAACAATCGGATTAAGTTTTATATACCATCTAATTTCATCAATTCAATGGACCATTAATTAAGTCACTTTCCTCATGTACATACATGGTCTGGTTTCAAATCAAAGTGATAATGATAAAAAGACGAAATGCCTTGAGGGCTTATTAAAGTTTCGCCATTACTATCATGCAGATAAGAACGAATAATGATTATGATTACTTTTGTTGGAGTAAGAACGGACAATATTGTGTACCTCTTAGAAAGTCGTTTGAATGAAATCCAATCGTCAAGAACTAATCTGCCAGATCAAACATTTGACTTGCGCAATGCAGCTGGCTTACGCAAGCCGATGCCCTTATCATATCATTGTATATCTTGTGACCGACCCATCGATGTTACCATGAGGGGGGTGATGCCTCCAGTGCCGCAGAATTTTCCCTCCAAAAAAAGTCTTGGTCCGTACACATCGTATGAGCTTGATCAGGTAGGAGGAGATTTCTTCGATTTTCGCACTTTAAAACCTCCACAAACTCATATTGAACCTTTTTTCGATGTAGATTCGCCAAGCACGTCGAACTCCACAAGGAATTTACGAGAAGGGAGTGATGAATCGTCCCTGTGGAGGACAACACACTACAGTTAATCCGTCCATGTATCGAGCACAAAAACATACTGTCACGCAAACCGGTATGAATATTTTGCGACGTTTAAAAGGGACACATATTCAGACATTTTTGTTGAATTTAGTATATCGATAAATATGTACTTATTTTTTTAGATCCAACTGTAACAATTGATAAGGCGGAAGGGAACGACCTTTCAATTGTCGATTGTGTTTTGGGAAAAGATGGTCAAATTTATCGCGGCAGATTCAAACAGGTAAAGCTGCACTCCCGAAACTGCTCTCCATAACCTTTCTAAATTTAGAGACGGTATAATGTGTGGTGATAAATTTGACTAATAATTTCGATATAGACCGTAAGGTCACTTGCAGGAGAAGAGTGCTCAATCATTCTCCTCTTTGATCAACTTGGCTCTCCTCCACAAGTGTTACTTTGTAACATTTTTTCATAAAGCCTGTTCTATCTTCCTTTTTATGTTTGTTCACTTAGAGTGAGCGCCCTCCTCCATTACCGAAGAAAATACCATATCAAACCCAACGAAATAAATTCTATAATCGACACCTTGCGCATTCAGCCACCACAACTCATTACGAGAAGGTAGGGCGTAGATACAACATTTTATTAAATGTATAGTGTTTATAATCTCTCATTCTGTTTACAATTGACCCAGCCTCTTTACAGTATCAGTGCTTGTACGTTTTTTTATTAGTTACAACAAAATGTCTCTGTTAATCATGGAAGAACTTTATTCTTTTAATCATCATTTATATTGTCAATTCTAGTAAGCCTTAAAATTCAACAATTTTAATGATACAGTTGACTATCTGTATTTCGACTTTCCAACTAATTTCAAGGTCCTTTAAACCTATGGTTTCTATGGAAATGAACTTCCGTAATTCTTTGTCCTTTCCCTGAGTTTAACTTTATGAGACTCCGCTGAAGTTCCTTCGTGTTAGACACTTGGTGCTCGTATTTATAATGTAACCAGCTGAATTACATATAAAGTTTTATCTTTCAGAATGTGGCAGTTGAACTGAATGGTGACCATCGTTCACACTCGGCCAGCGCTCTGGAGAAGCATACTACACAAGGGAATGGCCAGAACAAAATTGACGATACCCCTGTCATCACTCTGCCGCCCATCAGTCGAGATGGTAGTTTAGTTAGTGTGGAAGATGATAAAATCTCTTCGTCCGTGACAACCTCATATGCCAACCTTTCGGTTTAACTTGCTCACTCGGTGTGTGTCTATTTACTTTGTTAGTTGATGAATTGTGTACATCTTTTTTATGATGTTCTTGTTTTATTATGACCAGACTGCTTTGAAACCCGTTTAAAAGCCATGGGAAATGACAAAACACGTCTATTCAAAATAATTCTTTTTTCGAATTTGGAATATACATCCGCAATATAGTTCTCGATAAGCTGGTCCATGCTGTCTTAGTCGGTCAGTCAGTAAAGTTTTAAAGTTTTCTTTTTTGAATATATAATATTTTTTTACTTTTGGTTAGGTGAAGGAACCTTACTTCAAATTAGTGAGTGTTAGAATTTAATGGGGAAGTTGAAATACAAATAATCTACCTATCCTGCCTGCGATTGAAGAAATGTGGGATGACGTTTCAATTCAAAACAAAATATTTTCCTCGAATTTGAATTAATAATAATAATGATGAATTTATATTATATAATATATATATATGTAGAATATAATATATAACATATGCAAATAAAGTATTTTGGTTGAAATAATTTATAGAACTACTTTATACAGGTCTATCTAAAATTACGTCATATCATTCTTCGCCTCGTTTTCAAACTGAAGTGACAATCCTGCATAAATATTCGTTATAAATAAATAAATAAATACCAAATGTCTTACAGGAAATTGTTTCTTTTATCACGCCTAAATACGTAAGAATCGAAGCAAGGCAAAGAAGTTGTGACGTAATTTACAGAAAGACCTATCATTGTTTAGAATGAATAATCGAGAAAAGTTTTGAGCTGAGCGAGATTCATAGGATCAAGCAAAATCACGGTTTAAAGTCCTTCCAAACAAGACATTGTTGGTGCTATTCGTTTTCATAGATTCACATCATGATCTTTGCTCCTCTGCAATTCTCAGATGTGATACTAATGCCGTTTTGTTGAGTTTTTCTTCTGATTTTTGGTTTGCGTTTAGAAATCCCTCGTGTCTGAGTTACTTTCATTAATATATTTTGAAGAATGAAGTTTTTTTTAATGATAATTTTGAAATAATATAAGTCCTGTGTGGTGGATATGAAGTACAAGAAAATCTGCGAAGGAGAGTGAATGTCATCGAGTCATATAAAAGAAAAACATTACATCATACTCCTCCACTGCTTTTGGTACTTTGAATCCGCTTGCTGGACATTCTTCTAAAGTTCTGTTATCTAATGTCCATACCCGCACAAGCGTACAAATGCAGCTACTCAAAGACAGAACAGACAGAAAGTTACACAAACGGAATTTGTCTTTATCTTCTATGTTGGTTTGCATACAGACAGTATCGTCCTTAAGTTGTGCAACTTAGAACGGCGACAGGAACTTAAAAACAAGCGTCGCGTCCTACGTTGTAAAATATCTATTTCACCTTAAGTTAAACACGATCAGGACGAATTGTCTAGACTAATAAAAGATGGTGCATCTTAGAAAAGTACGTGATTCACTTACTTGTTCATTTGCTTTTGATTTAATTAATTACATGGAGTTCGCACTTTTATACGATTTAAATCGCTCTCAGAATCCCGATATACCTCACTGGAAGTATGGTCGATTTGACCTGGAAAATTTAACAGAGGATGGATGCAAAACAGACTTTCGCTTTCTCCCTAATGATATCTACGAGTTGATTGACACGTTAAATCTACCTGAAGAAATACTCTGTTATAACAACGTCAGAGGTAATTCAACAGAGGCATTGTGTATGTTACTCAAAAGATTTTCATACCCCTGTCGCTATACAGACATGATACCTATGTTCGGTAGACCTGCACCTCAACGTTCCATTATAGTAAATAATGTGACCAACTTTTTGTATCGTAGATGGAGCCATTAGCTATTTACTATGAACCAAGTCTGGCTTTCTCCTCAAAATCTAGAAAGTTTTTCAAACAAAGTTCAAGAAAAAGGGGCGGCCCCTCAACAATTGCTGGGGATTTGTAGATGGTACTGTGCGACCTGTTTGTAGACCTGGGCATAACCAGAGAGTCCTATATAACGGACATAAAAAAGTACACGCCATAAAATTTCAAAGTGTAGTAGCGCCAAATGGTCTAATAGCAAATATATATGGCCCTGTTGAAAGACGACGTCACGATAGTGGTATGCTTGCTATGTCAGGACTACTACCGAAATTGCAACAACATTCTATTGACACAAATGGAAACATATTATGCATATATGGAGATCCAGCGTATCCTCTCAGAGCCCCAACTTCTAGGACCTTATAAAGGGGCAAATATTACAAACGACCAAGCACTATGGAATCAATCAATGAGTGAAGTTCCGATTTCGGTAGAATGGATATTCGGAGACATTATCAATTACTTCAAATTTCTCGACTTCAAAAAAAATTTGAAAGTTCAATTAAGTTCTGTTGGCAATATGTATATCGTAGCTTCTTTACTACATAATGCTAGGGCTATTCTGTATGGAACAATAACAAGAAAATATACTGATATAGATCCACCTGCACTTACAGATTATTTTCAGTAAAACAAATGTTTAAGTGTATAATGTTCTCTTTATGTTAACTTTCCATGCATTGTGATTAGAATTATGCAGAAGATAAAAATAAAATGCTCAACAAAATACTTTGACATGTGATGTAAACAACCCAGTTGTACCCAGCAAAGAAAAAACACTACTGTCAGTTAACTGCACAGAAAATCTTGAAAATGGCCAAAAACCCAACAAAATAAAACAAACATCCATCCCCTCATTGACCCTCTGAAATGGATGGATGGCAGGGTATCATATAAATATAATTTGAATGTGACTGCCAACACAATAAAACAAAATATATAACAAAACGACAAAATAAGAAATAAGTATATAAATTATAACTTAGTTTTTAAAAAGTTCGAGCACTGCTGTGAGCATTTGCATGTTTTGTTGTTGTTGTTGTTGTTGCTGCAATAAAGCCAAAGTGAGTTTATGTGGCTGCTCAAATTGCTGCTGTTGTAGGGCAATTCTTTCTCGTTCGGTCTTGTTTCTCATTTCTTCTAAACGTGTTTTCTCCACAAACTCTTCCCTTTTGAGATTTAATTCCAGCTCCTTCATCTCCTTATCGGTCTCACATTTTTCTTTAAGGAAACAAAAGGTATCTGATCCTGTGTTTCTAGAACGTTTTGAAGTAGTTGGTAACTCACTTTTAATTGCATTTCTCTTTCTTGTCTCGTTGAATGTCTCTAATGATTGATCCCTCATCTCTTTAGCTTTAACAACTCTCTTTCGTTTGCTTTAATTTTTTCAACAGTAGCTTCTTTGAATTCCATTATGCTTTCACGAAATCTGTCAATGATATCATCTAAGGCTAGGTCGATTTCTGAGTGCTCAGGGCTAATTCCACTTTGGTTCTCCTCGTTACGTTTTTTCTTTTTATGTTTTTTCTCCAAGGCATTATACCGATCACGTACAGATCTTTGATTTACTTTAAAAGAAATATTTTCTGTTTTTAAGCCATTTAAGGATTCGGCAATGCGTTCCCAGCACTTTCCTCTCTCGCCACTTCCATATTTGTAAGAAAAAGGTTCAAAGAGAAGAATTTCTCTGAGAAGAGGAATATCATGTGCTTCGTCCCATTTCATTCTTTGCCTGCAAGCAAAACATATGTATGTGTTAGTAGATAATACTGTTCCGTGATTTTTCTTCAAACACATAAAAATAAATTAGTTACGTACTGATTTTCTTCTGCCATGTTTACGTTTCCAGACAACGTGAAATCTATCAAATTAACGTTGGGACTAGACTTATAGAACGTAAATTTTTGTTAACGCATGCGCAATAACAGTAAGGTGATTCCCTTGCGTTCCCGTCGCCGTTCTAGGTTGTACAACTTAAGATCCCTAGTATCGACCTTGGGGAAAATAACATAACAAAATAACAAAAAATACTATATATTATATAAGAATATATATTATATAAGACTATTTAAGGAAGGCTACCCATAGTAAGCGCCCGTATAATATAATGAATAAGCTGGATTAAGGTGACAAGTGACAAGTCAATACACCTTTCCCGACTACACCTTTCCGGAGTTTCTGTTTAAACACCATGTTTTGACCTACAATCGTGTGCAAAAATATTGGGACAAAACTCTTTCTTACATGAATTGCCGTTACGTGTGTTTCGTGTGTAAAAACAGCTAAATTCACTGAGAAATCACTAATTTGAAAGCGTTACATGTACTGTTACGTGTGTGTTACGTGTGGAAGAACTTCTCTAGTACAGTAGGTTATCTGAAGGACTTTACGACCTTCCTAACTGAACCAACTTATAAGTTCTCGAGCCCAGCGGAAGTCGTTCAGGAATATGCAATCAGCTTTTTCGGCCCCGACCCATGCGTACTTTATCTACGGCAGGATTAATGTCTTGAAGATTGTCTCTATGGGACGCAGCAAGAACGTCTTCCCACAATTAGCTGGACCAACGATGATGATGTTGCGGAGATTGCCTGACCGCTGTCGGCTTGTATCTCTTCCCAGCCATTGTTTCTACTTTGTTTGTTTTCTAACCTATTAAAGTGTAAAAATAGCATACATACCGGTCATAGAACTGATTTCCCAACAGAAAACAAAAAATTTCCAGAGCCGAAACCGCCATGATGGACTAACAAACACGAGGCTACATACTCAACCATACACACACACAGTCATATCGGATCTACTGAAATAAGTGATGTACTTCAAGAAATCACTATGGACTTTGAATTATCATGCTTCCGAAAAAAACGAAAAAGGTTGAACAAAATTCAGACAATCGTGTGCAAAAATATTGGGACAAAACTCTTTCTTACATGAATTGTGTTTCTTTTGTGTTTTCGATTCTTTTCTTTAAAAAGCCAACGAGTCGAGATTAAAAGTTCGTGATAGCAGCGGGATAACCGAGCCGAAAGGAACCGAAAATTCGTTCGAGAATTCACTATTAGTTCGATGAGATATTCGTGACCTCAAAACGATCAATTAAAATAACTCACGGCATATTAAAATAACTCACGGCACATTAAAATAACTTACGGTTTTAATTTCTCTGTGACAGATAAGATATTTTACTGTAAATCGTTGGTTATTAGTTGTGATGATATCGAGAAAAAATAGTGTTGTTTTTTCCTGGAAGTTCTTCTGAAACTATCACAGTGACAGTGGTGTTATTGGTATAAAAGTGGATGTAAAACGGTGGTATAAAAGGTATATTTACTTCCGATTATGGCTCCCGAAAAAATAAAATTACCAAATATATTGAATAGAAAATAGACTTGTTGGCCTTGTTAGCCTTGGCCAAACTACCTGGTTGGCCCTTGTTACGCCGGCCCTAATTTAACGCCGGCCCTTATTGCGGCAGAAGTAAATTTTGACCACAATTTAGGGCCGTTTTTAACTCCACAACAGGGGAAAATAAGAAAAAGTAGCTATTTCATCATCAAGAAACTAATAAGTAGCCACGGCAACAGAAGTTCTTATGAACTTATTTTCGTGAGAAACCTTTCAAGGAATTGAAATAGAAGCAATAAACTGAACTTTGCAAGTTGGAAGAAGAGATTTCAGAATAGTTTGCAAAGATTTCTTATCATCAGTACCAGGGCGTTCAAAAGGGGGGTGAGTGGGGCTAAAAGCTATCCTCGTGAAAAACAGTGTAATAAAGTTAATCTGTAAATTACCCCGGTCAAGACCATTTTCCTTTCAAATGGTTTCCGGATCTAGAAGAACGAATTAGATGACCAAGATATTTGTAAGATAGGATGGTCGCTGCTTATATCTGGGGGGCTTTTAACCGGGAGGCAATTTTTGTTTCAAATTTGATGAGTGACGTCACAGTTTCAAATTTCCCCAAAATTTTGGCAGATGTCTCGTGGCCAATTCAGAGCCGTCAGTTATCGGCATTGGCTATCTTATTTCTCGGAATGTAAGCCTTTACAGAAACTGTAGTTCAGCTCATTTGAAAGTAGATGAAATAACACTCCCCTAAATCAATCCAAATTTTAGAGTTGTCACTCGCAACCAGTCGCCGCAAAACAAAACAAAAATTCTTCAAATTTGTTGATTTCGAAATTACCTTGGTAGTGTCCACTTTTTGAAAATCAATTCTTTTTAATCAATGTAAAACACAAGCAAGCTAATTTCCTCGGTTCTCCTCTCACAATCTCATTGTGTCGTTGTATAAGACATATTGTTATTTCATAAGTTTATTTCTTTGTGTTAATAAGAAAGGAATGAAAAAGGCCTAGGAACAACGTTGGAGATTTTTCTATTAGAAAGTCATTTCCTGCTAACTTGTTCAAAACAATATTTGTCCGGTAAAAATGATAAATTTTACTTCTTGGCAAATTTATTTCTACTCAAAACACTTCGTTATTAGTCCATGAATCATAAAAAACAACCACTTAAACAGGGTCTTTGGAAAGTTCTTGGACACGAAGTTGTCACAAAAGGGTTCTTTTCCATCATCTTTGTTGGTTATAGCTTTAAAAACTGAAAAGGATCTACGCTAAAAAAGTAAATCATTAACATAAATATATACAAATAAAAAAAGTAAATATATACAAATATTAATAAAATTTCGTCTTAACCTTTTCTATTTAAAAAATACTTGGCTCAACTGAACGTGTAACGAAATGAGTTCTCTAATGTTTTTTGGATTTCATCTTTGTTGTTGAAGATATATTATTGACCACTCGTGCTGCTAATAAACAATGATGGTGGTGTTTCAAAATATTTCACTATGATCCAACTTCAAATGCCGCACACAGCACAGTCCCGGTATGAGTCCGAACTAAGCTATTTTATCAGTTGATCCCCTGTAAAGAAAAAACAAATGAAATATCGTAATTATATTTTACAACTTGTGAAAATAAAAAAGTCAGCGGGTTATACCATCCTAGTCAACTCAACTTAAAACCTACCAGGAATCACCATGGCATAAGCTGCGGATCGAGAATAAATTTTACTGGTGTAAAAATTATGGAGAAGAGTATTTTCAAAAGGATAACTTTTTAATAAAGTTTCTCCTCCAAATTGGCTTACACCAGTCAAATTTCTGCTAGATCCGCAAGTGGAGACTTTTTGGGTACACTTGGTTCTCCACTATACAAAAGGTTTCACTATAATATGGGTAATCCTTATAGATTATACTTCTGCTTTGTTTATGTTCTCATCTGCGTCTATCAGAAAATTTCAGTTTGATGAGCGTCTTACGCGAGTTCAAATTTCTACAATTTCTCCTCACCTACTACTAAGTTGATGGTGCCAACCTTATAAATTTTGTCTGGGTTAGTGAGGCCAGAGTGAGGTTATGCTTCGTTCTTTCAAACATTATCATAAGACTTTTCACCGTAAATTTATAGCGAGGAGAGACTAATCATATCCTTACTTCTTCGTTTGACATAAATTGTGATGAACACGATTACCAGTGCCACAGAGAATATTCCAAGGAGGTAGAACAAGAAATTTTTCGTGAAACCTGATTTGGTTGATTTCTCCGATTGTGAAAGCCATTTATATTTAACTAAACAAAAAAAGAGATGCAGGGTTTGTCACAGTGAATTTCTTTTCTCCCCCACCCCCTTCTTTTTGAGTCCAACAGACACACAATGGTATATATGGACGTCCTTACAACGTCTGAACGTTATGAGGTATGACTAATGTCACCATTACGCCATTTTTAGCCTACAAAAACATAAAAAGACCGAAACAAAAGGTTCAGAATGAATCTGTAAATTTCATTCTTTGTTATGTTTTTTTTTATTCATCTTTATTTAATTTCATACTTTTCTATACGTTCGTTCCTCCCGAATTTCCGTAACAAACCATGTCCATCTTACCATGGGTAAAGGCGACAAATCTCATGTTAGTAATCTTTCCAAGCGGTGAATAAGATTGGATATTCAGGCGAGCCTCGAATAGTCCATATCTTGCCAGCATATGCAGCTTGAGAGTGTAGGAGCGATTCGTTAATTGTCCATTTGTGGTTTTTACAACGGATGTATTATGAGTTAAAACCGCGTCACGATAGACTTGTCGTTCAATCTGTATCTTGTAGTGTTTACAACTTTCAGTTAATTTATTTAAAGTCTCGTTTATCGACCATGATACTGTGCAGTTAAACGTTGGTATTTCGAAGATCTTCATCACTTCTGTTGAATTAAGGTTTGCTTGCCAACTCAATACCATCATGTGATTTTGTTTTATATAGAAGGCTTTATTAACGCTTTCGAAGCTGGCTGATAATACTATAAAAATACAAAAAAATAAAAGTTTTTTTCCGAATTTTCTATTTTATTTGGTGCAAAAATATATATAGAAAATAACAATAAAAAATAAAAACAAAAACAAAAACTGACCTGATGAAAGACATACACCAAATATCACAACACATATCTGTAATGACAACATCCCTCTTGTTCTAAAGCTTGTATCCAATCAAAGTTTTTTAAGTAACGTGCAATGCAACTACCTCTGTAAACGGTCCACGTATTATATTCTGTTGTAAGGGTGTCAAATGTCTTGTTTATGCAAACCGCTTGTGTCTGTCTGTCTGATAGCGTAATGAGCAGACTGCTAAAACTTTCCGATAAATGACAGTAAATTCCGGAAAATAATTGTCTCATTCCACCAACAAAAACCAACACGTATATACCGTATCAACAACGCTCTTGTCAATCAAATGTACTTGAGTGGGAAGCAAATAAAACACATTAACTTAGCCATTACATCTAGTAACAACAATGGGCTGCACGCTACAAAGACATCGTTAATGTATGAAAACATTGTCAAAACAATTGAAGATTGTTTTTCTGAATCAAAGTGAAGTATCCTCATGTACGCATTCATGCAATTTGGCTCATCATCCAAATTGACTTTCATTAATCAATTTTTTACTTATAACACCAGAGATATGAGCCAGCGATAAAACCTTCAGATCGGTGTCCAATTAGACGAGAGACCTAGTTGCATCAGTATAATATCGAAAGTTGATAATACTGACGATCAAAGCTGATTAGTTCCCTTAGAGCTGTAAAGGTTCCACACAAGAGGACTAACAACTAGTTGCTGTTCACCTATAAAAGATGACAACACACATTGCATTTTTCGGTAATTAATTCGGTAATTTTATTGAAAACAGGAATAACCGTAATTAAAGAAAACGTTGTCGAAGTTTTTTGCCGTTAAGTTGTGTTGACCACTAGTCATGTTCATATTTTGCACCTCTATGATTCCCTCTCTCTCTCTCTCGTTCTCGAACCACATCCCTGTTCGATCATCTCAAGAAAAGAAAATAACTTTGTATCATTGATGAACTATTTCACTTGCATTTAATCTTAAACGTTACATTACGTCAATGTCTGCAATGACCAGCGGAAATGATTGGTCATTTAAAAGAGCTCATTAAATTTTGTTCATTTCTTGCGTGTGATTGGTTGATTGTTAATGACTTGACATGAAAGTTCAAAAGTTCACAGATAAAGTATGGCAAAAATGAAATGATTGCATTATCAAACACATCCTGATTTTAACATTACTAAATTGATGTTTTTCATTAATATCTTTTTATTTATTGATTGATTACAAGTATATGTTTGTCGTTCTCCTTTTCATTTTCATGTTCTACCATCTTGGAAACTCACTTAGGGAGTGTATACATCTACCGACTTCTAACCAGCTAATTTTCTTGGTTTAAGGCTTCTTAAAATCGAAAAATGAAAAAGTGACACACATTTTTTTAACAAAATATTGCGTTTCCGACCAAAGGAGATCGTTTAATTAATTAAAACCGGCTTTTCTTCCTCTAGTTTACCGAATGCGGTTTTAACTTCTGGGAAAAAAGTGAGTGTGGTAAGAACAGGGCACGTAAACTTTCGTTCACATAGCAACCATGCAAACAAAGCCGGGTTATCCAAGCTTTATTATGGGCTTTATCGGATATGCGAAAGCTTTCCGATTTTTCCTGGAAAGATTCCAGATAACACCGATTATAAATGTACTATATTTTAATGTGTGCTTTGACTATAGCCTTGGGTTGGAGGTTAAGTACTAAGCTATTTTTTTACATGGACTCTCAAGGGACAAGGAAGGGGGATTCCTGTGTCATTGAAAAACAAGTGGCGTTGATGAAGACCAGTCTTTTGAACCTTGAAAATGCATCAGCAATTGGGAAAAATGGAAGTGTAGCTTAAGATGGAACCATCTGATCTCCGGAATCTTAATCTTTGTGCCACAGAATGTCTTGGTTGAATATTCATATTGAATTCGTTCTTATTCACATATGTTGTTGTTTTGTTTCTCAGAAAGACACACAATCTCTTAAAAGTGATTGGATAATTTCATTCAGAATTTCAAGTTTTCCTTCGTTCGCCGAATATTTTAAGGAATGTAATTTAAAAGTTTTGCTGACATTAAAATGTATGTAATGTATATCGGAAACATTTTGACCCGTGATTCACGCTGTCGGATCCAATAAAAATTTACCGAAGATAGGATTGAACCAAAGGATGTGACCCGAGTGAACCAACGACTCTATGACCCTTGAAAGGAGTGAACCAAAAGGTTGTGGACCTTGAAAGGAGGGTATAATGAACATTTATCATGACAGTGTACTATTAATTAAAAACATTAATTGAAATGTCTCGCAACTTTAACTAACTGACTGAACGCCACTTTTGAGTTGGCATCTATTAAAAAACATTTTCGAGTGATTTCCCATTCTATGATTCATGTCGTAGACATTATTTTTCTTGTTCTAGTTGCCAACAATAAAAACAAAAAACAAAGACGACTGTGTAGGTTTACAAACTCCTTGGAGACGATTTTCAGTAACCACAATAAAATTTGAAATTACTGCTTAGCAATTTTTTCTCATGGTGCTCGTTTTCCAACAAAACAGCAAATTCATCGACGAGAAAAACAAAGGACTGTCATCAACAAAAAGTGGGAAATTACACATACCCATCAACCTCATCCCCAGGCTTTTTTTGCCTTTTTGATATGCAAAAAACGAAGAAGCCCTGGGGACGTGGGTTTAGAAAAAAAAAAAAAAAAAAAAAAAGTAAAAATAAAAATGTGCTAACTACGCATGCGCAAACGTCAATTTTCATCCCGGATACCGGGCTGGGTCAGTGGATTTCATATTACATGATACTATTTGGTCCGGCACCCGAGATATCTTGGTTTCACAAACCTCTAACGTCCTCTCTTTCACCTCTCGTCCACGTTCCCCTCTAAACGTCTTTTGGCCAAAAGGACGTCCTTTGAACGTCCTCTTCAAATTCCTGTTTGACATCCTTCGTCGCCAATGTAAAGGAAAACAATTTATTGGTAGGAAAATATTTTAAAATAATAGTTTTTACGAAAGAAAATTGACACACCTGTTTTACACTCTCTCAACCTGCACAAAACTTACCCTATTCCCCCACATTTAAGCTATGCGCTTGGGCTTAAAAGCAGATTTTTAATGTTGAGACATTTTTGAAATCTCAAAAGTGGGTCCGGATTTAAACCCATGGCCTAAACAAATTATGTACTGGAAATCGATCAGGGAGAAAGAAAAATCCATTTAAATGCTGACTCATCTCTCATAAACAGTTTATTCAGCGGCGGATCTAGGGTATGTCAAAAATAGTGGAGGAGCACATTAACCTAATTTCTGTTTTCAGTCTCTATAACCTATGGGATTACTTGCACGGTTTCTTTTATGGTTTCCATAGCTAACATTTTCCTCCACAAATTGCGACATACCCTCTAGACCCGCCTCTGTTGTTATCCTACACAGCTTCAATATCATCTTCTTCATCACTATTGTCACTTTCAACTACTGCATGTTTTTGAGTATAACTAACGAGTAACAAGGATAAATCGTTAATTAATTTTACGAGTGCAGAGGCAGAGGTGTAGCTAGAGCTCAGCAAAATTTGTGGAGGAGAGTTTAGTCATTTAAAGTAGAAAAGGAAAACGTGCAAGTAACCTAATCGACACTTAAGGCTGAAAAGAAATGTCATATAGTTGGACTCCTCCACTTTTTTTGACTGACCCTGAATACGCCTATGGGAGGACAAGGAAAAATAGACGATTAATCCTTGTTACGAGTCCTTGTTATAAAATCAATTAGCCAGTACAATAACTTTAAGTTCGGATTGTTTCTAGAAAACTAATCTCGGGTATAATGTATTTTAAGATGTAATTTTTACTCTTGAGCTTAATTGTACTCTTCAGATCCCGTCTAAGGCCAATCAGATCCGTGTAATTTTGCACAGTCGATGATTATTAATTCTCGTCCTGATTTCAAAGCAACAAAGTATATCTTTCACAGAGTTGCATACTGTTCACCTTTTGTCTACAAACCAAAATTCTTTTTGTTATTTTTTTTCTTAAAATTATTGAAAATGGCATCCCAGCCCTTACGTAACTCCAAATAATCGGGCTGTGTAATTACAAAGTCATAGGTTGGAATGCCATTAACATGTGGCAATATCCGTTCAGCAAAACGTTTCATAGGAAGAAAAGTTTTTTTTACGGCATCCGATGTTCATCAAACTACACTCCTCCACTGTTGTTGACAAATCTGAAAAAAACCCAGGGGGAAGGTGACCAGTGTTTTGAGTGTCAGGTCTGGACAGAATGGACCTTTACATAAATGAGGTTGGAGAAGAAATTAAAGGGCTCGCTTTCAAAATGAATAATAATGACATTTGCGTCGTTTACAAAATGATTCGACACCCGAAACCGAAACCGTTTTACGATGTTTTTGTCGTGCTAAAATGTTGTTTGCTCATGTTGTTTTGTTCTCCCATTGCAGAGGAATATCATATTTCCAATTTTTAAGTGATAAAAAATCCAATTTTTAAATAATAAAACAGCTACTACATAAATCTCCACACAGTGTTCATACCTTCATGTGGAGAAAATGGCGGGAAATTAAATTTTTATAAATCGAATCTTTTCTGTTTACTCTTTTTCTGAAAGTTCGAGTTATCCGAAGAAATTTGCCTCAGGGGGACAAAAAAAGGGTTCGAGATAACGAATGTTCGACTTATCTGAGGTTCGAATTAACCGGATTTTTTTATGAGAAAGTATTAAGGAAATTCCAAGGGACCAGAGAAAATAGTTCGAGATAACGAGTTATCCGGTGTTCGAGTTACCGGGAGTTCACTGTAAATAGTCATAATAGGTTTCTAGCCCTAGGAATTTTTCGAATAACTAATTTTCTAAATTCTGAATTAAAAACTCAATCGATATTAAATCGATATAATACTGGGAAACAAATAAAAAGGCTTTTCTCGAGTTTCTGTTTATCCAACATAATTTCTTAGTTTTTCGGGCTTTAAATATTTAACTAATTTTAAATGATCAAGACTATCGCACAGAAATAAAGAGAAAGATTTTCCACAAAATAGGAAGTGTAAAATAGTGTGCGTGTAACTGTTCGCTGGCTAAACAAGTTCAAACTCATTCAGAGCAAATGTCAAGCAACCGACTGCAACTATATACAACAGTCAGACTTGCTTTAACCTCGATTTAGCAAGAAGGTGTCATCAAAACCTACATATATCTAATTGATTACCACTGATTAGCTGGAAGGACCACTAAGAGCAAGACCACGAGGTGTCGATTGGGTTCCGACTAGCAATTGGTTTAGAACAACGTGTGCATTTGGAAGAGGGTGTGTCTACAGCTCCACGGCTTGTTCATTGCCAGCTACTCCATCCGAAATGCATTTTTCAACGTTGATAAGTTTTGTGATACAATTCTCGTCCAATAGAATCTTGTCATATGGTTTGATGTAACATTCTTCCCTTTTTCGTTTCTCTCTTCTCCTGGACATGTAAAACACTATACTGAAAATGAAAAGCAAAAGTGCAGGTACAGACACATAAAGAAATATTCTGCAAGGTTTACTTGACTTCTTGTCACTTTGTTCTGTGCATTTCGGAACACCACAATACTCCCAGCCGCCATTTTCGTCAATATAACACCATGGTCTGAGACCGTAGTCTTGTGGGTTGCGACAATAGTTTTTAACAAGAGTAGGGTATAGTCCACTAGGAAGTCTTTTAATACTCCATGGCATACACGCCTTTCCACGTTCTGTCGTGTTGATGATGCCCGCGTAAGACACTCCAGTTTTACGATAACAGTGTTGAGTTTCTACTTCAGGAACCGTCCAGAAAATATTGACGTTTTGGCATTTTTCAATGGCACTTTGATTCTTTCTTTGAAGTTTATTACAACCCATAATACCCATATTATTAAATCGGGAAAACTTAAAGGATTCAGGACATAAATGTGTATTTTCAAACAGTTTATCCAACATCGCAAACATGGGTTTACATTGTGGAATTTCTCTAATAGCCATGCAAGTATCATAGCAAGGAAGACCGCTGATATTTTCGTTATTTTCAAAACAAAGAGAATGCTGCATAAGACAAAGGTACCGTGTCGGTAGTTTGTCCATACACACTGTCAAGTCTTTCTTCATGGCGGTAAAGAAAGGAGCAACGAGCTTCATAATAGCGTACACGTTGTTTTTACATTCTTGTTTCAGAGTACTTATCAGTATTCGATTCAACTCCTCTAGCGACCAACTGTTAATAGTTTTTAAAATTAACCGAAATTTGATAATGGTCCGATCTCTTTCGAGCGTCTTCTTTGTACTCCCATATACTTTCATGTTTTTGAAGAGTTCAGAACACGAGCCATTCTCAACATTCACTGTAAAAGCGTCGGAATAATTAATACATGAATGTTTGCCATTTACAAAGTAAGCTTTTCCAACAACAACTAAGCAGATCATCACATAGAAACGCCTTTTGATAAAAGCCCAACTCCCATCAGATAAACTTCCAATGCTCATCATTTAAACTTCCTCAAATGCTGTCCACTACTCCTATGTTCTGTTAGCTTAATAAATTTCGATTATCGTTGATATTGCCTGATTTATTTATGTGTTCTAAAAATCTGTCACCATTAAAATGGGAAGTAACGGAATACTCTAAAACCGTGTTTCCTATCAGACAAACATCAAATGATAACAATCCGAACATTGCATCAAGCAAGTTATCAAGTTATTAAGCAAGCAAGATAGTTATATCATGTTAACAAAAGATTTTTTAAAAAGGTTGTAAAGAAATAAAGAAAACAATAACATTCATGTTTTTTATTTGTGTACATAACAAGCCTCATTTTGATTGACAAGACAAACGTTTCAGATCGAGGAAGTATAAATATAAGACTTTCATTTTCGTATGTTTAAATATTTAACATTCCATTACATAATTGGTCAGCGCGGAAAGCAGCTGATCTTTCATTAGCATTCGTAGGCTGATTCCGCAAAACATGGGAATAGAGGCTGTCCACAAACCGTGGTTAATGTACGAATGGTAAACTACAACTTATATAAAGTAATGTAATTATTGTGAGTGCGGCCTAAAATACAGAAAACGTGCAATCCTAATTTGTGTTCCAGAGAACGACACAGCACTCAAGGTTAGAAAATTCTTACTGTTTTTTTATAATGACATTGATTTTCTGAGAAACTGTTCGATTTTTGATTTTTATTCCCTCCTCTTACAGTCTCGGGTATTCCTTGGTGGCAAATTACCCACCACTACAATTATACAACTTCCAGAAGAATGGACCGAATCCCGTCCAAAACCAAAAGGATTTTTGTACAGAAGAGCATGCTCAAGCGCACGCACAAATTTAAACCCTTGATGATGTGATATTTCAATATCCCAGCGGGCAAAATCTTCAAAAAGTCTCTGTGGAGGAGTGTTTTTTTCATTGAAACAGCAGGCGATATTGCTTTCCATTCCTATAGAAAACACTCCCCCCGTAGACTTTATGAACGTGACACTTTTCAGGCTTACGAAAGACAAACCTGAAACGGAAGCTAAGTAGATCTGCTAGTTAAAGAGATTAGTTTGTATAAGTTTAATTGGATGTTTGCGTTTCAGCACGTTTCTAAGAAACAAATTAACTTATCCACAAATATTTCATAAATTCGTGATTTAAGAAATTTAGTTTCGTTCTGTACAGTTTCCCATAATTCAGTTACAACTACCACAATGCAATGCTTTAATACAAACTTTTATTTTTTCTTTCATATATTATTTCTTTATCTTTTATTAAGCATTGTGGAGAAAGTTGTAATGAGGTTCACGTTTTTCTTTAGAGGCATTACCTTTATAAGCAACTCAAGCCTCATAATTGGCGAAAAGCATCACATCTCAAGGCTCAGGTTGAACAACAAGCATCATTGAGGCTCAAAAATGTTTTAATTTTTGGAAATTTGAGAAGGAGCACAAAAGAAAAAACAAAAACAAAAAGAAAAGCATAAAAGTAAAATATACAGTCTCTAGTCGCATAAATATATGGACAGAGTTTTCATCTATAAACTTAGGGAGGTGTGGGGGAGAACATCGTCAGACTTATCATCACACTCTTAGTCGTCAATTTCCACTTCTGAAGCAGAAGCTGGTGGAAGCATCACTTAAGCATCATTTGAGGCTCAGCTTAGTATAAAGTTAAACATCATCGAGGCTCAGTCAAAATTAACTGATGCTTATAAAAATTATTATGGGAACTGTCAATTAACTGAGGTCAGATTAGAAGTTATGTAACTATAGAGACATTATCACTAACATAAATGGCTGATGAGTGTATCGTAGATGATTGATTTTAATGGTGATTAGTTCTACACATATGATCACATTTAGTCTTCAAGTATCGCAAGGAAGCTAAAGGATGGAATTATGGTTCTGCTGAATTAAAATTGTTCCTATTTTCATCTGAAGTGTTCACATTTAATGAAGTCAACACAACGCCATCGTGTCAATCATATCAAAGAATACCGAAATGAAAAACCTTCACAATTAAATTCTTAAAATCTCACGTGACCTGGTTTTTCGCAATTTGCTTTTGCTTTTTGTGAGGAAATCATCAAAAAATATTTATAAACAAACATGGCTGTCGTCTTTTTCCATCGGAAAATGGGCTCGGGGTGGGGAAAATTCCTTCAAAGTCAGGACGTGAACATCGACATCTCATATCATATAGCGTGGAGTACAGGAAAAATTATTGAAAAAAGGTATTGACACCACTCCATATCGACTATAAAGGCGCCATTTTCTATTTTAGTGGAATCGTTCGTGCGAGTCGCGCAAAGTTTACTTTGACAGAATTTGCGCATGCACTCTGAAAGTATGATTTTCGAGCAGACACCTACCGATCAATGATACTCCCTTTAATTAACTACTGTTCCCTTGTCACATATATAAGCGAACCGTACATGAAGAAACCCAAATCCTTGCATTCCTGTGCTCGTCAGATCATTGGAAACAATGACATCACCTGCCAGATCCAACCGAAATCAATTGAGTCAACCATGAAAAAGCCTATGTGTACACACGTATTTAAAATCCTCATCGGTGAGCCGTTTTGCAATGTTTTTGGAGATTACACTTTGTAAAGATGAATAATCAAACCCGTAACTAAAATTGCATCAACTGGAGGCTTACAAAAAAAGTTTTGAATTCTATGGTGGAAAGGAACTTTGGAAGTTTGCTGCACGAATACCGAGCTGCAAATTCACTAACTGAGTTCTTAAACAACTTTGATGAGTTCCAATTTTTCACATAAATTTTATTTTGTGCTAGATAAATTATGTTAATCTGTATTTAAATTTAATCCATAACATCGACATTCTACCTTAAGTCGTTTAGTTCAATTAATATTCTATTTTATTCTAACTTCACATTTTTCTACTTCTTTTAAGTTCCTTCCACTTTTATCTATCATCTGATTTTTATTTCTACATGTATAGTTTTTCCGCCTTACACAGGAACCTAATGATATCAGTGAATCTTATTGTGTATATTCAATATGGTATTTTCTACTGCTAGGTTATATCCTGTATATAAACATTCATTAATAAATAAATAAATAAACACAGAATATCCGCTTCGCACTTTCGTGTTTCGTGCAAGCAATGCCCGAGGCTTTCTAATTATTTGGTTTATAGACCATCTGTTTCCTCGTGTTATCGACTTGACCAGAGAAAAACTGTTTCTTTCTTCCTCATCCCTCATCATTACACTGGCAACGAGTAAACCAGAAGCCAAGTAAAAATCCCTGCAAGGTATATTTTATTCAATGGTGGTACAAATTCCTATCACCTTGAAAAATGGAAGAAAGCTCTGATGGTTATCTTAAAGATGGGCCATCTACAAGTTCAACTTTCTGACCGCATCAGGGATCAGGGGCGGATAGAGGAATTATGCTGACTTTGTGAAAACAACATTGGTTGAAGGAAATACGGCTTGATTCTAGAATACAGAGTGAGATATTAAAAAACATAGTATCAATTGATATTGCTATTGATACGCGCGCAGTGAAGCAAGGATGATGTATCCACTAAGTTAGGCTGCTACAAACCATTATAAATCCTTTATACGTTGATACTCAATCGACGAAGTTTGAGATTTCAAGCAATAACTAATAATTGCCCCATCGTTCGATAAAATGCTGTATATACACACTGTGCATACACTTGATTAAAAATTCAAATTACATTCCAGATTATGGTCATGTCATTATATTTACATGACGTAAGCATTGTAATCAGAGAAATACCTGGTTGAGTGGGAACAACTGAATAACTCCGTTGTTTATAAAATGATTGTTGTGCTCTTGGAGTGTTCCAATTGTGAGTCTCCAGAGAATCGTAGTACTTCATCAACATCACCATTACCTTTAACTATGCCTGGTACTGATCTTTGATTCCCTATGGATAATGCTGGTATGCTATTTACTGTATTTTCTGCAATAAAAGTCCTGAGCATTTATAAAAGATTTTAGGTTTTAGGGTAGGTGTTTATTGGAGAGGGACTTTAAAGATTTCTGATAAACGGCCACCCTATGAGGTGGGTGGAGGAGATGGAGGTATTTAAAAGAGAGGGGCGTTTATAAAATATATTATAGTATGATGTAGTATGATGGGCGTTCATTGAAGAGGGGTGTTTCAAAGCGGTGATTTGAAAGCGGTTAATTTTTCAAACAAATACTATTTTCACAGAATTTCAAATGATGGTTTTGAAACTGCGAGGTGAGATCAGTACAGATCTACAAGGAATTAGATAAAATTAGAATGGGATAAGGAACTCTGATCAAAGATAATAATGGAAGAACCCTTATCCACAATCCAGATTTTTGATGATTTTGATGAATTGATCACCCTTGATGAAAAAAAGTACAACAATTTGGTAAATTTGCTTAAATACCTTTTTTTACAAGAAATGTTGGAGCAACCTACTGCATAGATCTTATTAATTGTATAATAGTATGCATTAGCAATGTCTTCGAGCGTAGATATAAAAGAAAAGAAATTAGTGGGAGAAGAAATTTTCGCGGATCAGGGTCCTGAAAATTGCGGAATTTGTTTTTGCGATTCAAGGTTCGAAGGCGAATTTCGTGGAATTTATATTCGCGATTTAAGGCTTGAAGGAATTTTGTCAGGGAAAGATATAAACTGAAAAATTGGTCGTTAAGAATGCATTTAAAGTAGTTTACGTTGCTTATTCAAAAGTTTTGGAGCCTAGTAACAGATTTTTCGTTATTCATGAGAGTTTTTTCACGATTACGCTTTTTTGAGTATTTAGTGGAATAAATTTCGCGAATTTAATTTCTCGCGAAAACATCTTCCGTGAAAATTTCTTAGCATGAGGTAGTAATATTTTTTGATGTTCAGTACAAACAAGTCATTGGATTTAACCATGATACCTCTTATAGGTGAAGGAGATGAGTCGGATTGATGGCACAAGCGAAAAAAGTCATGTAAGACAGATTTTGAATCGGTAAGAACCATGTTATAATATGATTAATTCTTTTCACAGGGATCCTTATAAGAGTGCACGTTTATAAAAATGTTGCTCCTCAGATCTCCTCCAACATAATTTCGAGCATTGCGTGGGTAAAAGTTCGAGTGGATTTAATTTTGCAAATGACCAACATTCGTTAATTTGTGTAGATTAAATTTCGTGATTCGAGGGATTTTGGGAACAATATATAACTAAACACTTTTCTTCTTGATCTCTCGATGGAAGGACATTTGGACATTTTGTAAAAGACAATGCTGCTACAGAAGAGATTGATTGAAAAAAACTTTTTTCCTTGTCACGAGGAAATAAGAATTGAATTTATAGTGCGCGGTTGACCCAAATTTAATGGACGTAAGGTAATCAATCTTAATTTATTAATTTATTTTCAGTTTAATGAAAACCAGTGTACAGGCCCAATTCAATTTATCAGGGTCGAAAAAACGAAACATTTCCCTAAAAACAGCTTTCGAGAAAACAACGGTTTATAGAGTGATAATCGGTAAGTCTGCTGTGTTTTTTTTGCTATGCGCTGAAGAATTCATGAATTCACTTTCGCAAATTTTAAAGGAAGTTCCGCATACTCTTTGATACCGGGAAATTTTTTAGCTGAGCTCAATCGCGGAATATCGTTAAATAGGGCTACTTGCGATAGATAAATTCCTGCGAAAATAAACTTTTTTACCGTCGTATTTTCTTAAGTGGGATCGAAAAAATGTTCCCCAATGTCTGTCATTTGTTTAATAGTTTTTTAGACGGACAAGACAAAATAGTAGAAACAAAATATTGTTACTCTTTATAATTTGTATCTCTTCCCTAAAAAATCGCGAAAATTTATTCTCCAAATCTCTCGTTTTTTTCGACTTTATTCCTTTAAAGGATCTGTTTTGTATCCACGATCTCAACAAAAAAGGCTTACATCTGCTGAATGTCTAATTCACTCTTTTGTTACGCAACACGTTTTGTTTTATATGCACCAGTGAAAATTCACCAGGCTCATTTGCCCCAAAACTAAGAGATGGAATAAAAGTTTAAAGTGGAGGTTTCGAACACTTTGGGAAATTAAATCCGCGCGTAACTTTTAATTTATCAACAAATCGCCTTTTTATTCAGACGCTGTTCAGAAGATATATAAAGACAGCAGTGAGGGTTCGATTAGGATGAATATCGGCTTGTGCTTAAAATAGACTCCTGACAGGGTTGGAGGTGGTGGTCGCAGAAGTACGAGCAGAGACGAACAAAACAACCAAATGGTGATTATTGACATAACTAAAATGATTACGGAAGAGTAGACTGGAGATCTATCAGAAGATGTATTGTTTATGTGTTTCAAATAAAACTAAAAAACCTCAACACAATGTTTTATTCTCTTAAAGTGTTTATTCTTTGATTTCGGATTTCGGATTTTCATATTAACCAAACTTGTGGATGCAACCCTATGTAAGTTTATATTATATGACACTATTTTTCGTACTTTTTTATATACTTTCTTCAAATGTGGTTGTAAAGGAAGTATATACATGAAATCCATTATAAGATAAGAAGCTGTATTCTACAAATATAGAGGCATTCGGAGGCAAAATTTCTTGTTGATCAAGTTTTTGTAGAATTGTAGCCAGTGGTATCCATAGAATTGTCCATAACACATGCTCAGTAGTTTTCTGAAACCAAAAGTGTCCATACCCCTCTTCCATATAATGTGCTGGGGATGTTACCTTTTGGTCATTAAAAGTAGTGAGACGGTCACAAAATTATTAAGATTAAACTGACAAAAGAGTGCAAAGCAAAGTGTATAATAGTTTTCGTGAGTGAACTGCACCTAACCCTATACTTTTAATAACTTTCATGAAACCATGAAATAAACCATGAAAATTTTCAGTGTGCGTTCTCCCAGGTAAGAAAAAAATTAAATATCGGAAAGCTATTTGCTACCAGCTTATAGAACTCTAAATGTTGATCAAGAAAATGTATAGGATCATGTCTCTATGACGAACCGTTACAGAAATATCCTTGATCAAAGATTTTAATGACGACACAGGGTCCCGGCCCTAAATTTTGCCCAAATCCTTTGGTCACCCCATCGCCAATGTCGTGGATCCCAAAAAACGTCAGTTATTCCTATTGGTTCTCGAGATAATTTTCTCTAAATCTAGCGTTCGATTTGGGTCGCAATGCATCGGTTTCATATTGACGTAGCACAAGAAAAAATAATTTATGTGTAATCTTTCGTTACTGACTCCCCGATCTCTCACACTACTCGCGTCTACCATTTTGCGTGATAGACAAACAGACAGACAAACAGACAGAGAGTCGGGTATTAATATATAGGATAGCCGCCAAGGCGTCGTCACTCGCCGCCCATCAGTATTAGGTTGCACAAGAAAACTCTCAGTTTATTCGTAAAAATTTATTCAGCCCAATTTTTAAGTATTAGTTTATAATATTCTTATTTTGATTCCATTCACAAATAAGTAAGTAAATTCAGCGAAGTTAACCAGGACTTTTTACTGGTTGCACAGATATAACTGATCTAAAATTTAAAAACACAACCTAAAAGTTTTTATGCCATTCCGACTATTGAGTGAAACCGTAAAATTATGTTGTTTTTACCCGGGAACCCATTTAATAGCTTAATTCCCTTTAATAAAATTAATCGAAAAAAGAGATCTTACCTGCTCATAATAGAAGTTCCACTGATCTGCCAATTATAACGTAAGTGGGTACGTATTATTACCTAGGTTATAAATAGAAGTTCATTCTTCTATGATATAAAACCATGATATAAAACCATGATTAACACTTTCCTTTTCATCATTATTTTTATTTAATACTAAATCCAATTTTCTAATCTAAAAAAAAGAAAGGAATCATATTAGAAACAAAGTGCACAGTCATTACACGACGACAAAACAGCAAAAATGTTCCTAAAAGTAAAATAAATAATAACATCTTTTGCCCTGATTTTTACATCGATCGTTAACCAAGGCTATTGAAAAACTGACAATTCTCTAAAAACTTGTTGTTAAATACACAGAATGCAAAACAGTGCTATGGTGGTGCTGGTCTCTCCCTCTCTCTCTCCACATCACCAAACATGACAAAAAAACAAAACAAACTGTAATACCCAACTCAACTCAAGGGAAAAAGCAAAGAAATATAGCTACATAGACACAGACATGTTGTGTATAATATAATATGGTCAGTTTAAACATAAGTGTGAGTCAGGGAATCAATCTAATATTATTATGGTGATTGGGGTGCGGCGGTGGAAGAGAGGGGATCTCACAACCACTAATTTCGCTCCATAAAATATCCTTCCCTTAATCAACAGAAACATGTCTTCGTAATCACAATAACTGTTCTGGCGAACCTCCAGAAAAAACACTTTAAGGGTGCACTTTTTTACACACACACTTCTTCCTCCCCACTGAAAAAAACAACATATCTCGCAACTGTGAAACTATTTTATCACTGTAAATAAATAAATAAGATCTTCTTCGCTTTCCAGACTCGACTTTCCATCATAAACAAATAGTATCATACTCAATTATTCAATTATTAATCAATCTTTTCGAAACGATTAAAATCCGGCCTGAAAATCCGAGCTGGTTCGGTACCGTTCCCTCATGCAAATGTGAAAGAAATGAGTTTAATGGCGTTTTTTTAATTTAGTAAATAAAATCCAGACTGTCTGATCGCTATGATGAAGTATCATAGATACTCAAAAGTTTCCCGATGGACCGCCGTTTTTTATGTTTAGCGCGTGAAGCCACCGTTCACTACTCGGTCTACCATTTTGCGTGACAGCCAACTTACTAAATAAATTAGGGAAAAATAATTTCTGCAGAGATTTTTTCAGGTATATTCCTGGGATTTGTAGGGCATAACCTATTACATCAACCTCGTTTCCAGGGCTTGCCTTTTCAATATACTGGATAGCGGCGAAGAAAGCCCTTACGCAGGCCGGTCAATTCTGACTTCTGATTGGATATTGAGAACGACATAATTTAGAAAAATTATACTCGCGCAGTCGAGTGAATTTTAAAAATTGCCGAAGAAGATACGAGGGACAAGATATAAACTAGATGGGATACCCGAGCTCTACTCTTAACACTCTCGAAGATAGTTTAAGTTTTGAAGAGAGGCTAAAGAATTAGTAGGATCCACTAGATATAAACCTGAATGTTTTGATTTGAAAATTCTAAAAGAAAAATCTATCCTCTAATCTTGCGCATAGTTTTTTTCTAAAACTTCAAATTATGAATAAGTGTAATTGATAGTGTTAGCCTCAATATACCTGTAATTGTTATCAGTTGCCTATACGCATACGACATGATGGAAATCTAGTTTTCTACTTCACCTGGGGAATTTGGAAGAATAAGTGATCGTTACTAAGTAATACAGGTGGGAAAAATAAAATGCATAGAAACAAGACGAAACTTGACAATGCGGTCATAAAAGCGGAGCTTAAACAAAAATTCGAGAAAGGTCTATTTGAAGTTGTTGTCCTATTTATAAGAAAAAGTTGCATGCAATTTGTGGGCTGTTCATTTCCATCCTTTCAGTTGGACTTTAATATTCAAACTGTCTAAAACTGAGGCAACATTAAATATGCAAAACTCAAAAATCTATTAATTATTAGACGATGCAAGCATATCGAAGTTTGATGTCCTCGCGTTGTCTCTTGCTTCACGCTTTATCAGGCTTAAATCTTAAGAACACCAAAACGTTTAATTTGCTTTTTTGTGTTCAAAGTACACAAATAATAATAAATACACAACTCTCTTTACAAGTCAAGTTCTAGTCTAACGGTCCATTTTTGCGAGGATTTTTCTCGTTCAATGCTTTTCAAGAACTGCTCACATTCAACACACATCGGCAGCTGTATACTGTTATTATTTTTCGTCCACGTCGGTTTATCATCAAGACGACGATGTGCACCTATATTAAACATACTACGACATAAATGCAAACTGCTACTTAACAAAGGACTCGGATTGCCAGAGTAAACGACACCAACATTGACGGGCACTGCGTTGGCGAGTTCCGGCGAAACTATGGTATTCTCCCTCATACATTTTAAACAATACTTTCTATTGCATACTGCACACAGTCTTGAACGTTGGAAAAGGGAAAATTTAGTCTTTTGACATCCGAAACATTTTTTAGAATTCAACAAATCAGAGCTTCTACACAACTCCAATTCGGACCTTGTAATTTCCTGTCGAATTTTGAAGATTTCTACCAAGCTTGAACCTATTTTGGTGAGATCGTCTTCGTGGTCATTAATAGATGTTTCGTGTAGATTCATATCACTCTTAAAAAGACGATTGTTCGATGTTAAGCCCGCAAACGTATTCCTTCTATTATCCAGACTATTTTGCATATTTAACGATATATTTGGTAGGAAATTATCATCTTTCACAAGTTCATTGCTTCCTGTTTCTTCCTTGACCTCACAACTATTTGAAGATGGTTTTTCCGCATCTTTCTCGTCGTCATCACTTAGGTAAGAACCATTCAAGAAGTCTTCTTCTAACGAATCATCGATTTCGAAATTGTCCCATTTGCTTACTCGACTCGGTAATGTTTCGTTCAAAGGATTTTGTTTCTGCGGCAAATGAGAACTACCTAATGAATTATCGTTTTCCACAAAGTTTTTCTTATTTGCAGTTAAAGAGTCCGTTTCATCGCACTTTAATTCTTCGAGACTTGAAACACGCGATTTTAAAAAATTGTATATGCGATCCTCTGCATCATTTGGCAAACTATCAACTCGTGTTATTACAGAGCTGCCCTTCACACGATCACCCTGACTCATCATATCAAACGGCGTCGACTGATAATCTTCAGGCGTCAATTCATCACGCCTTGTTTTTGTTTTCTGACGGAGTTCATTCATAACATTCAACCAAAGTTTCGCCCAATCTTTAACGTATTTCTTCGCTAGTTCCGGACCTTGTATTGCATCAAGTGAGACATGATTTTCTTCAGCAAAGTCATGTAAAACATGTCCCAAAAACGCTTTCAATTCCGATGCTTCTACGTACAACGCCTTCGAAACATTGTTGTAATGTGTGTTTCGTTCTATATTCCTTCTTAACAGTCTTGCTTCACAAAATCGGACAACTTCGGACAACTTGCTGAAACTTCGATGTTGATTGGCGTAAAATTTACGACTTTCCCAACTCTCGTTCAAACATTCTGTATCTCCGATACCTTCGTCAAACTCGCTATTTTGTAGAACCATTCCTGAACAATTAAAAAGAAACAAGATATTTGCATGCCCAATGGAAACAATTCATAATAGAAATTACTGTAAATCTTCTCTGAGCAGCCACCCCCTCTAAAAAGCTCCGCTTGGAAAAAATATTAATAAGCGTCCGGGCGGGCGTTTAAGAGAGGAAATGCAGGATATCATATAATATATTTAACGTGTGTTTGACCCCCTGGTTCACATCCGGAGTCAACGGTATTATTATGTTACAACATTCTTAACAATTTGCAGACGTTATGACGTCAAAAAAAATAAAGTTAAGAATTGCCAAAAAACCGCTCCAGATAATAAGTCCTTTAATCCCAAACGTTTTAATAAAACTTTTTTTTCCCAAAGAAATCCTAAAAATAAACGCTGAAGAGCTAAAACGAAACGTATTAAAACCCCACAATTCCTTTACTCACCTCCAATCAACTCAGCCAAATCATCCTGAAAACTCACTTCGCAGATTTCTTCCTCATTCAATCCGTGATCCAAACACCGGCATATCAAATTGCCAACGGAAAATATCACTTCAGAATCTTTTTGGATATCTTGAAAGTTTGGTTCACTATGAAGAATTTCGATGTCACCTCTTTGTGTTAGAATTAAAGAATCCATGTCAAGTATGTAGCGAATCCGTTCGCGCCGTTGATGATCTTCCCGCCTCTTCTTGATCAATGTTCGACAGGTTCCATAACAAATACTCCAGCATTGCTCCTGACTCAAAGGGCTATCAAACAAACGCAAAACTTCTGACAACTGCATATTATTTTAATCATTTAATAACTATAAAAACCGAAATAATCGGTCTGACTTATCGGGAGTCCGACCTATCCGAACTTCGTCTTAAGTCAGACTTTACTTATTTAGATCCAAGGGGGACAAGGTTTTAGTCCGACTTAAAGAAAAGTCTGACTTAAACCGTGTCCGACTTAACGGGGTTATACTGTATGTCATAACGAGACGTCACATGTCCAACGCTGTCATAATCTTTCATTGCATTTCAAACAAAAATTTAGAAGCAGTCGTTAGGCATACATTCCTTGCTATTAGCCAATTCTACGCCATGTTCCCCATTTGAAATTCAAACTTGGTTGACATTTCCCATTTTAATGGAGTTGTAAACAACATGATGGTAGTATTCTTGTGTTTGACTATTATAATAACGTTTTCCTGTAAAATATGTAAAAATATTTTCTCAAGAACAAACGTTCCTAAGCCTCGAATGTTCTTAGCATGTTCTTAACTTTTGGACCTTCGAAGCCTAATGTTCTTATATCCTTTGTCCTTATAGAAAAAACGTGTATTAAAGATTTCAAAAGAACCAGCTGATTGGTGTGCACCGTAACATGAACAAAAACATCAACAGCTGATACTTTCCAAATACTCAAATACTTTCCAGTTATTTCATCTTTTAGTCAGCCACAGTCAAGGTTTCTTAGAATTCGATGATTCACCTCTTTCTGTGTTTCTTCACAGTTCTCGATATATGTTGTTTTGTTTTTTAAATAATTTTTTCAGAATGTAATCAAAACATTTGTTTACAATACAATCTCTTCTATTGCATTGTTCTTAATTACCTGTTCAGGAAACCCCATTTGATTCGAACAATTGAAATTCAATAGTTGACAATCAACTCCGCGCGGGTGATAATTATAATCATAGTTGATTGTAATTACATAACTGTCTTTACAGTTTACTTTTAAATTAATGCATTACATAATGAGAAATGCTGGTATCCAAGGACGACTGGGAGTAGTGGGAAGTCATAATTTAAAAATAGGTTTTCAAGACACCATGTTGCTGTGATTTTATCAGTGTTTTTGTGAAGACATTACTAAGAATTGTGACTCGTAAGTAAAAGACTTCATTATAGTGTCGTTGAAAAGCACTGCTAATTGGGTCTTAGTAAGATGACTAATTTTGCGCTTTAATTTCAAAACAATTGATGCTCGATCCAGTATTTTTTTAGATAAGGGCGCAGGACTTTTGGTCTGTAAAATCTTCCTAGATCTTCCTACATCTTATAGCTTTCATTATTTTGACATCACCCAAAGATAAACTTTTTTCTTCAAATTCCAAAATACTGAACGATTCCGTTGCCGCACCTTTTGTCGTATCCGTCAGATTGTCTACACTCCTCCGTTTTCCTCGAAAATCTGCAAAATGACGTAAACAACTACGTGTCGTTTGTTTTCCCAGAAAAACAAAAATCCGGCAGTTTATTCAGAATACACAATCTACGACTTCCTATATATTCCAATACGAGGAAATGATGCAAGGAAAATTTCTCAGGTTGTATACTGGTCAGTGTTCGTTTTGGTTTTTAAAAATGATTGCCACTTTTTGAACCACCTGGAGTTCCACCTGGAATGTTAGCGTTACAGTAGAAATATGGATGGATACTTCGTCGTCTTTCATGCATTTCGTGCATTTTAAGCTGTGGGAATCAGTAATTAAGCAGCCAAAATTATTTTTGTTTTAAGGATTCATAAAAATATTCACTGTTAAATAGCTTAAATTTAACCCTGAAATTCATTTTAAGGCCGTTTAAGAGGTCCTAGGATTCAAAATGGTAGTATTAGTGGTAGTTGGCTAAGTGTCAGTATTAACGGAATTACCAAAATATCCAACTCACATCTCAAAGCTGAGTCATTACCAAACAACAAAATGGAGCTACGGTCTCAAGTACAGGATGAACAAAATGTTTGAAAAGAACACGGTGAAATTGAAAGTCTTAAAAATGGACGAATATACGAAAAATGGAATGGTTGTTCCTGTTATGCTTTTCATACTTCAACATCCTTTTTGTGGGAAGGTGATATTTCCTGCTCCCTTGGCCTTTTCCACCTATCAATGATATATTATATTATATATATATAATCTATATTATATTATATAATAATATAACTATTCTAATTTTTCGTTCTTTTTCTTGTATGATTGAGCACTCTCATTGTCAGCATGAGTGTTCGCTTAGAACACGCTCACCACTAAGCACTTTGCATAGCTCTGTCCCTAGGGGCATTGAGCACTCTGGTGACATGTGTATGATCAACTGTGGCCCCGTTGGTGTAAAGGGTGTAATCAACCGAGAATCGAGAGCTGATGAGCCATGATACGACGAAACAAGCTTGTCCTGGGATGTGTGTGTATGTATATATATACATCTTTTTTTTTAATCTTCTTTGTTACAGTGTCTCTCACATTTTGGGCTTCCTTTACTTACCGGATCCGGACCCGACCCGGTCCGGTCCGTGGGACCCATGAAAATGGGGATCCAATATTAGAAAACGGGAGCCCTCGCTCTTCCAATCTAGTGCATAATTAAAAACAACAAGCTGTAGTATAGCCTGGTTTTTCATATTTAAAAACAATCTTTCTAATCTAATCTTTCAATCTATCTAATCTTTGCCAGTTTTACATCATAGGTTATAATTAGAAAAAGGATGAAAAATAATATGAGATAAAAAGACAAAAATAATACGAGATAAAAGGACAAAACTTTAGTTGTTTAAACAGTGGTTAGTAGTTAACAGCAAATTGAAATAACAAAGATTCATCCTTTGAGTCTCGATGATGTGAAAGAAAAACCGCAGCGGAGTTTCAGTTTTTCAACTTTTCAAAGAGTACGTGCGCTAATGCCGCTATAGCCAACCCTACAAAACTCCGCGTGGACGATTATTCCGTCTAATGGAAAACGGCCTTTACGAAAGACAGGACATAAAAAGTAATAAACAAACTCGTTTTCATGATTCCAGGTCGGGTCCGGGTCTGGTAAGTAAAGAAAGCCGACATTTACTGAAACCGGAATTTTTGTTTTACATGGCGTAAGTAGCTATCAGTTGCAAAGAAAAATACACAAAAACACATAAACTTACACCAATAAACTTACACCACACTCCATATAGAATTTCCTCCAGAATCCTCTTCTTGAGAAAGTTTAATAAACCCAAATTCCAGAAACGAAAACAGATATAAATCAGGCATTGATAAAAAAAACCACATTTATATTTATAAATTTTGAGTGATATTAAAGCAGATTATTCCACGTGCCGTCTATCTTTCGCTTGCTTGTTGATTTCATCAATCTCTCATAATAATTCTGAATAGCTGGTCGTGTTCTGTTGTTTAAATATAGAACTCTCAAATAAAAGTTATTCACCTGCAAAGAAACATGGTTTCCTTTTACTAATCAAAATCGTTTGAAAGACCAGGATGAATCTTTTGCATTTGAAGAAACATTTTTGCACAATAATTTCTCAATCCATATTACACCTTTTTTTCGTGATTCGAGTACATTTTGTAGGCTAGTTTGATATTTTTTTGATTTTTATAGGACACCAAAACAAACATACACAATAACAGTTAATAGAAACCAAGTGCTAGCGATCCTGCCAAAATTAATCATGGATTCATGCAATATATATTTCTTTTCTTTTTTTTTTTAATAATTAATTTCCATTTGAGTGATTATTTTGCAAATACTGAAGAAAAAAAGCATTCATGTTATAGAAAACTCTGAGAAGGAGATTCCTTTTAAATTCAAAAAATAAAAATTCCATTATGTTTCCATGACAATAACAATACATTCTGCATGAAAGATTAGAAGTTTTCAGAACAAGGCACATTGATAAACCTTTTTTTCCAAACAACATCACGTTCTCTCTCCGTATCCCTAAAACGAGTCTTCCGATAAGTCGAACCACAATGAACATTTTTCGGGTTCGAGTAACCGACAGAGTTCAAGTTATCGAGGGTTCGAGTTGCCGGGATTCTACTGTATATGATAACATCAATCTGCCAATATGAATATAAACGGTGTTAAAATTTGTTTGGGTCAGTGAGCATTACATTAAATTTTGGTGAAAACCTTATGAATTTTGTCTGAGAAAGTCAGGCTAGAGTCAAGTTATGCCTCGTTCTTTCAAACCTTTATTTAAACATTAAATAAGACTTTTCACCCTAAATCCATGGTGAATGGAAGACAAGAGCCTTACGGCTTGAAAGTCAGCGCTTACTTAGACTTTGTCCATGCATGATTTGAAATTGGATAAACCTTCACACAGATGACATTTTTTTTGGTAACATAAATTTGCAATGCTTCCATAGACTCGTGGCACAACACTTCTAAACATGTACCAAATAGATTTTTGGGCACAATTTTTTCCCTAATGCACTTTACAGAGAACAATACAGGGAACGATGGATGTTTTCAGTAATATTAGTATTGCTATTTACTTTTTGAATTCTATTAACTCTATTTTTCCTTTAAACCACCCAGGTGCTTATTAATTTTTGCAACTTGGAGAATAATTTGAATAAAACATTATTGCGTGTGGTTATTTTTTTTCTTCTCTTCTACATTCTCTGGCACTTCTGTTATACTTATGTGTATATTCATCATTATTATTATCCAAGAAATTTTAATAACCACCTGGTGTCCTTTTATTAATTTGAAAACATTTTGTATCTAAAATTATCTACATAATGTTTTATCATCATACAAATGCCGCAAATAACCCTTTTTTCTTCTTCAAAATTGCGGCTTTTATTGGAGGGCGGCTTCTATTGGAGGGCGGCTTTTATTCGAGAAAATACGGTATTCAAGAAACTACTTGTTGCGTTAAAAAACTAAATATTCTTGTGTTTTGGGGTTTTTTTGCCTTACAAAATTCACCAATATGCCTCAAATTCGTGTTAATTTCATACATTTTGAAATTTATTTGTTGTAACCGCGTTAATTTCCTTCGCGCTCATTTCCTACGCACTATGGTGCGTTAATTTCCTGGAATAAGCATAAATCGTTTAAATAGCTTTAAATACATGGTTTGTTGTAAAATCGCAACTTTTCAGATTTCTCCTTCATAATTAGTGCAATTAACCATGAACATTATAAAAAACAAGGTTGGTAATTTTCTCTCGATGTAACGACATATCATAATGAAAATATTTTATCTTACGTCATTGTAACTACAGTTAACATAGAAGACAATTAATCAGTTTTCAAAATTTGTTTTTTTATTCAAAGAAGAAAGACTCCCCCTCAATGAAACATCATTGAAGATTTTGTTTCACCTCACTCCTTCTTTGAGTATAAATTGTACATCTGATTGGATATAAAGAATGTTAAAACACATTAAAAAGCAAGTATGAGGGAGAAATGTCTTTCGAAATTCTTCTTCATTACGGATAACTCGCCAAACATCAACATTCCTTTTGATGGTAATCGTGTCTGGTAGTATTAATTTACCTTTGATGATGATGATAAAACACGCACGACACTTTAGTACAATGAAAATTATAAACGAAATTTTTACAAATTATAAAGATTTATGCTGCTAGATGTTTTATAATCAGCCTATTCGTTATCTGTTCCAAGCAATTTGCAGAATAAAAGCAAATATGATACTGGCACAAGGTAGGCGAATGTCAAACTGACGGAAGATGTTTGTGTTGGTGGGGATGGACTGCACCAAATGGTATTTATATTGATGGAGTGGAATTAAACAACCGTATTTTGGCTGATTATTGCTTCATGCCATGCCACTTTACATATGACTATAGGAATCCCAGATGCATTATTGATGAATCAACAAACAGCAGAATAACACCTACGCCTGAACCAATAACAACAACCATTACGTCTGAACCTACTTCAACTACCACTCCCCCAGAACCAACCACAACCACCATTCTCCAGAACCAACAACAACAACCACTACTCCAGAACTTACTACAACCACGACTACGCCTGAATCTACTACAGCAACAACAGAAATAACAACCGCAGATGGAAATGGACCTGCTAACTAAATAATTTAGTGAACTTAGAAATTGTGACTCTGAACCAAATGTATTTGAAAAGCGAGGAATTACATTTCTGTATATAATTTCCTACATACATGCATACATACATACATACATTTGAAAACAAGTCGGCTCGTTTGCCGAAATTCTGCATTCAGTGTGAACTTACTTTCATTTTCAATATAAGCCATGTAATAGCGGGTGTGACAGACAAACAGACAGACAAAAACAGAGGCCTCATAGGGATAAACCGCAGCATGATTTTACACTTTTTTTAAGAAATGCGGAATTTCCTTAACCTCTTCATGGATCACTGAATAGCGAAGTCAATGAGCTAGTTGCTAAGTTGGTAAGCCAAATATTAAAAGCCTAGAGGAAGGAGAAAGAATGAGGACGAAACGGGACAACATTTCTCTGAGTGAATCACCTGTTTTATACCTGTTTTATCTCCTCCTTGTTATTAAAACAACCTTCTCAGCAAGCCCTTTTCCTCTTCATCAAAACACCATTCCATAACACGATCTGGGTGCCAAGTCATAGGTAGTAGTTCAGCGTGTAAGTCCTTGTAAAACAACGCTTGTGATGGTATCTATAGAGTTCATCATGGATGTTATCATAAGCTAACCACCTTCTATATAGTGTCACAGTCTAGATGTGACCTCTATAAGCTGCAGTAGCTATTACCCTATCGAAATTTGTTGCACCCCATTCTTTACACGACTTCATAATCTCGATGTGACCACTCCATGCTGCCGCCACTATTCCCTCATAGATATCTAATGCACCATATTTCTGACACAACTTCACAATCTCGAGATGACCTTCAGATGCCGCTTTACATATTATCTCATCGACCTCATTCATATTTATTGCATTCTCATTCTTTTTTGACATTTTGACATTTTTCGAAGTGGACAAATCTAAGACACTAATTCATTACCAACACAACTCCAACTAGCAACCGATATGAGTCAGGGGATTTCCCTTACTCATTCAACCGTGACGACCCATGCGCATTTGATATATGATATGTATCAACAATTTAAATCAAAAACTCGATATATAGACTAGTTGAGGAGATACTCGATATATCTATCAAAACTTAATGTATGGACTAGCTGAAGAGGTACGCAATATAGTGTAGCTATATCATACCACTTTAGCTGGAGGGGCAATCGATGCAGGGGGTATTTTTGATCGAGGCTTTTACACCTTGAGCGTAAAGGGTGGCTATATTCACGCACTTCATGAGAAACCCTGCAAAAAATTAGCATTTCGAATGTGAGCTATGACGTCATTAAGACGTTATCAGTGCCAATTCAACCCCTTCGGGAAATGGGTGTTTTAAATATGTTTAATGACGTCGTCTTGGCAGTACCAAATTTTGTCATCGGGGAACACTTTCTTTGAAAGTCCTATAGATTCATTTCAAATCTTTCAAAATGTCTTGCTTTATTACAAAAGTGTGACATAACAGGCCTATTTCAATTGGTAGAAGTGAGTGCGTATACACGAGCACCATACTGAAATCAAGCCGGTTTGAGATCCCAGTTATGAGTAGAAATTAAAAGAAGTTAAATAATTTTTTTCTTTGAGTATGTTCAACATTTCTCCTCGTTATGAATTGAACAGTCTTTGAAAGTCGGTGAAAGTCTTATAAAAATGTTTGAATGAGCACGAGGCATAACTTAACTCTAGCATCAATTCCCCAGACAAAAATTATAAGGTTTTCACCATAAACTTAGGTGAGGAGAAAACTATATTCTTGGAAGGAAATTCTCGTAGAGGTCTCGTTCTGCAAAGAGTAAAAATACCATAGTTGTTCGCGTTGCGGATTATTTTTATTAGAATCTCAGAATCTAAAAAACGACATGGGGAAAAGTAATAGGACCACGGAAGTTTCCACAAGTTCATACTCATTTTCATTGATTTTTTTATTACGTTACAAAGAATAACAAGAACGATTAAAATAAACTTTTTGTTCTTCTGAACCGGCATGTTCTTCTTCAGCTTTTTCGTTGGCAATACCCAGTTTTTTTGCACAATGCATAATGTGTGATGAATTTTGGAGATTCCATTCCATTCTTCATTTATGGAAATATCGAAAACCATGTATCATTACATTTCTTTCAAGGAGATTCATGTATCACCAGCAAAGGATGGCATTTCTTTTCATCTTATTTTTTCTCATACGTTTCTAACCGGCACGCATCTGTTTCATAAAGCTATTCTCCTATTCTTCTCTCTGGACACGTGACATCTTTAGAGACGGAAATCTGAAATCTTCGATAAATAATATTCTTTTGGTGGAACGTTTCAAACTGGTAATGCGGTAGCGAATTAGAAAAGCAAAGGGATCTAGAGAGTATGTGGAGGAGAATGTAAGCTATAAAATATAAAAGAAAAACTAGCTAATAATCCCATTGGTGATACAGACTCAGAGGCGTAGGTAGAGGTCAGTCAAAATTTGTGGAGGAGAATTTAGTCATTTAAAGTAGAAAAGAAAAACGTGCAAGTGACCTAATCGACACTTAAGACTGAAAAGAAATATTATAACGTTGTACTCCTCCACATTTGTTTGACTGACCTTGAATATGCCTATGAGACTGGAATGTCAATGTTATCCTCTTCAACTGTTTGGTTTCCCAACAGTTTCTGCTATAGATAATTAGGTTTGAATTGTAACTTACATCGCTTAGTTTCTTACATATAAACTCAAAAAGTAGAAGATCTACAAAGTTAATTTTAATTGAGAGCATATAGAAACCATACAGAGCTTTCCATTTAAATGAGTAAGCATATTAGTTCATGATGTTTCAGGGGAATTCCCTTGTTTATATCAAATTCCCTTTAAATGTTAGTATAATAAAAAAATTTTACATTGAGAATTTCTACTTGGAAGTAAACTGACAACGTACAAGTCAAAGCGAACATCATGAGAAAAAATTCTATTGATAAATCTGGTCTTCTTGAACAAACGAATCCTCGGTATTCAATCGGCCGAGAAAAGAAGTATTTATGGACGAACTATAGTCAAGATGGTGGTAGCTTTAAACTAATATTATTATTTTTCCTGACAGTCGGTATATTGGGTATAATAACATGGGAAGCTTTCACCTACATTGAACTCAAAGAATCTCTGTCGAAAGCTTTGCATGACATCAACTCAAAAGAACTATATTTACAGAATTTGCGACATAACCTAACAAGCGTTCAATCTGCCACGGTAAGAAAATACTTATTTACAATGTTTCAAAGTACACACGAATAGCTATCTACTTTTATAAAAACTTTGTTTCTGGCCCTATGTAATGGAATTTGCAATAGTTTCTCAAAAGCTGTAAAGAAACGATCATTTTAGGATGGTGAAATTCAAGAACTGAATATGACGTGATATTATAAATTAAATTTCATTACAATTTTTCAGTGTCGCTTCTCATGTAGCTAAAGTATTTAATAGCAACATATCTGCCACAACAAAATCATGTTTGCATTCAGCAGAATTATTGAGTGGCTGCATGCCTCGGTATTCAATCGGCCGAGAAAAGAAGTATTTATGGACGGACTATAGACGGACTGTTCATACGAACAGAATTTTTCTTTTCATCCAGTAACATAATTTAGTTAAGATACTAACAAGATACAAAATCTAATCGATTTGTTATTGTATCTTTGTTTACTGGATGCAAAAAACAAAACAAAATGTAATGACTAGCAAAGATAAACAACATAGGCAACACGAGTAAACATTTTCAGGCGATGACAATTCATAGGCTCCTCCACAAATTTTGACTGAGCTCTGCAATTTAACAAAAATTTGTTGATATCGCCTGAAAAAGAACCTAAAAAATAGGAACTAGCCACTAAACTACTTTCTCAGAAAAATTGAGTCAGTTTTAATTTCACATACAAGTTTTCATACGAGAAGCTACTAGTTAAACCCGCTACAAGGAAAATTCTTATGAAAGCGTTTGAAAGAACGAGGCGTAACTCTTGATGACCCAAACTAAATTTGCTTGGTTAACACCATTTAAGTGACATAATTAACATTATAAACATTAATTAACATAACTTATGGAATAATTAACATAATTATATATTGGACAAATAGCAAGAAGCATAAAAACGAAACATGCATGAGAGCGAAATCTTCTGCTTGCTCTTTCATTATATTGTTCATCTGAAAATTCCCGACGACACATGCTATATATCATTTCCGGTAGCTATTGTATTTTTATGTTAGTAACAAAAAATTGTATTTACCAAATTATGACTGTATAACTGAATCTAACAGATAGTAAAATAATTGAGATGTTTTCGTGAGTTTTGTAGATATTTTCTATATTCATTTTTAGAGTTTTAGAATTCAGATATAAGTAGTTTTCATTTATTTTACTGTCTTAAAATTAATCTATGTACAGGAGCCATTCGTGGCCATTGCCCTTAGTGGTACGTCAGCAAAAAGAGGAAAAAGACTCCTTTCTGCAGCAGGTAAAATTTGTTTGTACGTTTTCATGGCAACAGTGATGTCTCATAATGGCGAGATCTGAATTGATTAAAATCGATAGTTTTTCTTTTAACTTGTTTTTTTTGCTCAGGAAAGCCGTTATCAAAGACACTAATAGAAGATTTCAAAACTGGTCCTGTTTCGTTTTCACAAGGTTATATTCATATTCAATTGTCTGGATTCTACTATGTATACGCTCAGGTAAGTTTAACCATGATCATATTTACATCAAGCATTGACTAGTTTATTAATGTGAGATATGGCCTAACCCTACTGGGATTACTTTTGTGTAGATGTACTTTTACAAGAACGATGGGGTGTTCAAAGGTCAATGGATGGATTTTTACATCGGAAAAAATAACACGGACACAATAGCAACAACTGTCGTACCTCTTGAAGCATGTACACTTGCGTGTACCCATACGCTCTCTCGTGTTGTGTATCTGGAGAAAAACGATTACATATCTATCAAGAGTTGGGGTACCAACATCCAGTTCTTACTTAAGAAAGGCTCGACGTTATTTGGTTTGTATCGTATTTAAATTGATTTGCCAGCTGTGGACGACCACGATGACGAAAGGAACCAACAAAGAACCATATCAATTGTTCCGAGGAAATTCTGACATGCCAGACACGAAAAAATCAAGGAAATCTATAGAAAATACAAACAGCGAAAATATATATAGAGTTATTGAAAGTTTTTTCTGAGGACTTTCTTCTGTGTTTTGAGTTGCTGCCAACTTCTTTTCGACGAAACCTTTTTGGCATGACATTTTAATTCTTCTTGCCAATATGTTGTTCACTCCTACATCAACATTAAGGCTTCGTCATTTCCAACCTGAATAATAGCCCATGTTTTTATCCTACCTTGTAAAGTTTCTGTTGTTTTTGTTTCCTTTAGTTTGTTTTAACCCTAGCCCGGGCGTTTTGGTTGTTCTAATGATGATATTTATATACATTTAAAAATTTATATACATATTCATCTAAATAGTTCTTCGATTCTCTTCTTCTTCTCTTTTTTACCGTTTTCACCATAATACACACAAATCATCTCATAAGGTGTGCGGTTGTCATAATTTTTTATACTTTTATTCACATTTTTTTTCAACAGAAACTCCACACACTCGTATGAACCAATACGACATAATAATAATGTTCCAATATAAAATTTTCAAGAATTTTTCATGATTTATAAAAGTCCTTAAATTTTAAAGATTATTATGTTATCGACTTAGTTTTCTTATGTTTTCTGTTTGTAACATATTCAGATGATGACATCAGCACTATATTAACAATGGAATTTCTATCAAATTTGAACGATTCTCTCATCAACGGAGGAACGAAATAATGCCTACGTTAGCATAAAAAAACATTTGAAAACAAAATACATCTAATATTATAATATTATAGTCTAACAATCTTTGAAATATTGGAAGAATAAGAGATATTTCGGAATTTTGGGAAGTCTAGAATATAATTCAGGACAGTTATGATCAGATTTCCAAGAAGTACGTATCGGAGAAAATGGGTGTACCTCAAAAAAGTGCGGATGTTAGCAATGCTTCAGAGAAAAAGTGTTTTTATTCAAATTCTAATCCCTACTAAATTTTAGGAAAAGTCATGAATTATGAGTCAAGTTCTGGCGGAGATATCGAACTTGCGATAAAATGTTTTGCGACAGTGTAAACCATCTTTTAAGAAAATCTTGATGTTACTCCCTCAATTATGTTTTCATTCAATGAGCAAAAATTTGGCAACAACAACAACAACAACAGCAACAACAACAATAACTTAACACCCAACAATAGCAACATTAACTACGAATACAACTATTTGTGAAACAGATCAACATAAGTGTTTCTAAGCTATTTTTATCTTTATCAACTCACATGCAAAAAGCAAAGGCGATAAACCAATCAATAAATCCGGCCATAAGTCATCATGAATAAAACTGTATCCAGTCACTTCAAAGTTATTAGGTTGACCAACACGAATTCTCCGATGGGAACGTGTACCAATCGGTTTGGAATACCGAAGTGTTTATGACTTAAGGATTTATCTGCAACGCAGTGCTCCCGTCAAGCTTGATCCAGGACGGGAGAATTGAGTTTTTCCCGTCGTCGATTTCTGTGCTTTGACTGGATAGTTTATGTTTTCGAACGAAGTGAAAAAACAATTCAAAAATTGAAATGTTGTAACAGAAATATTGAAAATTCTCCCTCATTGTTTTTATGTTTTCATAACAGTATTGAGCAAATCGAATGTTTGATATTCGAAATAATTATCTACAAGAAAGGGAAATTCGAAAATGTATCAAAATTATTTAGAAACAAAAAGTGTTGAATATTTTTAACAGTGGAATGTTTACAATTTTTCTTCGCTCGTATACCGTAAATCTCCGAATATAAGCCCTGGGCTTATATAAGGTCGTAAGGCTTTTTTGCTGGGCTTATATACAGGGGGGGCTTATAATCGGGGGGGCTTATACACGGAACAACATTTGTGTTAACAACAACAATCATATATTTTGTATAGCGTTTAAAAACGTACAATATAAAATATTTTTCATTGTTCATTGTTCATTGTCATCATCATCAAGCTCGTACTCCCCATCTTCTAAGTCTTCTTCATCGTCGATTTCACTGTCACTAGATGCATCGTCTTCATCCTCACTTATCAGATGATACTCTTCTTCAGGTAACGGCATTGTGTACCCTTCCATACCCCGTATGTTTACTTTATCATTTTCGGATCCGTCAACGTTTGTGGTAATTCCACATTTTTTGAACGAACGAATAACCATCTCTTTGTCTTGCATTAGTTTTTCCCATGCAATCGCAACCCATTTTGTAGTTAGAATTCTCCGTTTGGACGCTGTGAGTTTTCCCTCAACATAATCGTTTAAATTCTCGTCAAGATGTTTTTCAAACTGTTCTCTAAAAGTTATTTCCTTTGATGAAACGATGGAAGTTATATCAAATTAAAGCGACGATTACAGGAGAAAAACGACGGGCACCAGAGGGAACATGGGTCCTCGGGGGAGGCATTGAACTCCCCTGTACTTATTATCTTTATGGACCGAAGATTCATAAATGTATTGTCAGAAATTCACTAAAAAAATAAAAAATGTTTTTCTACAACGTTTTTTGTGTATTTGATCCATGTATTAACCCATGGGCTTATATACGGGGGGGGGGGCTTATATATGGACCTACCTTTGCGTTAAGATTTTGGTGGGCCTATATTTGGGGGGGGCTTATATTCGGGGGGGCTTATATTCGGAGATTTACGGTATGTACAATACACTTTTCTTTTTATAAGAACAATTTTATAAGAACGTTGAGGCTGAAAATTGTCAAAAAATAAGAACAACTTAAGAACAATTTGAGGCTGGGGAATTTTAGAACATCTTAGAATTGTGTTTAGCTACATAATTACTTTCATAATAAAGTTCGAAACTTGATAATACAGTTGAATCTGTCTAAAGCGGACACCATTGGTGCGAAAGAAAGTGTCCGCTTTAGATAGATGTCCGCTTTATAGAGAGTTTTCCTAAAACTGATTTTTATGGTCCAAATTTACCAAAAGCTGTATCTTTATCTCGTGTATGGTTCACTTCGTTCTCAGGCTATAAAACAACAACAACAACGGAACAAAAACAGGCACTTTAAATGCAGCTAAGAGAACAAATATCTAACATGAAAAGTCTTTTACAAAAAAACATTAAAAAAATACCGTAAATCTCCGAATATAAGCCCCCCCGAATATAAGCCCCCCCAAATATAGGCCCACCAAAATCTTAACGCAAAGGTAGGTCCATATATAAGCCCCCCGTATATAAGCCCATGGGTTAATACATGGATCAAATACACAAAAAACGTTGTAGAAAAACATTTTTTATTTTTTTAGTGAATTTCTGACAATACATTTATGAATCTTCGGTCCATAAAGATAATAAGTACAGGGGAGTTCAATGCCTCCCCCGAGGACCCATGTTCCCTCTGGTGCCCGTCGTTTTTCTCCTGTAATCGTCGCTTTAATTTGATATAACTTCCATCGTTTCATCAAAGGAAATAACTTTTCTGCCAGTGCTTCTGGAATATGTCCTACTACCACATCTTTTGACTTTACAACAATTGCGTTATTGCTGTAATTATTGTCCGGTTGAAGAAAACATTTTAGTTCTTCATTTACTTTGTAATTGTATTCGTAAACATGATGACCCTTTACTCTTGATTTTACCTCACCTAAACACGCCAATGCCATGTTTGATTTCCTGTTGTGTCAAGTCGATCAGTGGACAAGAAAGACTGTCTTTCTTATGTCCACTGATCAACTTTTATTTATTCGAATGTTTGACGTTCGATTACGTAAATTAAAATCGAAACTTATTCGCGTTGATAAACAAAGCATTGTACTTGTTGGTGTGAAAATGGATGATACAAAGCAAACTCGGAGAGCCTTTTCTCGAGAGTTCAAACTTTCAGTTGTGCAATGGTTTTATTCAAATAATAAAAACGTGTTACAAACATCGAACCACTTTAAAATTGACCGTAAACAAGTACGAACATGGGTCAAAGCCGAAGAAAAGATAAGGAAACAAAAAAGTAAGAGTATGAGTGAACGTGGTCGTAAAGCATATTTCCCACGAATGGAAGAAAAGTTAGTGCAACAGTTTAAAGAACAGAGGAAACGAGGGAAAACAGTGAAAAAATGGTGGTTTCTATCAATAGCAAGAAAGATTATGAATGAAGAATACCCGAAGGACATAGTTTTCAAGTATTCCAACAGGTGGTTTAATGGTTTTTGTAGACGGAATAGAATATCTCTTCGTCGTAAAACACACATCGCACAAAAATCTCCGGCAACGTTAAAAGACCCCATCCAGAAGTTTCATGCCAAGCTCTTAAGAGAACGAATCCGAGGCACGTTTCAACTGGGAGACATAGCAAACATGGATCAAACACCACTGCCCTTTGTCCTTGATGATGGTCGCACATACGAGAATACAGGAGCTGGTGAAGTATGGTGTAGTAGTGGTGCCTCAGGCCTTGACAAACGTCAATGTACAGTGCAATTAACCGTGTTCGGAGACGGTGTCTCACGAGTTAGACCAACATTGATATTTCGAGGTGAAGGCAAAAGAATCAAGCCAGATGAGAGACGTAGCTGGGATAAAAGAGTAAACGTGTACTTTCAAACGAACGCTTGGTGTGATGAAGTCATTATGAAGAAATGGACAAGTGATGAATGGTGTAACATCTTCACCAATCCAGCAACGCCAGGTTCAAGCGGGAAACTATTGGTTGCAGATGTGCACAAGGCCCAACAAACCGATGAAGTCAAGCGACTATTGCAGAAAAAGAACACAGTTCTCGTCAACGTACCACCAGGGTGCACCAGCCGTGTGCAACCGCTTGATGTTGTTCTGAATAAGCCATTTAAAAATCTCGTTAGAGAACAGTTTGAAAAACATCTTGACGAGAATTTAAACGATTATGTTGAGGGAAAACTCACAGCGTCCAAACGGAGAATTCTAACTACAAAATGGGTTGCGATTGCATGGGAAAAACTAATGCAAGACAAAGAGATGGTTATTCGTTCGTTCAAAAAATGTGGAATTACCACAAACGTTGACGGATCCGAAAATGATAAAGTAAACATACGGGGTATGGAAGGGTACACAATGCCGTTACCTGAAGAAGAGTATCATCTGATAAGTGAGGATGAAGACGATGCATCTAGTGACAGTGAAATCGACGATGAAGAAGACTTAGAAGATGGGGAGTACGAGCTTGATGATGATGACAATGAACAATGAAAAATATTTTATATTGTACGTTTTTAAACGCTATACAAAATATATGATTGTTGTTGTTAACACAAATGTTGTTCCGTGTATAAGCCCCCCCCCCCGATTATAAGCCCCCCCTGTATATAAGCCCAGCAAAAAAGCCTTACGACCTTATATAAGCCCAGGGCTTATATTCGGAGATTTACGGTACTTGAAATTGTAAACAAAAAAGTTGAAAAATGTACAAATTGATGAAAGATATATTGTGTTACTTTGTGTCCGCTTTATGCCGAGATTTTTTAGGGGAAACCTTCAAAAAAGTGTCCCCTTTAGTACTGTCCGCTTTATAACTGTCCGCTTTATAGAGATTTTTTTATGAGAATTTGACCGTAAATCATTCCGTTCCACGAGATTGCGTCCGCTTTAAACAGATGTCCGCTTTATACCGTGTCCGCTTTAGACAGATTCCACTGTAATATCAAAACTAAGTTCTTATTGTTTGATCATAAAAACCATGCAAAGGATTATAACAATGAAAATCTATTTCCCATTCACTAAAAAGTCAATTTCTCATGAAAACCTTCATGGAAAATAAGAACAGACTAGACGCCAAGGCGGCGTCGCTCGCCGCCCATGTAAACTTTCAGTGTGCGTTCTCCCAGATAAGAAAAAAATAAAATTTCGGAAAGCTATTTGAAAGTGCTACCAGCTTATAGAACTCGAAATGCTGATCAAGAAAATGTATAGGATCGTATGTCTACGACGAACCGTTACAGAGATATGCTTGAACAAATATTTTGATGACGTCACAGGGTTCCGCCCTAAATTTTGCCCAAATATTTTTGTCATCCCATCGCCAATGTCGCGGACCCCCAAAAACGTCAGTTATTCCTATTGGTTCTCGAGATAATTTTCCCCAAATCTCGCGTTCGATTTGGGTCGCAATGCATCGGTTCCATATTGACGTCACACAAGAAAAAACAATTTATGTGTAATCTTACTGTAATCTTAATGTTACTGACTCACCGATCTCTTTCACTACTCGCGTCTACCATTTTGCGTGACAGACAAACAAACAGACAAACGACAAACAGACAAACAGACAATCGGATAATAATATATAGGAAAAAGATCATTTTGGGGCTGAAACCCTTAAAAAAAGAACTTTGAGGCTGGGCCAAAATTTACATCTTATTTTTTATATCTTATTTCCATCTTCCCGTTCGAGGTATATTATTAGGGACCATCTGCGACGGCAACGAGGACGGCGACGTGAGAGTGATCCATGAATGTTCGGAAAACAATGAATCACAAAGCAACGAATGTTTAAAGATGTGGTCTGTTATAACTAAAAGTTTGATTAATGGACTACGAAAGAAAGAAATGCGATCGGAACAGGATAAAAGCAATACAAGATACTACTATTCATGCGTCTTTGTTTTCAGTACAACTTCAAAACATAATTTTTCACGTTGTGTGTGGAACGTGAAAATGTGCTAATGATGTAATTAACTGACAAAATTATCCCTATGGTATAGTATGAAATAGACCTTCTTTCTAAACGAAATCCACAAGGAAAACGAATCCTTTGTTTCATTCACGTCGCCGTCCTCGCTGTCGTCGTATTTACGTAAACTCCTTATATTTATGCTTGGAACAAGCTGTAAAGGAAATTCATGATAGCCAGCAGGATTTTTTATATTTCTTAAGCTTTATAGAAGTGTTTTCCATTGTCTTTAGAATGTCCACATCATTTGCAAACATAAACAATTTTTGACCACCAACGCCCTGACTACTAGTTTGCTCATGCAAAAACACCAGAGCAGACGGGAGCTTTCGTCACCTTGGAAACACTTTGACGTTCCCGTCGCAGAATTCGTGTTGCTCAAGTTCCCTATTGTTTAAGGAAGGGAATGCCATCGATTGTCTACGATGCTGGAGGAAAAAACTTTCGCGATTTTGTTAATTGAAATATTTCGCGCAGGAAACTTTCTGTCTCTAGACTGTACTTTCTTGTCTAGTTTGGTCAATCACATTATTGCAGTGAGTAATTAAACGACCGAATATAAAAATGTAAACACTGTTCAAAAATGTTCTCAACTTTCTTTTCAACTTTTTTCTGGACAAATTTTCGAATATTCTTTTCTATTATTTCGAACATTAGACATTCGATTTGTTCATGAAATAATTGATAATGTCATTAAAACAATAACGGAGTATTTTCATCATCGTTGACTGTGAGTAATATTAACGAGTTTTTCATAATACAAGTTAATTCTAATTCTCGTGGGTATAAAGCAACACAGGTTTATTTTATGAATTATATTCTATGGTTATATTGATTCATATTATTATTTTTCAACGTTTAGCCGGTCTATACGTTATTTCTCGTATTAAAGACGGCTTAATTAAGGTTAACGAGCTATTTATATCCCTGAAACCTTTCTTGTTCTGTTCTAGTCAAATGATGACAAATCTAGTTTCTGTTCTAGTCAAATGATGACAAATCTAGTTTCTGTTTTCATTGTCGTTCATAAAATATTATATAGAGTCATTTTCGTTTAATTCTTTGATTACATTTTTTATGCTGTCGGTCGATACGGGAAATATAAACCGGCCACGTGACGTCAATCAGCCAATCACCATTATTTACTTAATGAAGGCTATAATATTTCGAAATTGACCTCAACTATAGGTTTGGAAAATATGATATCTTCTATACTACACGACCCATATCGAAACAAATCCAAATAGCAAGAAACAGCCTGGAAACGAAAAGTGCAAGTGTCTAAATATAGTATTCGTAATTCCCTGAAATGTTGTGGTGTCAATTTCCAACCAATGATCATTTAAAAAATCATTTCATATGAATACACTCTGTTTAAAAACACATTTCACACCAATTTCGCAAATAACCTCGATCGGGTCTAAATTGCTTTCTCATACATTACATTAAAAATATTAAAGTGTAGAGAGAATACTGGAGCAAATTTGCACGGAAACGGAATTCATCATGAGTACAATTTTTCGAGTAATTTTTTTCAAGTTAATACCTTTCGAGTAAAGCCTTCTTCACTTTTTCTTTGTGTACCGTATTTTTTCTTAGAATGATAGGGACGTTAATGGAGAACTTGCATCAACTTTCCTTTGGAAACAAGGAAGTCCTATAACCAAGATTAGCTCCACTTCTACTGATCTCTTCTTATAATAGCTTGTCCCCAGTGGGCAAAATCTTCAAAAAGTCTCTGTGAAGAAGTGTTTATTTATTGAAACAGCAGGCGATATGGCCTGCCATTCCTATAGAAAACACTCCTCCTCATAGACATTTTGAAGATTTTGCCCCCTGGGTCGTGGTATATCGTTTTCTGCTGCTCTCGTTGTACTTAGCGCTCTTTTTCTCGAGGAAAGGCTTTTTCTGTGACCATCACAATACTCCAAAAACTCTTTAATTCCCATATAAGAAAAAACTTCAGCATACCTACACCTTTATTCTCTATCATCCATGTTGAAAGTGAAGCTGCAAGCACGGAAAGGACAAAAATAAACGAAGAAAAAGTGTAAGTTTCTGAGAGAAAAAAGAAGAAGGGTTTCGAAAATTTATTTTTTTGAAAGTTTTGAACGTCAAGTAAAAGACTTACTTTATAAGAATTTCTTAGTGACCCCTCAGGTCCATCGTACATATTGTTCTGCCACTCTTCAAAAGATGAAATTTTCCCTTTGATTTTATTCTGTTTCCTTAAAAATTCCTCCATGGTTGCTTGAATAGCCACCAGTCTAGCGAATTTACCTACCTAATGACTATCACTGTCTGTTGTTGTATGCATTCGGTCGCTTCATTTTGATGATGTAATAAGCACAGCAAGTCGCTCTCATCTCCTGTTTCAGTCAAATGGCTGAAAGTGTTGAGTCGTTAATTCCCTAAGTCTTTCCCTTTAGGTAAATTACCTAATTCTCATAGTTTCCCCAAACTCCCTGGTTCCATATACTGTTTTTATAATTCCTAGAAAACAATCTGGCAAACTTTCAATTGTTTTCATTCCTCAGCCAAAAGCTATTATACATCAAATGTCCTCTTATTACAAAATAGGAAATTATTCTGGTAAGTAAGATATACGATAACACATTGACAAATATAATTACGATTATTATCTTTTGGAAACAGGCAGCGTAATAAAAACCCATGTTTACTTTCAGTTCAGTTTCTTAGAATTGTTGCCAGCAAATAAATATTACGGTAAAACAATCAAAACATTCAACTTCGTGATATAACAAGACAGAAAATAATTTGAACTCCAAAAGAACATGGACGTCAATTGCAATTTGGCTGTCGACAATAAATACGGCGAACAAGGTTCCAGACGAAAAAAACACGTCGTATATCATAAATTTAAGTTGATCTATGTTGGTTTTTTGTTTCTTCTCGTTCCTTTATGCATATGGGAAATATTAGCATATCTTGAAGTTAAAAGAAGTCTAGCAAACGCTCTGGATAAAATCCGGAATCAAGAACTGGAATCCCAGCAGCTCAAACTTCAGCTTCAAGCGATACTTGCAGAAGTACCAAAAAAGGTTCGAGATATTCTCTATCCTCATACATCTTTTGTCCCAAATGTCATTTGTTTGACATTTGATGTCCTTTTTTTTTCATGACATTTTTAGGCTCCGCTCGACTGCATTCACTTGGTGGGACATGGAAACGAAGCAAGAAAAAGCCATAGAGGTGACTTTTGGGCACGAAATTCGTGTGTTAACAACTACTTTAATTTCTATGTCGCCCCCTTTTAACCACAGTTAAAATTCTTCCGCGGTACCAAAGTCATTAGAAATCAAAGTACGAAATAAACTTAAGAGTCCAGACCAGATATCGGTACTGAAAGGTCCCAAGCGGAATTATTTCCGATGTTTCTTCAACTAATCTCCGGAGATGCTATGATTTGTATAGAAACCCACTGCCGGGCCATGCATATCATACCAATGAATCGATCAAAAATCGTGTTGTAAAGCATTTTCGAAAGACACAGTCTTCTTTTCGGGTGAATCGTCCGTCAAACAGCCTTTTAACGTTTTTTGTAGGTTCTGGAATCTCCGGATGGACACCAAAGTTTGTGATTGGTGATATTTCTTATAATTCTCCTTACATTGAAATTCACAAACCAGGGATCTACTTTGTTAGTGCACAGGTAAAGTTTTGTTTAGTTCATGTCTATTTCCCGACCGACTGTATACATGTCTATTTCCCGATCGACTGTATACATTTGAATGAAGTTAAAGTTTTTATCGTGGATAGGCGGTTAAACTCACCGAAACTACTTCGAAAGTACATTCAAATTGAGCATTCAAATTGTGCGGCAATGGTGTAGTGGATAGTACCTTCGAGTACCTTCAGGCCTTCAGTTTCATTCATGTCGTTTCGCAGTTGCAAGTCGGTGGGCAACTGTAGGATGGAAGCCCAAAACTGGGGGTCACTCAAAATGCGGTTTACCTATCCTTACTCGCTTCCAAATTTTCGTTCAGTTAAAACTTTCATTATACAGTCAATAATTTTTGTTTAGATGCATTTTATTAATAACACTGAGTTCAAGAACAGTCGGTGGATGGACATTTCGATAAAAAACACCAGAAAAGAATCGTTGGTTATGTCCGTCGTACCTATTAATTCTTGTCGGTACAATTGCACACGACATGTTGCAGTAAATGTGAAACTTAAAAAAGGCGACAAACTCTTCATATCGTCGTATGAAAACGACATTAACTTTCAGATGACTCCACTGGGATCTTATTTCGGTGCTTGTCTGTTACAACGTGTTTCCACAGCAAATATTGAGCGATAAGTCAAAAACGCATTTTAGAACGTTATTTCAAAACGTCCTGCGTCTTCCAAATTCCAAACAATATTTGGTCATAATGAATAGAAAAATTGATAAAAGCATTCGAGCTTGTCATATATATGGAAACTATTTTGACACACGCGGCAGGAGATAATCAAGTCTGTCACACACTTGGTTGAACTTTAGGATAAAATAGCATATTTTAAATGCTTTTCTTGTTATTTTTTAATGAAAAATCTTATTTGTAAAGTAGACTTACAAACAATTTGGTAATGTTTTGGTAACATTTCACTGCTAAACCATAAGCAAAAATTAAAAATGAAATCTTAACGGGGTGAGCAGTGAAATCATTTGTACAGTATTATTATTATGTAAGTATTTTTTAAAGAATAGCCAAGATGTAAATATTTTGAAAAGAAAAACATCCAACTTTTAAAACAACAACATTGTATCAAGAACTTTTTAAAACGCTCTTAAAGGCATACTGAACTACCCAGGGGTCTATTTAAATTTAGTGGGTCCCACAAAATTAAAATTTAAGCGAGAGATTTTACAAACTGAAAGTACTAACCTGTTTTAACCATAAATTTGTCGAAATAATATACAGACTAGCAAATTTTCTATGGTCAACAAATTAAGGTAGGCGGGATTTATAAACATTATAAGTTCAAAATATATAAAAAAAGATTATTTCTGGTCCGCATAATTCAAAATCATGTAACGCGCGGTGACCGGCCCCGAGTCTACGAACTCAAAATAAGTGATACCCTGGGTAGTTCGGTATGCCTTTAAGGAAAGAAAACGGTGGATGGGCATATGGAATTTGGACACATCACCGCCACCTTCATCTCCTTCCCCACCTTTTACGATCTAGCCGAATAACAGTCAAAACCACGAAAATAGCCCAATGTTAGCAGACACTTACATTAGCGGATTCTCTCTATTACATACACTAAGTTTCCTTTATTCTAAAGTTAAATAAATTACTTGAAACAATTGTGTTACAGTTAAATGTCTTTACATCGGCCATCTCATTCCTCGTTATAGGAGGCAGATTTTGTGGAGTGGTGTCTTTTCTTCTCTGGTGTTTAAAACTTTACTTTTAACATCTTCGCGATATAGACAGGTTTGATTGTATATCCTTTCAATTTTTATCAAAGGTTTTTCGCGTTTTATGAAGTGAAAAGCTTCAGATACCCTCCATTATTTGTTTGGTTAAATCTTTTTCAATGCAAATACAAAAGAAACACATGAAGTAATACTAAAGTCCCTTTCATTTTCAACTATGCACATTTGTTGTCATTATTAGACGGTTAGAGTTGATTTTATGCTATGCTTCCTCCGTTCTATCGGAATATAAATATTCAGCAACTTTCGGTTTCCAAATGATTGCAAATTGTTATTTTAATTATACCTATTATCTAGCCCGAAAACCCAGCTCAAGCATCTTTTCTCAGATTGACCTTTGGAACAATCTATAATTCCGCAAATAAAACCAGGTTACGTCAATCATGTCAAATATAGTTATTGTCTTGAAGATGCAAAGATTTGACTATTAGTCTCTCTGTAGTTATAATTTCTCTCACTGTCCTAATTTTCTCCTATTTGCGTTCTGTAGACCTTTCCCGATTTTTTTTTTAAAACGTCGATTTTTCGTCAAACTACCCCACCCCGCCTCGTTTTGATGCGATAATTTGGTGAAAATTAGCAAATATTATCCCACAGCGATTTGCAGTTAAGCAAAATATCTAATCAACCGAAACAATACAACGCAATCAAAAGGAGGTGGGGGTACGATAGTTTGACAAAATATTGGCGTTTAAACTGAAATTCAGGAAAGGTGTATTGACAATATTTAATTCTAGTTCGCGTGAATATCTAATTTAAGGTGTGCGAATTTAAAACGCGGGAATTTAAAAAGCGTGAATTAAATTACGAACGAATATTTAAATACACTCAAGGCATAGAGTCGGCTGCGAGGCATTCAAACATACGGAACAACTTTACCCAAGAATAGTTAAGATGGGTTTCCTAAACTCACATAAATCAGTAATTAGTTTAATGTGAATCACTTTTTTTTGTAATTGTTTGCAGACGAAAGTGCCAATACGTTTTGTGACAAGGAGATGTAAAAATATTATCCGACAATAGATTATGCTTTCGCGTTGAAAGTTTCCCACATTTTGCCATTCGCGAAAGTCTTTTCCCACACGAAAGTTGTACTAAAAACTGTCATTCACTAAAGTTTATGCCCAAAGTTTCGCGATATTGTTTCTTCTTCTTTTCCTTAAGATAAATACTTATTTGTCTTCTAACACATTTGATCATCATCTCGACTCCAGGATGAAAACATCTGGGTATCCCTGGACTAATTGGATTGTTTTTGTTTACATTTTCGAATAGAAGAAACTATATAGATTGGTATAATAATATATGTTACGCAGAATCTTCCCGCTAGACGAAAAGAATTAACTTGTGAGCCAAAAATGAGTAGAAACACTCTATTAAAGTATGAGGCGCAACCTGCTATGGTTACTACGAAGATAAGTTTTATAAAACGACACATGTAGACAAGTGCTTTTATAGTATTGATGATCGAAGATTGAAGATTGAAAACACCGTAAAAGACCTGGGAATAGTTTCTACTAGTGATTTATCATTCGAAGAACACATCAGTAGAAAGGTCAACAAGGCGAACTCGCTGGCTGGAATGATACGCAGAACTTTCGTTCGTCTTGATAAAGAAATGTTTAAAACATTTGTTTCAATAATTAGAGCACAACTTGAGTATGGAGCAGCGATTTGGAAACCTTTGGAAAAATATTGATAAAATGATTGAAACAGTACAACACAGAGCGACAAAGTTTGTCCCCGAATTATCAAATCACACATACGCAGAAAGGTTAAGGATATTGAAACTTCCAACTCTACAATATCGAAGATATCGAAGCGACATGATCGAAATGTATAAAGTTACCCATGGATTTTATGAAGAATATTCAAGTCGAGAACTATTAAATATCTCCAATGATTCATGATATCAGTTAAGAACACATCAGTTTATCGTTTATAAAGAACCACATCGCAACACGATACGCAAATCATCCTTCAAGTGTCGAGTAACTGACCAATGGAATAACCTACCATCGAAAATCGTAAATGCACACACACTGAACTCTCTCAAAAATCTGTTAGACAACCTTTGGGAAAGTGATGGAATAATGTTTAATGTGGGCTTAGACCTCTATGCACTAACGATTTGTAAACGAACCTGGTACCAGCGGTCTTCCTGGCCTCATCCAAGAAACCTGTATATTTATAATATATTATTATATTATGAAAGAGCAAAAGAAAATTATCGCCAACGGCATTCCAGTAAAAATGCAAACGAAAAATCTCTCGGAAAGTGCGAAAGAAAAGTGGCGTAGAGAAAGCATGGTGTTTAAGCTTTTAAAACATCAATAAGAAAAGACCTTACTTTCAGATTGCCGCGAGAACGAGAGAGGAGTATGTTTTCCTGACAAGTTCTCCTCACTACACAAATTGACGGGTGAAAAGTCTTATAAAAATAGTTGAAAAGACGAGGGCATAATCTCACTCTAGCCTCACTAACCCAGTCAAAATTTATAAGTTTTACACCATAAATTTAGGTGAGGAGAATTATTCTTACTTTTTTTGAAAGCTTTGATAGTAATCAGCATATTTTTTCCACATGTGACGTTAATATATGCATTCAGTGAAACAAGGAAGGACAGTTTTCGAGTAACATGGCGGAAAGTATTGTAAAGGCTTAATGGATATCAATACATAAAAACGAATCAACCATGAATCAACCAAAATGTAGGCTGAATAATGTTGGTTACATTTGCGGGTGATAATGAGCGATAATGATAAGATCTTGCAAAGTAACAGACCTTTCCTCTGCTGGCGCCACAGCACCTCTCAATGACGATTTTCTAATATTTTCTATAATGGTGGTACAAGTGTTTTAAATAAATCTGTGTTAATCCTAATAAAGCACACTTACAAGTAAATTTAAAAATTTCATTGTCTATTATTTCCAATATATATTCCACATAAGACTCATTCGCCATGATCAAATGTATTTATGAAGAACAATATATTTAAAAAGTTCGAAAGATAAGAGATTTTATATATTTCGTAAATAAACCCGGTGCTCAGTCAATCTCCAACCACAACCAGATCCTTCTCAAACACCAGCGAAAGCAATGTAGAAAATACCTCTCTAGAATACATATGATTATAGAAAGAAGAGGTTGAGGGTAACTGTGGAAAGTAAATTTGAAAGTTGTTAGTTTTTGGTGATAGATTAATCGGTTAGATTCGCCGAAGTGCTTTGAAATTACGTCGAATGGTCAAACTTTCACTATATTATAGACAAGAACTTTCGTATTCATTAATTTTATTAACAACAGTAAGCGGGAGACTAGCCGCTGGACCAATAAATAAAGCGGGACCCTCCTCCATTGGTTACGTTTGTCATATGAAACAGCCGTTTCACAGCTCGAAATACAGGTTTGAACGTTTCACATCAACTTTAGGATGACCACAATTGCCTCTTATATCGGAGGAGATCATTTCAGGACATTTTAATCTATGAAGAGGCGTGTGCTATATTGGGATTAACTCTTTTAACAAAACAGTCTTGAATTTCTGCCACATTGGAACAAAACAGTTAAAAAATATTTTGTAAAAACATAACTGAAAATACTGGTTTGGAAGTCTATTATATCAACTTATTGTCTGTTTTTTCTTTCAATAAGCAAACATTGATTTGTGTAGTTTTTGATCACATGACAAAATTCTAACCAACCACAGTTAGTTATTTAACATCATGTGATCAAAAACTATACCATGTTATACCATGCAGTTAAACTACTATTTCCTAATCCCCAAAATTCCGTGGTGCGAACTTTAGTTTCGGTAACAGAGACTATGATTAACACATCAGATTCCGTCAGACCGATTGACAAAATTCAAGACAAGGCTGAACATATCTAAACAAGTTTCCTTTGTTGTTGTTGTTGTTGTTGTTGTTGTTGCTACTATCCAACTTATATTCAGTAAACAATCATTGCATTTTATGCTTCCTTCTTTCTACCGAAATATTGAAATTTCGGTTTTCAAATGACTATTCAACATAAAAGCTCAATTATCTATTATGAAAACTAATTTTATTTTTTTATGAATGAATGTTCAAAAAACATACAAACAAAACAAGCAACAAAGGGCTGATAGTGAAATCAAGTGAATTTTAAGGTCAGTTGGTAATTACAGACTTTGTTTCATTATACCCTACTTTGTCTTATGACGGCATGATTTCCAACAAAAGTTTTATTTTGTATAAAGATGAGTTTTTTTCTTCCCGCAATTAAGCTGTACCATCTCTTTTTCAAATATTAAATATTTTCCCTTTTTCATGTCCCATATTTCCCATTTTTTTCATCTTTTAGTGGAAAAAATATCTCTCTATATTTCTCTTCAAAATGTAGGTGGAAGTAGTATTGTGTAGGTACTTGTAGCAAACTTTATCCCACTTTTGATAAAGTCAGTCAGTCAGTCAGTCAGTCAGTCAGTCAGTCAGTCAGTCAGTCAGTCAGTCAGTCAGTCAGTCAGTCAGTCAGTCAGTCAGTCGGTCATGTTGCAGTTAATTCCACCCTTTCACAACACCCTCCCGAGTATCTTAGTCCGTTATTGCCCGTTTCTTCACTCCTACTCATCAATTCGATCTCTAATTGGTTTGCTAAGAAAACGGTTTATAAAAATGTCGTAAAGTTCCGGGTTTGTGGATAACGATTCTTGAACGTGGGTGAAGAAGACAGAAACTTTACTTCAAAAAAAGATAAGTATTCTTAGTGTATTAATACAGTTTTTAATACATTACAGAACTGAGTTTTGTGTGTTACTTTGTATTGATGATGGGGATAGATGTTTGAGAGTGGTAGTGTAGCACAACTTCTTCACCACCAGCTCCAATTTTTAAAACTTTATTTTTATTCCAAATAGCTCAACAATTTTCAGGCTGCAGTTTCTGTTTGTTTTTAGGCTTCTGCATGGCTGGCAGTTTTTTGTAGCTGACAGCACAGCCACAATGCATTCCAGTGTACACAATGCATATATAGATATGCAATCATTTTTATTATTCTATTTTTAAAAAAGAGCAAGTTAACTGCCAGTCATTTTAGGCTAACAAAACAAAAGAAACTGGCAGTCATGCAGACAGGCGTCTCTTATATACTGCCTTCAGCGCGGATCTAGAGGGTAGTCACAATTTGTGGAGGAGCACATTAACAAAATATCTGTTTTCAGTCTGTATCACTAATGGACTTATTTGCATGCTTTTCTTTTATGCTTTAAGAACTAACACTCTCCTCCACAAATTTCGACTACCCTCTAGCTAGATCCGCCGCTGGGCTTTGTGTTATGAATTAAATTCAGGTATGCATGCGTATAATAGCAGTACTACTATTATACTATATATAATTGATTCATGCATCAAAACTCCTAACCTTAGGTATTTGCATACTTTATACTTAAACTATATGTGAATTAATTTTTGTGTGGATTTAACTTTGTGGGATGATATTGTGCAGGCTTGAAAAAAAAATGTTTCCATGTACAGTTCCAGACATTAACATCATCACAGTATTTTCTCTGTATTTATTCGACACAAAAAGAATAATTAAGTGGGGGACGATTTAACCTGTGAACCCCAAACATAAGGATATTGATTGCCTTTGGTATTTTATTTACATTGCACCACACAATTTATTTCTCACCAGACAAATATGTCCGTTGATTAGGTTCTTTTGTCGGACAAATAATGTTTTTACGCCGGACAATTTCAGATGTTTGGAACTAATATTCAGGTTGATTTAAAATTAGGAAAACCCATGCCAAGCAGTTTTTCGTGCATTTTATCATTCTTTCAAAAAGTCAACTGACGTGCATATAAAAAAATGAAAACAATAGACACAGCTGTGGATGTTGACATGGCCAAGAAACAATAGAAAGGGATGCTAAAACCGAGTATGGTGATGATGATAAAACATTATGTAGATAATTTTAGATACAAAATGTTTTCAAATTAGTATAAGAACATCCGGATGGTTAATAAAATTTCTTTGATAATAGTAATGATGAATATATACATAAGTATAACAGAAGTGCCAGAGAATGTAGAAGAGAAGAAAAAAAATAACCACACGCAATAATGTTTTATTCAAATTATTCTCCAAGTTGCAAAAATGAATAAGCACCTGGGTGGTTTAAAGGAAAAATAGAGTTAATAGAATTCAAAAAGTAAATAGCAATACTAACATTACTGAAAACATCCATCGTTCCCTGTATTGTTCTCTGTAAAGTGAATTTGGAAAAAAATTGTGCCCAAAAATCTATTTGGTACAAGTTTAGAGCTGTTGTGCCACGAGTCTATGGAAGCATTGCAAATTTATGTTACCACAACAAATGTCCTCAGTGTAAAAGTTTATCCAATTTCAAATCATGCATGGACAAAGTCTAAGTAAGCTCTTGTATATTATTCGTTTACAAAACAATATTCTATTCGTTGTTAGGTACATCGCCAAACGAACCGCATTTTACAACGGCTGCTACAGGAAAACATGCACTGGTTCACTGGTTCTGCACTGCTGTTTATATTACAAATTTACTTCAGTATGATGTTTTCATATCTTCTTAACAAGGACCTGGCCAAAAAAATGTATAATATTTTTTATATATAATATTGTTTAATAACCACGAAGAAATGTTATTGTGGATGAGGGAGAATATACGTTATCTATCTGTCTATCTGTTTATCTGTCTACCTGTCTACATGTCTACCTGTCCATCTGTCTATCAGTCTATCTGTATATCTATTTTCATATCAATACCATTACCTCCAGTGATCATGATTTGGCAGCTAAATTGTTTTGTTGAAATTCTTTGGAATTCTAGCAGTAGTAACCCGGTTATATTTGGAATTCTAGCAGTAGTGAACCGGTTGTATTTTCTCCCATACAATTCAGTTCGTACTTGTAAAGCTTGGTTTCCAATAACTTTAATTTGTCTTGCGACTAACGTGCTTTCTGTGTTGCACAACTATCTTGCGACTACTGGTCGCACAACACTTTGTTTCCAATAAATGAAGTTGTTTCTATAATGCAAATGTTTTTTCGTCTTTAAACTTTGAAAATATGGTTGCTCGCTGCACTTCAAGCATAAAATTTTCTTTGAAAATCGGTTTTATGCCTGACAAAGCTGCCATAATTTCGTTTTGGGTGGTTATTTGGCCGAATAATTTTAAAATTCGTTGCCGATTGTCGCACGACATGAATGTTTCCTATCTCTACAACTCTTGTCGTGCAACACTCACTTTGTCGCGCGATCGTCGCACATTTTCAAGTTCTAAACACAACGCGAATCGTTATGTTTTGAACTCGTACTGAAAACAAAGACGCAAGAACATAAATATCTTGTATTGCTTTTATCCTATTTCGGTAGTCATTTCTTTTTTTCTTAGTTCATCGATCAAACTTTTAGTTATAACAAACAAGTCTTGAAACTTTCATTGCTTTGTGATTCATTGTTTTCCGAGTATTCAAAGATTACTCTCACGTCGCCGTCATCGTTTTCGTCGCAGAAGCTAAAGGTCCCAACAAGAGATACAAACCTATCCGCTTTTTTCATAACATTTTAAGTTTATAGTTAGACCTTCAAACTTTGAGAGTTTTTCCAACTTTCATTTGGTTTTATTTCGGCAAAAGATTTTTTGGAAAATGCCAGCAGTTTTTACGAGCTACAATGATGACGTCAGCACAATTTCATGATAAAAGCATGAGCCATCCCCTCAAAATCATATTTTTAGAGAAGAGAGCATGCTATTCCGTCTCGTGTAGAATAGGCATTACAAGCGGATTTTTCATACATCGAACATGAGAACAATATTTCTGCAAGCATTCCAGAATACATGCCAGTAAAACCTTACCCCGAAAGGAAAAACTTAATGGATTTTATTAACGTTGTTCACCAGAAGTATGATGAAATTATATAATAGACGAAAAATTTATTTAAATTCTTCACAGGGAATGGAGCAAAAGCCTTTACACGAGAGCTGAACACTTCAACCGAGAATCTATCAGATTGCTTTTAAATTGACATGATTTTACCCTCGCTCTTACTGAAGAAACCATCAGGTATTAGCAAAATCACTGCAAAAAACTTGAAAAAAGACTGGAATGCTGGAAACAAGGTTAAATTCTCGACTCGCCGCAAGCTGCATTCACTCACACACTCATGGAGTACTCAACAAATACACTATTCAAGCAATGGGAGTAAATTTATTAAACCAGTTGGGGATGTTATCAATCTGTAGTTCTTGCCAGTTTTATTGAATTCCTTTGTTCCCAAGCACGATCGAAACCTGTACTTCCTACCGATTCGTCATGGTGGACTTGGGATTTTGGTTTTATCAGAAATATCTGAACCACAGTAGGAGGGGTCTCGAAAACCAACTTATTACCCTCGATTACAATCATGATCACCCAAACATTTTCAGAAAATCCAGTTCATAGAAACCATCCAAAATTACTTTTTTTGTTCATGAGCAACGTTTGACCAGCCTTTTCGATTGTTTTTGGATTCTTTAAATTTTGGTTGTGTGATTAATCACGCTTGGAAAACAGGTGGAGAGCATGTCGAAAAGAAAATCGCTCGTGAAGACTAAATAATGTCATGTGATATTGAAAGATATATTGAATTTATCCCAATCTATTTTCTCGGTCTCTTGACAGTTTGAATTTACACAAAAATTAAACAAACCCATTCTATAAGAACAACATACGTTAACTATCATTTTCAAGTGTGCTCATTTCATGATAATGTAAATGAATGCCTGATACAAATTCTTATTACATCAGTAATGCACAAAATAAAAGGATTATAATCCAAATGTTACTATCAAAACTGATGTTTTCGCTTCTAGAGAGTCCACATTACCCGTCGGCTCCAAAATTCCGATTTGAATGGGCTATACAGTACATACCAATAGCATATCAGTCCATTTGACATCACAATCAAGAATAAGGTTAGTACCGCTCACTAGAATGTTGTATTCAACCAAACTGTGGTGTCCAAGGGTTTCTTTCATTACGACTTTGAACTTTGCGATTGTTTCGATCAATAACAAACTGCGTTTTGCATTTTTTGTGCTGACATCAATATCTTCGAACGTTTAGCTTCTATTAGCTAGTTTATAGTGTGTCTACCAATTTGAGAACATCCAACTTTTCGATAAAAAGTCTTACAAAAACGTTTAAAAAGAATGAAGTCTGACTTAGCCTGGCTTAACGCTCACGGACAAATTTAACCCTTTTTATCTCCCACTGATGGCAAATGGCAAAAAGTCGGTCGGCTTCACAAAAGACGTCACAGCGCAGAAACCGTCTCGACATGCAGTCGTTTTTTTAAAGAAAAGTAAATGTTTTACTTGAAAATTTAATACTCACGGCGAATGAACGGCAGGAGTGGTCTGTGTAGCCGCTCAAAAATTGGGGAAACATGGAAGTATTTCTGACATTTTTCGGGAAAACCCGGTAATTAAAGGGTTTAACAAGTTTTTTCATCACGAGGTTTTGACTTTTCTCTTATATGATTCCTCAATTGATATTTCAGGCTCATAAAACTGTAAATCAACGCTTCTTAGATGCACAATAGTCGATTTAGACAAAGAATCGATTTGGTTTTAGGTTAAAAAAAACTAATACGAGAGATAAGAGAAAAAGATAGATTTAAAAACTATTCTAAGGTTTTACAAAAGGTTTTACAAAAGGAAGTATCATATAGAACCTACACCCTCAAAAGAAACGTTTTTCACAAATATAGTGAACATACAGTTTGGAAGTTGCAGCTTTGATATCATTAAATAGTGTAGTCCAAAATTATACTGAAACCTTTTCACTTCAATTTTGTGAAACTATCTATAAAAAAAATTTAAAAAAATGTAACATCTTTTCACGAAAATGTTTCATTTCCGCATTCTACAACATCGGATTGGTTTTCATTACAGCGGTCACCAGGGCAACCGTTTACATTAAATGTGAACGCTATTTGTAAGCCAGGCAGGTTCGATTACTTGAAATGTAGGCTCTCCACGGGCTTTTCTATCGTCATTTCGTGATGATAACTTGCGTTGCACACACGTATGTAAACGATGGTGCGTCTCTCGAACCAGGTCATGCAATTTCTTATCGTGGACGTCATCAAAATAATCCATCATGCGATTAGCACGAAAATGTGATAACAAATCCGAAAAAAATGATATCCCCTAAAATCATAAAAAGTATTTAAGCTACAGTGTCAAACTAACAGGAAAAGGAGCTGAAAGAACGTGAAAATATGTAGCAATCGTACAGCCTATAAAATACAACCTTATAGAATTTAGAATTTTCACAAGAACCTCCATAATCTGATTTTTTTATGAATCGAACTAATTTGAAAAGTCCCGTCCACCTATGGTTTCTATGCAAATGAATTCTTCTGAACCATTTTGTACGACCCCTTGGATTTTTGAAGTACAGGAAGGTCTGCTGTATTTCCATTAACTCACATCCCCTGAAAATAACCCCAAATTTAACCGAAAAAACCCTAAAATTTATTAATTAAAATTATTACGTACCACTGTCACATCTGAATCAGCTAAATTATATGCATATGTATCAGCCTGTGGGTGTACATCTTCGTACAATTTTATCGGTCTGATTGGCTGGTAAGTTGGTGCCAAATTGTAATTCATTAAAGCGTGTGCAACAATCTGCCATAGAAATTGTCGAATGAAGTACTTCACTTCATTTTTGGTTTTGAATTCAGCTGGAAATCCAATAAACTAAAAATACAAACATGAAAATGAAGAAAATACCCAGTGGACAAAATCTTCAAAACGTGTGTGGAGGAGTGTTTTTTTATTGAAACAGCAGGCGACATTGCTTGCCGTTCCTATAGAAAACATTCCTCCTCATAGACTTTTTGAAGATTTTCCCCACTGGGTAAAAGGTTACTGATATAACAAGAAATAAATACACTGAAATAAAAATTTCCCATAGTAGTTCTTCTTTCTTGAATGTGGATCAATAATTTTTCTATCTTAATTCGGTATTTTTCTATATTAAGTAGTTTTATCTTAATTGAAATAACGAAAAACATCTTTATACCTGGGATCTACTTATTTCGACTTTTTGTTTTAAAATAAGTGTCATCGTATAAACGTTTCTACGTACCTTCCCAAGTCCAGCGTTCGGCCCTTCCTTACCATCGGCCGATACTTCATTGGCGAAACTTTGTAATTCCGTGTCTTGACGAACATTGTGGTTGTTGTCGTAGTATCTACAATATAAGAATAATATGGTTTGGTTGCAGATGAGGAAAGCACTTAAGCACAGGTAAAAACGGAAATGAATTAGGTAACATTAGAAAAATTAATAGGATAGTAAATAATGTACATTCAAATTTTGAGCTTAATATTTGAGCCCACATTCCTGTTTAATTAGCTATTGCGTTCATTATTGCTTCGGATTATTGATGCACTTACGCAGCCAAACTTGTTTGAAACCTTTTAAACAATTGCAAGGACATTCCATTTCATTGCGTATAATTTATTGACAAGCGGTTGACCTTGTGTCTATTCAGCAGAATTATTGCTGATAACGTGGGGAACATAGTAGCAGATATAGAAGCTTTGAAAGTTTTCAGCTTTTGAAACATATTTATTACTTTTATTAGGGTTGGACATTTATGCAAAAAAAGTGTATTCGGTTATATTTGACAGTGTCCACAGAGTGGATGATCACAGTGTGGATGACCACTTTGTGGATGATCACAGTGTGGATGATGTGATTAGAACAATAGAGAATATTGAATAATCGAAATACTTACAAGTCCACAAACTGATCGGCGAAACGTTTCAGTTCATCGTATATCAATCTTCCATCATCTCGAAATGGATGGTACTTGATACTACGATCGCTTATTCCATGTGTCTATTGAAATCAAAAAAATACATTACCTATTTGGAATTAGAGATCTATTAGAGTCTATTCACCGCCAACTCAGGAAATCAAATATTTTATCTATTCAGAAGTTTGATATTCATTCGTGTCATTTCCCTCAACAATGCTCTTAATGCTTTACTAATAACAGCAATGATTACTTATGTAGATATACGTTGGAGTGTGATCAATTTTGACTTACCTTTAGAAGATGTTCAAAATCATATTCTCCGTATTGTCGACGATCAAAAGAGATCTTGACGAATTCACCAATGCCCGTGTGACCAGGAGTAAAGAGCTTATGTCCAAAGGTATGTGGGAAGGCTAACGCAGCATATGCAGTTGTAATATGCGGAACAGTACCTGCAAACGCCAAAAGAAAGTTGAAGAAACGCCTGACCCTAAATGGTGTTAATGTTTAGGACCTGTTGTTTAAAAAGAATGTTACTCTGTGAAAATTTAACTGTGGACTTTTCAAAAATAAGGCCTAATAAAGACCGGAGTTAAAAAGGGACTGGTTTTATTAAAGCCGACAAGACATTCAATTATAATTAAAGTAAAAATAAGCGCTGTAAGTGTATCTATTGATCAATAATAATCAAGTCGATCTATTTCAATAACTCTCTATTCTCTCCGAAAGTCATGGCATTCAGGACGGTGTTCAGGGCAGTGTCAGGGCGGTGTCAGGGCGGTGTCGGGGTAGGGATCTCGAAATGCTGACTATATATCAACAAACTTAACAAGAAAGATTCTGCAGACTCCTAAAATCAAGAAACATACGCCATCTTCATTCACAAACAGTTAAAAGATTTGATTTCCTTTACCTTCACAATGGTGTTTCATGATCTGGTAAATTGGATGCTTTTTACCAAAATTCCTTCTATACGACAGACAAAATATAGCCCCAACAAAATGAATAGATCCGAGATGGTCAATAACTTGGCACACATCTTGATGAGCTTGAGAAACAATGCCTTTAGCCAAAAGCCATTTTTGTTTTGGTGTACTTTTTGGTGAATAGACAGATGACTCTACAGAAAAAAAGGCCTAGTTAGAAAATGATTGGTGCTAACATAGTTATAAGAATTCTTTGGTAAATATACCATATATGGAGGCCAAAAGACAAAATAAGCCCAAAATTAAGCGAAAACCATTTTATTTAATTTTCTTACCAGACAAAGCAGTATCCTTTTTCAATAAAATAAGGATCAACATGTGCAAAAACCTTTTCAATAACATTAATACTTTGCAGGCTTTTTTGCAAGCACCAGTAGAAATCGACCAGGTGGACTAAGTGGGCCAGGCTCATTGGTGCTTATTTTTTTGCCATTTTGAGACTACTTTAGTGCTTAAGTGGTGCCTATGTTATATATCAAGAAATCAGAGTATATATCCTGAAAACTTCCAAAATTGCACAACCTATACCAGAACTATGTAAATAAGAGAGAAAGACTACACGTCTCTTTGAGGCGGCGAAAGCGCAAGGTACAGAGAAAATTTACCCAGAGTGGTGCTCAGATGATCTTTTTAGTGAATTTCAGCCTGCGGAACCTATAACGGAGCTCATAAAAAATGTTTTTCAAATGTTTTGGCGCGAATGTTTTTTCTGCGTTTTTTTTATATCATCATTCATTAGCTTCATCTGACTTACCTAGATTATGTTCCAAATCTTATTTTAGGTTCAGCCTTTTCAATGTAACTAAGTAGTGAGGTGAAATTGTCAGTATAGAAGACACTCTTAAAGTACGTTAGCAAATGCTAACTTGATAAAACTGAGATTGAAGTACCTGGTTTATAGTCGATTTGTATAGCTACAATCTTCAGTTCGTTATCATCATTCAAAACGAACAAAGTGATAGGAGAAGTTGCATTACGTAATACTCTTGTATCACTTGCGTTTTTATCCGAGTAATCTGGAATCGTAACAACATCGTTATAATCCGGATGGTATAAACTATACAGTCGGTCTTGATAAACGGCCTGAAAGAGAATCCATTTCATTTTAGAGAGCAGTACTTTTGTAAACAACGTTAACGAACTTAAAGTACATCTAATGATTTCAATCCAGCTAAATTACGTGGAGAGAAGCGTGTAAAATTTGTTTGTGCTAGTAAGGGGCAGACTATCCATCGTTCTATCAAACGATTCTAAGAAGCTTTTAACCAAGAAGTTTTTCTTAGACATTTCTCAGAGAAAACAATCACCTACCTGTTCTAATGTCATATGAAAGCCAAGTGCTTCTGTCAAAGCCTTGGTAAAATCAAAAGATTTATTCAATTGTTTATATAAAGTACTGGCTTTCTGTCCAATGTGTCCTACAAGAAATAATAGCGTAAGGGGGAAAATGATGTCGAACTATCTTCCAGGATACTGGTGTTACTTTGCAGTGAAAGTACAGAACCAACCAAAGAGAAGACCTCGTATTGCTTCATTTAATTAGGGTTAAAAAAGAAGATGAAATCGAGGATATGCTCCTGATTGAAACAAAATAAATGTTTTTGGTTTGCTATACCATAAACGGTGACTTTTTTGACGGCCCACGGGCAATTGTTAACGAAAAGCAATTTAGTGTATACATCATCATCTTCCCAACGGTTGTTTGTGATAGGATTAAACCAATTTGGTGAATCTACAAAGCTTCCAAAATATTCTTTTCGTCCCAAAGCCTTAAAAAACAGTATTAAGAAAAACGATGACCAATAGCTGGATTCTAGATTATTCATCCAATAAAAAGATTTATGATGTAAAGGAAACATGTAAAGTTAATCACTTAGGCCCTCTGCGAGTTCAGATATGAACGAATTCTCGAAGAAGCTGTATTTGGACAATTCATTTAAAACAAATATTTACCTTGATTCCTGCATCAAAAGCGTAATACACCTTCTGGTATTCAGCGTACGTAAAAAACGGCGCACTTTTAAATGCTGCCAGGAATTTGTCACGCATACTGGCCATGGCTTGTTGCCAGGTTTTAAATAAACCGAAGTATCTACCCTCATCAGGATCAGTGATATAGTAGTAACCAATGGATGCCAGTGTTTGATTTAACCATGGATAGTATTTATAAGGGAATTTAATAGTAGATTGTTGTCCATCTTTAGTTATCTTGTACCACTGTTTGGCTATTAATATATCCTTAGCATTTGCCGCACGGCATTTGTTGTCATTATGTTGTGGTAAGCTAATTTTGCATTCTTCTATAGAAAAGAAAGGGAAGTAGAAATGTCATCATTTTTGCTTATCTCATCCATTGTTATCCACTTTCCCGAACGCTTATCATTATTGGCATTTTCAGTTCATTTACTTAACAAATACTCTTTTATATGCAACGGATACTAGTTATGTAGCAGAACTTGTCAGCCTTATGTCACTTCTAAGGTATTCGAGAATTCGAATAACAGAGAAGTCTTCTGTATTATACTCGAAATAGAAAAGAAGCTAGAGAAAATGAGCAAAATGAGGATTTTGACTGTTTAAACAAAACAGTCGATCTTAATTTTGCCCATTAAGTTCTAGCTTTTTTCGAAGACGGAGCTTCGAATTATTCAGAGTTGGAAAAATCTACGGTTTGATTTTTGCTGAGATCAACGATTAAGAACAATGAGTGAAAGGGCAATAAGAGAAAATCTTCGAATAGTAAAAAAATGGAAAAGAAACAGCCTTCTGTGATTGATAAATACTATTTTGTTGTCAATCAAACATCTGATGAATTTAAACTCTCGTTTTTTTCTCTATATTTTTCAGAAAGAAAGTGAAGAGACCTTTGTATCGATAGGGTGGAAAAACATAGGACTCCTTTATTGATGATAAAGCATGAAGCGGCTGTTACATCCCCTGTCGACTATAATACAGCAGATTTAGGAGAGTTCGAATGAATTAGGTTTATTCCCATATCATAGGTCATAGGTGACGTCATAGGTGACGTCATAGGTGACAGGACCTTGAAATTATCATCGAGTTAGGGGATATTCGAATTAGGGGAAACCAAAATACGAGATTCTACTGTAAATAGTAAATGTCTTACTGGGAATGCGACATTGCTTTTTTCGTCTGTTTCTTCGGAAATATCTGACGAAGCTCCTCATAAACCAAGGGTCGTTTGATGATTTTCTTACTGCTTCGTCATTTATTTCGTCAAAGTCGACGTCATTTTCGACAAGAGGTGGATCGTCCTCAACATTAGCAGCGTTTTCCAAAAATTGCTTCAGAAGCTCTATGACGAAAAATATTTTTCAGATTTCATTATGTCGATATATTGCATAGGGAGGCATTGGTTTATTTTAGTAAACCTATTAGTTAGAGGTATGATAATGTTTCAAAACCTTCGAACACATTCGAGATCACATAAACGCCGCGAGTGTCAAAATCTGACTATTACTCGGGTACTCACACACGGAATGTATAAGCGTAAGAGTGTATAGATCACTTGGTTAGACGTTCTACTTGTAATGCGAGAGTGAACGTGGTTCAAATCCCGCCACTAAAAATAATGAAATATGTGAAATAGATTTTAAGTGATTTGATGAGGATATGCCAAACAATTACGACCACAATCAGTTATGAGTCTGGTACGAGCAAGTTGATGCCTAAAAATCTGGGTTATGCATTCCCAATGGAGGCCTCGTTAGAATAAAAAAATAATTATAAACGATTATCTCGCCCTTGTCGATTAAATAGTTACGTAAAATATTAAATTTATCATAAGCATCGTTTAAAAATAGTATTTGACAACTTAAGTTAAGCTATCACATTTTTGCTTTACAAAGGAACTCCCATCATTTACATAGGTGGTCAAATAAGTGGAAGTCGTTCTGGAGAATTTCATCATAAAGGTGTTTGATATTTTTGGAAGCACTTAAAAGGATAATTAATATATAGGAGATAAGCATATGGGAATATTTTTATGGTGATTATTTGACTCGATCACTTTTGGAAAGTTTGAAGAGGGTTTGCGTTAATGCCGTTACACGACTCAAGATATTTTTTTGGTGAAGAAATGATTTTTTTCCATGGGATATTTTCGGACATTAATTTCCTCTTTTTGCTGAAAGGTAATCTAATACAGTTTAAATATAATGGCTCCAATCATTTAAGAGTAATTATGGTTCCTGAGCTAAAGTTGAAACTTGACCGACGCTTTATGATGATGGATTTTTCTCCATTTGCCGAAAATGTCTCTTACTGATAAACGGCCTATTGGAAACAGAGCTTTAACTAAACAATTTGCGAAATGTTTAAATGGTGCACAACAATAAACCTCCAACCTCCAACCCAGGGTCTCTTGCCTTTCGAAGTTCGAACAAGACAGAACCTGCGTTCGAAGTTGCTCACTAATGAGGAAAGACAAATTATCGGATAAGAACAGAATACAAATAATTAATTTTGAAAAATTAATTATATAACATCGTTTGAGACAAAAACTTCATGAACGAAGATTATGAAAAGTAATTCCAAAGAGGAACCTCATATTGTAACAATAAAGTGGTTTCGTGTAAAAAAGCAGAATTGCAGAATTCGGTGTTTTTCTGGATGTGATAATGTTAGATAGATTGTGATAAAATAGGAACAAAGAAATAGTATTCCGCATCACAAGAAGGATTCTCCCAGTTCCGCATCTCATACCAGGCTCCTTAAAATGTGGTTTGAAAAGTTCTGCAGCTGCAGAGATGTTTTATTAAAACGAATGGCGCACTTTCTGCGATTAATTACCTCTAAAATTGGCCTGGGTAATCGAGTCTCGCAACAACTACCCAATAACAGCTCAGTTCTCGGGACATCGCTGTTCAAATCTCGAGAAAACTAGGTTTTAAAAAAATGTAAGGAATTTCCTCACAACCCCGTTTCCAGGGTTTTCTGTCTTTTCAATATTTCGTTGCGGCAAGAAATACTAGTAAAGAGGTTAAGCAAACCTTTGTTTGTTTGTTTGTTTGTTTGTTTGTTTGTTTGTTTGTTTGTTTGTTTGTTTGTTTGTTTGTTTGCAATTTATTTATATTCAACATAGTCAACATAGCCAACATAGTTTACAATAGTTCTTAAAATTTTTACAAAAAGTAATCAAAGCCGACTTGGATGCTCTTATGAACGCTTGTGGTGGGTAGAGGCGAAGCGAGACAGGAAAATCTTTCAGAAAATAATTTTAGACAGAAAACCTCGCATCTCAGTTATTTCGACAATTTGTTTACTGCTACCCATGCGTCTTCGCCTTTAGTACGATTTAAATTATAATTTTTCACGTTGTGTGTAAAACGTGCAAATCTGTTAATGATTTAATTTAACTGGCAAAACTTTCCCAATCGTTATGAAATAAACTTTTTTTTCCTAAACAAAATCCACAAGGCAAACGTATCGTTTGTTTCAATTACGTCGCCGTCGTCGTTGTCGTCGTATTTGCGTAAACTCCCTAATAAACATTAATGACGACACTTACCCTCATCACTGCGCATTTCATAACAACTATTTCCACCAATACACAAAAACACCACAGCACAGCCCAGATAAAACAAGAAAAGTTTCATTTCGAAACACGTCCTCTCTTGCTGACAACAACAATATGATTCTATACAAATGATCCTTTCAAGCCTCTCCAAAGGAGTGTAAAATCAAAGAAATCGTTAAATTTAAAGGTTATTGCTTACGCAAAGGCCATTGTTTTGATATTATTAAATAATAATTACCTGTAGCGATGGCAATGCTTTAAATTTAAAATGTCATTGTGAAGGTATTCCCTATGAATCACAACAAGTTCAAAGTACGCATATAATTAAATAAATCCTATTAGTGAGGGGTGAAATATCATTCTATTCCCGCTCGATTTTTTTGTTAAAAACAAACTTTTTGGTTTTTATGAAAATATAATATGTAAGGAACAAAATCAGATAGTATTGCAAAAATTTTTTTGCCCTCAGTGTATTTTACAGACCAGAACAGCCACACCCCTAAAAACTTTTAAATATAAAAAACTCTCTCAATTTTAGAAATATTTCTTTTAAATTTTGCTTATATATTAATACAAATGCCAGTCCCCAAATACTAGTAAGTAAATTTCAATCACGTGACTAGTGTGTATTTTACAGACCAGATTCTGTTTTCAGGATTTTGGTCTGTAAAATGGGCAAACATTGTTGTAATAACATAGTTTTCTTGTATATTCTTTCGTTTAGCAACATCTTTCACCAGCCCAAATTTTTATGTTGATTTCATCAGATTTGCCAAAGTTATCATTGTTCTAGAGATTTACAGACCAGGAGCTCCGCATTATCAAGTTGTCAAATATACCTCAGTTACGAAAAGCTTCGTGTAAATAAATGTGTTTTATTTTAGGTTGTTTTAGGTACGTTTTTAATGTAAGTCTTTTGTCATTCGAAAGTTTTATATTATTCCCAAAGGTTTCTATAAATAGAACAATAGAATACAAAATAGATGTAATCCAGTTTCAGTGTTTGATATTTCGTGAATGTTTAAAGTTAGATGTGAATTTGTTGATGAAGTTTTCGTTGAAAAGGTTGTTTTTTTAACATTTAAAGTAGTTTGATGAGAATAATTGGACAAACGAGATGTCTGATCAAGTACTTGCATGTCTCCGATTAGATGAAAATATTGACTTTAAAAAGTGCATTATTTGTCAGAAACATGACAGGCAGAAATATCTCATTCAAAAACCAATATCAGCCAGTATAGAGAAACTCGTGGAAGCTTGCAAAGTCAGACGAGTCAATTATGATGATACAGTTTATGAATTACACGAAATTATTTATTATATTATATTATACAAGTTTCTGGAAGTAGGCACATGGTGCCTTTAACACCAGGTTCAATCTTTAACGACCTGTCGATATCGCGTTTGTCGACAGTCCATTGCAATAATTTGTTTAGATCGCTTTGTAGGTTAGCAGCGTCAATCGTGGTTTCAATTTCTCTGAATATTTTCAAGTCATCGGCATACAGGAAAAGTTCTGACTCATCAACAATTTCAACTAGAGTGTTTATGAAGATGACAAAAAGCAGTGGACCTAGGACCGATCCTTGGGGCACTCCTGACGTCACTGGAAATACATCGGATTTGTTTCGATTTACACAAACTTGTTGATATCGATCAGACAGAAAATCTCTGATCCAGGAGAGAGCTGGACCTTGTAGACCGTAGTGGCGCAAAACTTCAATTAATCGACGGTGGGGAACAGTGTCAAACGCTTTTTTAAAATCTTCTTATACTAATACGCAATCTGGCTTTTTTCTTACCTAACTTTTAAAGAAAGAACGTTAGGTAAAATTTCTCGGGAAGTTCGTCAATGGATGTTTGTTTTTTCCGTATTAGTATAGGGAGAATCTCACATTAGGAGAATCACTAGCTCCATCTTATGGGTTTTTATTACTTCATGGAGTGTTGTACCTTAAGGAAGACATCATAAAGCCGCACGGAGGAGAAGGCAATGCAATGTTTTTGCGTTCGAAAGTTCATCAAATTTTCTCAACGTTCATTTCTTTAAATGAGAATGAAGACGCTGTGTGTAACATTTTTTGTTTTTGTTTATATTTTTTTATTCAACGCTTTAAGTTCAGTAATAAAGAGTAACAACCTTGATAGGTATCAGTAACTATTCTAACCGAGAGATAGTCGATGTAGACCTGTTATGTGTTCGTGTTATGAGTTCATCATTTTCTACCGATGTCTATTTTTTAAATGTGTTTGAACGTAGCTTTTTCGTATCAGTTAGTTTTGACTACTATTCCGAAATGTGTAGCTAGCAGTTTATTTGGCATTTCATTGTAGTGTGTGGATTGTTATTATTAAGGTTCGCCTTTAGGGAAATGAAGGTAGCAAGATCATTATTATATTGTTTTGACAGTATTTGATTGATATCTTTTTGTTTTAGCTTAGAAAATTGAGTAGTATAGATGAATGTAATACAAGAAGAGATACATGGTTTCTGTATCATGATGCACGAGTGGAGTTTTGGGTTTTAACATTTCCACAATTCATAGCAGAATAAAGATTTGAAAGATAAAATAGTCTGAGAAGGTATTGTTTTTGTTAGCTTTAGTTAATAGGGAAATGTAAAGGTATTTTCATATATTTCAGAAGTTTAATTGTGGTTAGGTAGGAGTATACGTTGTATTGTCTCTTTTCTAAATCTCTGAACATTGGAACATTTAGCTTTTAGTTTAACTGTACAACTTTAGAAATCTCTAAATAGGCCAGATAGCACTGAAAAATAGGGATAATAGCATTCTTTGAATGATCGATCCAAAATATTTATACAACAATTTTGTGTTAAATATGATATAATTCCAACATGGAGAAACACAACAATTTTTGTAAATACACAGACTTATCATTGCAGTATTGCGTGTAAAAACAATTTATGGAGAAAAACTGTAAAATGTTTTTACACGCTACCCTAGTCTATATACTAATAGCGAGTTGTGCATACCACTTTTATTTTTAGAGAGTGATACATTTTAAGAAATTTGACGGTCATTTTCACAGTAGGAGCGCGTAAAACCACGCTGCTGCGAGAAGCGTTTTTTTTCAGTATTAGTATAGTAGTAGCTAATGACGCGACATGAATTTTTTGGCACTGGGGACATTGCATTGCACCCTCAATGGAACGCAACGTTTAGGGGCAAATATCTCGAGAACCGACGGGGATAACTGACGTTTTTGGGATCCGCGATATTGGGCGATTGGGCGACGAAAAAAAAAATTGGGTCTAAAACTTTTTGGGGACGAGTGTGACGTCATCACAATTTTTGATCGACGATATCTCAGTAACCGCACGTCGTACACAGGTGATCCAATACATTTTGTTGATCATGTTTTCGAGCTCTACAACTTAGTGATACCTATTCTTAGGAATTATGTGATCTTATTTTTCGTCACCACCATATTGTAAGAGAGAGAGGGTAAGCACGGGGGTTGGGGTCAGTAACTCATGGGGAAAGTGAACCGGTAAAATGTTTTTACCTGGGATACTAGTCACAATATATAATATCAATCACACCTCCATTTTCGAGAATTTCCGTCCATTTATCGATTATTTGGAGCAGTTGCAGAATGGTTGATCTTCCACCAAGGAAACCGAACTGGCGATTTGACAAAAGTTTATTTGCTTTGAGATATGATAGTAAAGAATTACGCATTATCGATTCGAAAATTTTTGATGCAATGCTAGTCAGGCTAATTGGTCTGTAATTTCCAGCAGAATGTTTGTCACCTTTATTCTTATAGATGGCTGTGATGTTAGCTCTCTTCCAAGCGGATGGGACTTTTCCCAGGGTGTAAGACTTTTCAAATATCATGTGGAGTGGTTCAGCAATCACGGCCGCTAGTTCTTTCAAAACACGTGGATGTAGGCCGTCTGGACCAGGACTTTTGCTAGGATTCAATTCCTCTAATTTCTTCAAAACCATTTCTTGCGTCATCTCCAGTTGAAAGTCACTTTCAATTATTTGTTTCTTCAGGCCGTCAAGTGCAACAGGTAACGTTGGTTCATCTACATAATGGTCATAATGTCCATGATATTGATCTTAAGGATGCTTATGAGGCAATTGGTTCAGAAAAGGCAGAAGCGATTCTTGAATATCATGCATTTACTGGCTGCGATTTTACTTCCAAATTTAATGGAAAATCAAAGGAATCTACATGGAAAATCTTCGAACACAGTAATTGTCATACACTTGCTGCGTTTAGTGGCTTGGTAAATCCGACATTTGATATGGAAGCTCATTTTTCCGGCTTACAACCTTTTGTTATGGATCTTTATTGCAGCAAACGCCCATCTACAGTTGATGATTTGAAAAAGTTGCGGTGGTATCTATTTTCAAAACTCCAACACGAATCAAGAAAACTCCCACCTACACCAGCCGCTTTAACGAAAAAGATTTTGGGGTCAAATATTATTGCAAATCTCTGGTCACAATCTCATCGTGCTCAAATGGAACTCCAAGATCCAGTAATTTACGGATGGAAACGAGGAACTGACAATAGCTTGGAACCCATTTGTTCTGATCTTCCGCACGCTCTGGTCGAAATAACTTCGTGTAGCTGTTAGCATGGGTGTGGAACGAAACGATGCTCGTGCGTTAAAGCTGGAATGGTTTGTACCGAATTGTGTGTGTGCGAATCTTGCAAGAATACAGAAAACCTTAGTTCGGAAGATGAAAGCGATGACGATTTTGATGACATAGGCAATGAAACAGATACCGAAGATGATATTTTTTGTTAACCGTTTATTTTTTTATGGGGTTTATTATGATATCGAGTTTCGTTAAACTTTAGGGTCTCTTTTTCTGTTGGTAAGTTGTTTGTTTATCACAATGTACCTTGCTTCGTATTCGTTTTTTCAATATATAGTTAAAAATTTGGAAACAGCGTTTTGAAATTTGACATATTTTACTAGTTTCATGATTTTTAGTGCGTGGCTATTCTGATCCTTAAAATATACTGAACTTGAAATAAGTGTCACTTCCGTAAATAATTAGATTTATAACGGTCCCTAGAATTACACAGGAATTGTGCCATCCATAAATTAAAATCAAATATACAAAAACTTTGTATTGCTTCTATGTGCACTTCAGTTTAGAACTTCTGACTTTCCTAAGTTAGAGATCGTGGTCTGTAAATTACTAAAACAGCGATAATTTCGGAAATACTAATGGAGTTAGCACGAAATTTTAGCCAGTGTTAGAAGTTGTCACACTATAAAACATAACAGAAAGCTAGGTGATTTTCTTCATGAATGCATGTTTTACAGACCAAAATCCTGAAAACAGAATCTGATCTGTAAAATACACACTAGTGACGTGATTGAAACTTACTTACTAGTATTTGGGAACTGACATTTGTATTAATATATAAGCAAAGTTTAAAAGAAATATGTGTAAAATTGAGAGAGTTATTTATATTTTAAAGTTTTTAGGGGTGTGGCTGTTCTGGTCTGTAAAATACATTGAGGGCAAAAAAAATTTGCAATACTATCTGATTTTATTTCTTACATCTTATACTTTCTTAAAAACCAAAAAGTTTGCTTTTAACAAAAAAATCGAGCGGAATTACATTTCACCCCTGACTATATATATTAATATTCGATTCTCTGTTTGTCTTTTTATTTGTTTGTTTGTTTGTTTGTTTGTTTGTGTGTTTGTTTGTTTGTTTGATTTTTTGTTTGTCTGTCACGAAAAATAGTTACAGATTTTTTAAAAAATCAACCGGGGAAATGTTTCGAGGTAAGTTAGACCATTATAATAATAGAGAGAGAGCGCGAAGAACGGTCAAAATAATTTTAGTTTTGACAAGATAGCTTGGGTACTTCAATGAATTAAATAATTGTATTAAAAAGCGATATTAAGCAAAGTGAATAGAGGTTTTTATTGATTTATTTACTTTGATAAAATGGTTTCACAGTTGCGAGAAATGTTGTTTTTCAGTGGGAAGAAGAAATATGTGTAACAGTGTTTTTCTACTGGAGAACCTGAGTAATTGTGATTACGAAGACATTACATTTGTCATATTTCTGTTGATTAAGGGAAAGATATTTTGGAGCAAAATGGTCTGGAATTAATGAGTGGTTTCACCAACAACAACACCATACCAACGACCATAATATATATAATATTGATTGTCTGACTCATATTTATACATCTTTGAACTGACCATATTATATATAACATGTCTATGTCTCTGTAGCTATATTTCTTTGCTTTTTTTCCTAGATTATTGTAGTTAAGTTTATTTTGTTTTTTGTTCTGTTTGGGAGAGAGAGAGGGAGTCCATCACCACAGCACATTTCACTGTTTTGTATTCTGTTCTCGTTAACCCGACAGAATAAACAAAGTGTTGAATTTGATTTTGATTAAAGTGGATTGAACAGCATTTTGTTTTGGGGCAATATAATAGCCACGGGGATATTGTCGTGCATGCGATCTCGCGCAGAATAGGATCGACTTCCAAACCATAGAATTTTCTAATGGCTGTGTTCTGATTAAAATCAAGCGCATTTTCATTTGTATTATATATATATATTATATATATATTATATATTATATATATATATATTATATATATTGTATTATATATATATAATATTCAATTCAGCAAAAACATTTTCGGAAATAGCTTTTTATGATTACACCTTAGAATGATACAGCAGCATTATTGTTAGAATTTGACTTGTAGGGAAAAAAAAAAGGCCATTTTCAAGAATTTAAATAAGTTTCATTTTTAGACATAAAAAATCACTTCATAATTTCAATTTAATTTTTAAATTTGTGTCATTGCGGTAGAACGGGAATTTAAATTATGTTGTGATAAACGTTAAGTTAGAAATAGACCCCTCTTGATGTGTTGGAGTGCGTTTGTCTAAACAAGATACGATCATGAAAACATTTAAGTTTAAAATCTCTTATTTTCGTTTGAAAAGAACGAGGCATCTGATAACGCAAAATTGTTCTCGTTAACCCGACAGAATTAAGAAAGTTTTGAATTTAACTTAAGTGGAATGGAAATGCCATCAATGTCATCTTAATGGAAAAAGAAAAAAAGTATTTATCGCTTTAAACATCCAAAAATAATGAAAAACCCAGAGATACGAAGCCCAAGAGAAAACCTTGCAAAAATATCTATTTATCGGATTTTAGCAAAATATTATTGACATATAATACAAAGTGGACTAACGTCAAACAGTGATTTAAGTTATCATGGTGACAAATTTCCACTGTCGTGATTACATTTCGAAATGACCACTAGGTAATTACTAGACATTACAGGACGTTTAACAAATGTGCTTAGTTGAAGAATTTTTTAATTCCTTTGACGTCTAAGGTTTTTTATTGAAAATGTGTATTTAATCATTCTTTTACTAACAGATTGGTATCATCATTTTGTAATTTTTGACTCCGGATAAACTTTGAAACGTCTAAGATGCCAATATGCTAGGCCGTTAGCCCTTTATTCTCTTAAGGACCATTTTATATTTGTGTATGTTGCAATAGAACTTTGTATAAGCAATCTGTTCGAAACTTTCACGAAAATATTTATAATATAAATGGAGAGATTTTTACATTCCGTGTGCTTAGTTTCGACGGAAGAAAATACATATGTCAAACATGCCATCAAAACCCAAAACTCCACTTGTGCATCATGATACAAAAACCATGTAAATATATATGTAAACACTCTCTTCTTGCATTACAATCATCTATACTATTCAATTTTATAATCTAAAAAAGGTATCATTCAAATACTATCAAAACAATATGATAATGATCTTGCTACCGTCGTTTACCTTAATAATAACAATCCACATACTACAATGAAATACCAAATAACCTGCTAGCTGCACATTTCGGCATAGTAGTCAAAACTAACTGATACGAAAAAGATACGTTCAAACACATTTAAAAAATAGACATCGGTAGAAAATGATAAACTGATAACACGTAACAGGTCTACATCGACTATCTCGTCGGATAGAATAGTTACTGATACTTATCAATGTGGTTATCCTTTATTACTGAACTTAAAGCGTTGAATAAAAAAATTAAAACAAAAACAAAAAATTATACACACATTCTCATTAAGAAATGAACGTTGAGAAAATTTGATGAACTTTCGAACGCAAAAAAACATTGCATTGCGTTCTCCTCTGGGTGGCTTTATGATGTCTTCCTTTAGGCACAACAATCCACGAAGTCATAAAAACCCGTAAGATAGAGCTAGAGATTCTCCTAATGGGAGATTCCTCCTATACTAATACGGAAAAACATACATCCATTGACGAACTTCCCGAGAAATTTTACCTAATAATCTTTCTTAAAAAGTTAGGTAAGAAAAAAGCAAGATTGCGTATTAGTATAAGAACACTAGTATCTCGTGTAAAGAATTTTTACAGGTTCATTTTTCCCATGAGTTACTGCCCCCAACATCCATGCTTACCCTTTCTCATACAATTTAGGGGTGGTCAAAAAATAAAAACATAGAATGGCGACGGAGAAGTATCACTAAGTTGTAGATCTCGAAAAGATGATCAAAAAATGTATGGAATGGTCTGCCAACGGCGTGCCGTTACCGAGATATCGTCGATCAAATATTTTGATGACGTCACACCCGTTCCCAAAAAGTTTTAGACCCAATTTTATTTTCGTCATCCCATCGCCCAATATCGCGGACCCCAAAAACGTCAGTTATCTCCATCGGTTCTCGAGATATTTGCCCCTAAACCTCGCGTTCCATTGGGGGTGCAATGCAATGTCCCCCGCAGCATCGTGGTTTTACGCGCTCCTCGTGAGAAAATGACCGTGAAATTTCTCTAAATGTACCACTCTCTAAAATAAAAGTGGTATGCACACTCGCTATTAGTATATAGACTAGTATCCCGGGTAAAAACATTTTACCGGTTCACTTTCCCCATGAGTTACCGCCATCCCGTGATTTTCCTATCAATATAGGGGTGACCGAAAATAAAATCACACAATCGAAACGGATAAGTAGTACCACGCTATAGAGCTCGAAAAGCTGATCAAGAAAATGTATGGGATCGCCTGTGTACGACGTGCCGTTACGGAGATATCGTAGATCAAAGATTTTGATGACGTCACACCCGTCCTCAAAAAGTTTTAGACCCAATTTTTTTTTCGTCACCCTTTTGCCAAATTATCGCGGACCCCAAAAACGTCAGTTATCTCCATCGGTTCTCGAGATATTTGCCCCTGAAAATCGCATTCCATTGAGGATGCAATGCAATGTTACCCGTGCCAAAAAATTCACGTCGCGTCATTTGCTACTACTAATATACTAATACTGAGAAAAAGCTTCTCGCAGCATCGTGGTTTTACGCGCTCCTCGTGAGAAAATGACCGTCAAATTTCTTGAAATGTATCACTCTCTAAAATAAAAGTGGTATGCACACTCGCTATTAGTATATAGACTAGTATCCCGGGTAAAAACATTTTACCGGTTCACTTTCCCCATGAGTTACTGACCCCAACCCCCGTGCTTGCCCTCTCTCATACAATATGGAGGTGACGAAAAATAAAATCACACAATCCAAAAGAATAAGTACCACTAAGTTGCAGAAAATGTTAAAAATGTTATTATATGTTTACGTCGAATCATATTTAATGTAAAGTTTTACTGAAGAAATCAATTTGAGCCATAACTCAAAGCCAATATGGGCCCCAAACGGCAACAGTTAACGCAATAATTATGCGTTTAATGTCATATATATTAAGCCCAGCGAAAAATTGCACACAAATTCAATTGTGACCGACATGTAGTCGGCAATATATTTTAACGTCATGATAATGACGTCATAGTTCCAAGTCCCTCAAACAACTTGCTACAAAAAAAATTAAGAAAATAAGAAAATTTAAATAAAAGGCTGTATTTTTTCGACTTCTGAATCCTAACCTATTCTTAATTCTTTCCACTTTCTAACTTTATTGTCAACCAAAAATTCTTTCAGTCTTTGTGGTAAACATATTCATAATTATCAATGCTAAATCTCAGAAAAATTATTCACAAATTGTGAAATATCTCACTCACACACTAAACTACCCACGCAAAATTAACTTTTGGAGTGTATACAGATTTACATATATACGATATAAGGTATTAACTAAATCCTAAAAAGAATCATACCTCCAAATAATGTTTCTTTCTTCAAAGCTGAAGTTTCTTCAAAGTTCTTTCTTTATAAATTCCAGGAACAGAGAGATCTCCAATTAGAAAAACGCCATCGGTAATTAATTTTACTCACTGCCAAAACCAACAGATTAATCAAATCTCTAATCTTTTATTACTTCTTGACTTTCTTCTTTCTATCATTGTGCTAAAAAATACCATGCTCAACACTAAATTTTCTTTCTTTTATTTGGAAATCTAAGAAAACAAACCGAAACTGGATAAAATGCCGTTTGATACGTCTTAACCTTCAACATTACACAACATAAGTCGTAAATGTGTAAAAACTATTCTTCGTAATAAATACTTGTTTTTTTTATGCATGTTTCTTATTAATACTTCGGTTTAAAAAATGTAAACAAACGCTTCTTTTTTCTTCAAACGACTATTTATCATTCGTTGTCAATAGCTGCTACGTTCGATTGTAATTCGAAGTCTCCGCCTGAGATGCTATATCATGTCTTCCCTAACGTATTTCATATCATAAAACAATTATAAGCACTAAACCGGAGTGCCTTATACTAATACGGAAAAAACATAAACAAATATCCATTGACGAACTTCCCGAGAAAATTTTCCGAAAGTTCTTTCTTTCAAAGTTAGGTAAGAAAAAAGCAAGATTGCGTATTAGTATAAGAAGACTAGTATCCCGGGTAAAAACATTTTACCGGTTCACTTTCCCCATGAGTTACCACCATCCCGTGATTTTTCTTTCAAATTATAGGGATGACAAAAAATAAAATCACACAATCTAAAAGAATAGGAACCACTGAGCTATAGAGCTCGAAAAGCTGATCAAGAAAATGTATGGGATTGTCTGTGTACGATGTACTGTTACGGAGATATCGTCGATCAAAAATTCTGATGACGTCACACCTGTCCCCAAAAAGTTTTAGACCCAAATTTTTTCGACACCCCACCGCCAATATCGCGCGCCCAAAGTGACGTCAGTTATTCTCATTGGTTCTCGAAATATTTTCCCTTAAATATCGCGTTCTATTTTGGGTGCAATGCAATGTACCCACTGACGTCGCGCTACTCCTATAATACTAATATCGCCTGTATCTCGACAACTCAGTTACGCACGACCTAAAATGTCACTATATCACAGTCCATACGAACATTTCGTTCCCAGTCCTTTTATTCACACTGACCGAACTAAATTTGTTATGCACAGTCGCTATTAGTATATAGACTAGTATCCCGGGTAAAAACATTTTACCAGTTCACTTTCCCCGTGAGTTCACACCACCCGTGCTCTACCTCTTTCAAAATGTAAGGGTGACAAAAAATAAAATCACACAATCCAAAAGAATAGGTACCACTGAGTTATAGAACTCGAAAAGCTGATCAAGAAAATGTATGGGATCGCCTGTGTACGACGTGCCGTTACTGAGATATCGTCGATCAAAGATTCTAATGACGTCACACCCGTCCCCAAAAAGTTTTAGACCCAAATCTTTCGACACTCCATCGCCAATATCGCACGCCCAAAGTGACGTCAGTTATTCCCATTGGTTCTCGAGATATTTGCCCTTAAATATCGCGTTCCATTTAGGGTGCAATTCAATGTGCCCACTGACGTCGCGCTACTCCTATAATACTAATATCGCCCATATCTCGACAACTCAGTTACGCACGACCTAAAATGTCACTATATCACAGTCCATACGAACATTTCGTTCCCAGTCCTTTTATTCACACTGACCGAACTAAATTTGTTATGCACAACTCGCTATTAGTATATAGACTAGTATCCCGGGTAAAAACATTTTACAGTTTTCCATAAATTGATTTTTACACGCCATACTGCCATGATAAGTCTGTGTATATACAAAAATTGTTGTGTTTCTCCATGTTGGAATTATATCATATTTAACACAAATATTTTGGATCAATCATTCAAAGAATGCTATTATCCCTATTTTTCAGTGCTATTATTTGGGCTATTTAGAGATTTTTAAAGTTGTACAGTTGAACTAAAAGACTTAGAAAAGAGACAATACAACGTAAACTATCTAACCAATGGATACTCCTACCTAACCACGATAAAACGTCTGATATATAAGAAAATACCTTCAAATTTCCCTATTAACTAAAGCTAACAAAAACAATACCTTCTCAGACGTTTTTATCTTTCAATTCTTTATTCTGCTATGAATTGTGGAAATGTCAAAACCCAAAACTCCATTTGTGCATCATGATACAAAAACCATGTAAATATGTATGTAATCACTCTCTTCTTGCATTGAAAATTTTCCTAACGTTCTTTCTTTCAAAGTTAGGTAAGAAAAAAGCAAGATTTAGTATTATTATAGGAAGATTTATTACTTATTTTATTGATGTATATATATTCTATTGAAAAATAAATATTATTATATTATTATATTTCTATAGTCTGTGGTGAATGGTCTTATTGAAAGTGATCGCTTCTTAAGATCCCATTGTAAATGCAGGTTAGCATATGATATAACATATCCGATAATATACATCCGTCCTCTAGGAAGTAAATGTTTCATTGTGGTTTCAACAGTTTCGTTTGCATCAATTCCAGGTATAAATAAGAGCTTGTGAAATATATTTGAGGAGGTAAGGAGGTAAATTGGAAGCACTAAATGGAAACAGTACTGAAGTTGCTTCCATTGATTTATTGTTGAAATTCTTCTACTTGGTTTATCTCTTATAAATTTATTTTATCATAGAAACCAAAAATGTCATCAAATCTGATTTTTGTTATTGCATTGGCGACATTTTCCACAATACATTGTTATTCCGATCGAGTGAAGCACAAGGTGACCACGCAATCTATTTGTACAGAAGTTACCAATAGACGTCCGACTCGAGATTGTCGTTGGCACGCTGATTTGGATATGTATGCTGACCAAGAAATTTTAAACGGTTGTCACGTGATCGCCTATAAGCTTAAATGGTTTAGTGGTGGATGATCGAACTGGTTCGTTACTGGTATTAATGATATTGACGGAAAAGTAAACTTATTTGCAAGAAATTGCAACGGAATAACTATTGCTTCTAACACAATGCGACGATGGTGGTCCTACTTCTACGATCATTATCATACGTACATCAAATGTTGTCCACGAGCATCACGACTGGTAGAGGAGAACAATTGGAGGAATTGGAGGACAAAGCTAGTGAAGAAAATCCAATGATCAAACTTTTCAGTAATATTCAATCAACTGAAGATCAAAAATAAAATAAACTGAATTGAATTTGAGTTTTTGTACCTGATATTTGCTACCAGATATTTTTTTTGAAATAATAAGCCATAGACAAAAACGTGTTTTCATATAATACCTTTCTTACCCATTGTTTATATAGTTGATGTAATTATAGTGTGGCGTTCTAGTCAGAAGTTCTAATGAGACGGAAACTAACCCAATTTACAGAAAATTGATCACGTGATTATTAATTTCTTTCATACTCAGTCATGAACCAATCATATCAGCCATGGCTGTTTTTTCTTTTGATGATATATTGCATCATGCATTTGATAAAAACGAATCAATTGACTCTTACTACCCACTCTCCTGAGCAATGATGATAACCAATGATCATGATAACGGATTAGCCTTCCTTCGCCTATTAATGATGCCAGTTGTTTTGAAACCGATAGATCGCATAGATTCGTGGTCAAACATAATTGCTTTGTGCAATGCTGACATGATGAATCAGGTTTTCGAATTTTTACAGGCATAAGGACAGGACATTTTATTATTGGAATCGAAATAAATCATTGTCGTAAAGACATTCCCTGGTCTGACAGATGATTCCCTGGTCTGGAAACCTTGAAAAAAATATTTTCTATTTTTCTTTCATCTTTCCAATAGGCTGTTTTTATCCGCCATTTACTTTGATCACATGACAAAGTATAACCAAAACAACAATTATTTTACCATCACTTGATCACAACAAAATACGGTTAGAAGGTAAGTTAAAAATGCTTTCAGACCAGGGAATCACCTTCCAGACCAAGGACTTTCTACTGACTATGAGTAGAACTGTTGGTTACAGAAATTTGCTTTCTTTACAAATATGAGTCGAAAAAAATGAAATAAAAATCTACAACAAAATACTTCACTTGAATGATGCTCATACACCAGTGAAAATGTCACCTAAGATCTGCACTGTAAAATAAAAATGAACACGTCATGAACACGTAATAATGAACAGGAAAAATGCCACTTCCACTTCCTCTGCTTCCACCACTCCGGCTGCCACCTGGAAGTAATTACAATAACCTTGTTTTTCTTTTAACGATCCGACGACCGAACGAATTTTCGGAGAAGCAGAAAAGCAGAAAAATCGTTTGGATGAACATCGTGTGTTTTTATTTTCATGATGATGTTTTTATTTTCATGAAAATCCAGTTTAGTTTCTCATTGGAGGAATTTTGTGAGGAATTTTGTTTTCAAGCGATACACAAATCAATAGCATGAAATACTTAAATAAATCTTTATACGGTCCATTTACAAAAATCCCCAAAATTCTGTAACAAGCTTCTTGGCCAATCTGGACACACTAAGTGACGTCAGTTATTGGCATTTGTTTTAGAACTTTCTTGTAAATATCACGTTCTTTTCGGTACACAATGCAATGAATGGTCTCACTTGTGCAGTTTTACGTCGCGTACCTCCTTAAGCGATGAAATTTCGTCTATTGTAAAAAAAGCTTAGTGACTCAAAATATTTTCAAACTTCAGAAATCCGTTGGATAGAAGAAAGAAATATAACGCAGAAAACCTCTCTCAGCATGCTTCGCTCACTAAAGTATTACATGGCAGTATACCTTTCACTCGGCAAAAAATAAAAATAAATCACGAAATTTAACTTTTTGTATATAAAACAAGATTCGCATAAGATGCGACTATATTTCCCCATTTTTATCCTCTTTTTTCGAAAAATCTGAACTGTAGAAAAATGGCAATGACCGAACTGATATTATCTTGCTTGATAAACTGAGACGACATACTTTCTCTATAAACTGGCATGAATAAATCATACGTCCTGATCAAGAAGTTTTCAGTATTCATAATTACTTTTAACTTCTTCACCGGGGAATTGCAAGAGTAAGTGTTGAAATTGGTAAAAACAAATACATAATTATTCAGTAGTTGAATTCCAAACTAACCCTACAGGGAATCTGAGATAGCAATAGAGATAATAAAGAGATAGAAATACAATTTAATTTCGATAAAAACTATATTTTCAATATGGCAGTGATTCTAAATTCTACACAATTACATAATATTGGCTTAGGGCAGTTCTTCAAGCACTTTTTACAAAACCTAACAATGTCCACGGAATAAACTGAAAGATAGAAATAATTGAAAAATATGGTGTTTGTATGATTCGATGAGTAGTTTTTACATTCACTTGTAGTTAGATCAACACCAAATTAGAGGCTGTTTCATATGGAAGATGGGCCGAGACATTGACAGGACAGGATGAAAATCAATATGATTGTATCTCTCCTTTACATGAAAAATACAGCTGACTTTTAATTGTTTAAAAAAAAATCAATGGTTTGCAGCTGTTTTAATTTTTTTTTAGAAATCGTCCCGATAACAACAATAACAACTGAAGGGACGGTAGGAAATTGTCCCGTGACAGAAATTCTTCATTATAAACACAGCAATAATTTTTAGGGAAATGTTAAGTGAAGCCGGATCTCATATTTTGTACCATCCCGGCAATCATCCCCGCAATTTGTCTCACACCGTTTTGTTCAATAACCTATTCCACAAAAATAAATCCGTAGAATAAAAGACGAGAAACTCTGAATCACTGCTGAAGTGCTGTTACCGGCACATAACATCAAAGCTGGTGGTTCAATTTTTGTATGGAATTGATTTCGTGAACTACTAGTAACCTATATACACTTACAGCATAGACTTATGAGTTGCAGTATTATATAACTGAACTCAATAATCACTTTTGTGTTTCAATCCTGACCAAAAAAACAGTTGCTTCTTGACATGAAGCATATACCCATCTCCTCGAATAAACAGGAACCTCTAATAAACCATGGTCTTGAATAAACGCAGGGCAAAATTTCCCAATTAGGAAATAAATGCAGGGGTGTTTATTCCTGGAAATAAGGTAGTCTTGATGCTTCAGTGATTGACCAAAAACCGATACAAGTTCTTCTTTCATCGACATCTTCTTTTATTTCAGTACAATTTGTTTTATAGTTTGCTAATACTCTTGCATATTTCTTTACACTTTTGCAAAAGTATAAGTGGCATCAAGAACTTTTCTGTTATGAGTTGTCACTTCAGTTGTATACCCTAAGGCATTACTTTGTTATCGTCGTCGTGTTGAAAACATCATTCACATGTACCCACTTGGCTTCTATCTTTTCTTCTTTTAATTTAATGGCAACAGAAAATAAACCAAAATATATCATTATGAAAGTAAACTCTGCAGCCTCAACATTTTGGTCTTAAAATACATGTTTTATTAATGAAAACATTTTAACGTTCCATCCAACACTAGAAACACCATCCAACACTAGAAACAAAAATAGACTTTTGAAACTCCCTAAAATCAAGTTGGAGTTCGGTAAAAAAGCGTTTAAATATCAGGGAGCAAAGGTGTACAACGACTTGCCTATTACAATCAGATCTTCCGATACCAATTTTGATGTTTTACTAGAAGAACATTTTAAAACATTATAGTTTTACACTTTTATCGTAAATAAATAGTTTTTATATGCTTTTAATTTGATATATATTATACATTAAGTACTTAGCAACAGGTCACACATTGATAGCAGCAATTAAGTTTGTTGAAGTGTAAATATGTATATATGTGAATATGTATGTATTGCAACCTGTATAAATATTGCTTAATAATAATAATAATAATAATCCACAGTGTGGTGTGCTGTGTATAATTCGCGCAATAAGCTTGCTATGATAAACAGTTCGACAAGATTAAAAAACAACACTTTCAAAATCTTGCTCTGCTTTGTTGGCAAGCATGGCGTTTAATACAAGCTATCTGTTGCCAGTACCTTTATGCAAAACCAGTAAACAGATGAAAAATCACAACAAATCAGGGCTCTTTTAATAGAAATGGTTTACAAAATGGTGTATACCACACAGGCTACTTCACTGAACACTAGCCCCCGTTCCAACCTCTATGCTTTGATGGACAAGTTCTATTGCGCAACTCCGGCTATAAAAGTGAACGGAGAAGGAGGAGAAGGAAAACGCCGGTTTTAACATATATTTCGCCCTATGGGGAAATATATAAAAATCTGTTTTAGCATAAAATTTGGCCTAATTGCAAAAATGCCTCAAAAGCCTCGCCTTTTTTTTCGCGTTTTTTGTAATTCTAGTGCATTTACAATTTTGTTCGGTTACACTTTGGCAACTTCGTACCCAGGGTTTCGGATATACAGACGGCGTCGCTTTGGTTGCTATATTTCACAAGAAGACGTTGCTAAGAACATACGTGCTTTCTCAATGGTAAACTGTATTTGCTGACCTTCAAGTTTACTCTTGTTTTACATTTATAAGAGCCAGTAAAAATCGGCAAGGCTCATTGGTGCTTATATGTTTCGCCATCTGAACCTATTTGATATACCAAGAAAACAGAGATATATGTCTTCCTCCTAGGCTACTACCTATACTCGAAGATTATACCTGTCCCCTCGAAGTATACGGAAGACAGGGAAAAATTTATCCCTTTCATTTTGAGCTAGAATAGTGCTTAGGTAGTGCTGATCTTTTAGGTGAATTTAAGCCTCTGTTGTCTAAAAAAGCGGGTGGTTTCAGAAAACATGTAAATGTATGCAAGCCTCTTGATTTTAAGCGGTGTTTACACTATCGGATTAATTTGAACGACTTTGATTTCTACGACAAATCGAATAAACCAGATTAAACTCGATCTAAAATTCTCTATGATCAGACATCAAGTAAAAAGTCTAAAATGAGCAAGACAAAAAAGCAATGAAAGATACAGGATTTTTTTATATAACTTTATGTATGTCCAAACACATAAAAGCCCAAATATTCAGGAACAATCATTCAGTTTTTATAATGTTAATACTGGCGACTACAAAATGCTTTCTAGTTTTCATTTCATAATTTACAGAGTATATAAAACGTTCTCGATCAACCAATCCTCGCTAAGAAACATAAAAAAACATCCAGTCATTTATGTTCTTATTGTTTTCACAAGCACGTGATGCTATGTGTGTGTATGTCAATCATTTTATTTCGAGTGTAAGTGAATTGAGATTGATTCTTCATAGATCGCAATCATCACCATTATTATAAATCCAAGCAGGAATCCAAAGTTTTGAAATATCGCTGATAAAAACGACTTGGTATCTTGTAAGCTCCGTATCATTTCCGGCAGCTGAAAAAAAAACGGTATACCATCAAAAATATATGCACGTGTACTCGTAATGGAAGTCTTAAGAGAGATTGATAAAAATGGTTTTTAAAACCTTGTTTGTCAATCAATGCATAGAAACAAATTTGCCGAAAAGCTCACAGCTAATCACCTAAGTCTTACTCAGAAATGTTTGTTTTGTTTTCATTGGCAACTGGTCCAATGCTTTTCAACTTCTAACTATTTATTCTGATAAAATACTGCTTACCCAATTGAACTAAAGAAACATACTGCTTACCAATTGAACTAAAGAAATGTGCAAAAACATTCCAGCAGTTATTGCAAAGATCCAACCTGTCGCTTTAAAGTGAGCCCCTATTGCAACACCAGTGTATGCGCCGATAAATGTTGAAATATAGGTAACCATGACAACAAATAAAGCTGTATGAACGGGTACACCAGCCAAATGGATAATAACAAAGTGTCCTAGTAGATAGAATGGGGAGTGAAAAATGTAATTAGCACGTGAGAAATTAAACTGGCATATGATGGCTGCTGTAATTAAAAGCGAGTCTTGAAATCAAGCACACGACATCGATGGAACGTTATATATGACGTTCTTTACAACGTTGTTCAGACGTCAAAACAACGTCGTGCGCTTGCTGTGTTGGGGAAAATATGTAGGAAGCTTGAATATATATATATATATATATATACCAAGTCTGTTAAAGATCAACAAAGAATAATTAGGGATATTTGTACCAAAAATGATAATGATTAAAATATTCTGAGGCCGCTAATGTATCATTTCAAGACGTAACTAAGTACGCCAGTCAAAACTCTTATAAACCTGTCTGAAAAACTAAGGCATAATAGCTAGGCCTCACTGACTTAAACAAATTCTACAAGGTTTACACCACCACAAAGTTTAGTATATCTGCGCATTAACTGTATCCTGGTTACTTTTTCAAATTTTCAAATCTTGCGGAGAGAAAGAGAAAACAGAAATCATGTCGGACATATTGGATGAAGACCATACTTCATGATCACCAATTCAAAAAACCCACTCACCAATCACATGCGGAATTTCGTGACATAATACTGCTATGGTAGTACTTAGACCTCCAGATACATTGTCAGAAAATGCAACTCCAATAGCTAATCCGTCGCTGATATTATGCAGGAATGATCCCAAGATAACAGCGTAGACAAGCTGTGGGACAAGTTTGTTCTTTGTTTTTCTACTCTGGTCAGGGGGATGAATTAGATGACTTTCATCGGCTGTCTTCATTGAACAACTTTTTAATTCTGGATGTATTTCCTCAGGTTCTTTTATGATAAAACTCTCCAGGTAATGATCTCTGTCTGCTCTTGGACTTATAGTCCTTATTTTATCCTCAAACGTATGCAGAGTTCTTTGCGCGTTTTTCGTGTTTTTTTCTTGCAGAATGTTGCCATCGTGATTATGCTCATGGCCACACTAGGAAATAAAACCAAGATTAAAATGAAATGCCTATTCCCATAATGCATTTCTTTCTATCTTAAAAACTGCCATTATAAACAATGTAATTTTTTAATTAAGACGTAACCTGTGCAAGGCGCCATTATAATGTGAAAGGGTGCCATTTAGGCGTTAAATGTGAAAGGGCTTAAATCATTGTGATATCGACTATCACTAAAAAATGACATTTTCTTTCTATTGATTTTTACGCTCCTCTACAAAATTTCTACATAATTTCTAGATCCATCTGAGACACTAATATTCGCAGATGAAATCAACAGAGAAAAGAAAACAGAACAAAATATGCTTGCCTTAAAGAAGACTATTAGTACGCTGACAACATACAATCCGTAAATGCTTGCCACTAGCAGTATGCTTTTAAATAATATTTCTCGTTCTTCGTCATCCGCTAACACCCTGCCAGAAGAAACGACGTGTTCGTGAACAGATTCGTTACGTTCCGAAGTTTTGTGGTGTAAACCTAAAGACTGAAATATCAATAGACGAATATCAATAATCAGATATTGCTTATCATAAGGAGTTGGGACGGCGGCTCTAAAGTTGCTGCAAATTTGTGTTTGTTCTCTCATTTATTTATTAATATTTACCTAGGACAGCCTCTTCAGTTCTGATCGAACTGTTAGCTATCTATGAGGGTCATGCGTACGATGTCCTAGGAGTTCCCATTCAAACCACGGAAGCCGCATGTCAACCGCTCAGCAAGAAAATCTCCTTAGACATCAATCCCGCTCTCAAGCTGAGTGGCTTGATTTACACTGTTATAGTCACTGGTCATGCTGGTCGTTCTCCTTCAAACAAGTAAGTAAAAATAATTTTGACTCAATGTAGTTACCTTTGGTATAAGATGTAGAAATGCATCGCCAACTAAGGTGCCAACTGCCAACATCGTCAGCATATTCAACACGTGCTTGTTAAACCGGTTAAACAGAACATAGACCGATAAGACTGCGCTCATACAGAGGCTGACGTAAGCAAATAGCGCAATCGTTACTTGCTCGTAGGCTATAACAAAAATTAAAAAAATCCGTATATTCTATATTATCTTCAAAGAATTACTAAGCAAATTTCAAGAGTGACGTTTGACCGCAACGTAAGGATATTAAGAACTCCAATTTAGGGGCTGATCACATGAGGCGAGCCAGCCCGGTTAGGCGGGCTGAATTATTTTCAACCCATCACATGAGAAAATTTAAGATCAAGAATTAAAAACCAAATTCAATCAAAGCCTTACCATTCATATCTGCAGATTATATAGATTTTTACCATCCGTCTATTAATAGATTTATTATCTGGGCCCAGATAATCCTCGATTTTTTTAAGGAAAGTAAAGTAACACTCTCCTCCTATTTCAATATTATTAATAATATTACAATACAATATTATTATTATTATTACTGTTTTCTCTCGCTATGCTCACAGAGCAAATCATACAATAGCCAAACATTCTTTTTTGAAACAAAAATGCCGAAAGGTTTTTCATAACAGCTCACAACTGTATAAACAGACTTCAGAAAGTCAATAGAGCATGATGATCCCTTGGCATCATTATTTACGGATTTAACAGATTTTAGTTTCGCACTACCGGCGTGAAATTTTGTAATTTCAAACATTTATATGGTCTGAATGTGCTAATGTACTGTGTCGTCGAGCATGGTCCACGAAACTCAACCTGATTGAAAAAAAAATATATATGTATGATACGTATGTATGATTTGATCAATGTTAAAAATGCAGACGTTTGACCCATGCTTGTTTGTATCTACCTCCTTGTTTTCCGCCTTAGAGGTAAATTCTTTTGTTACCTTACTTAAAACATGTGTGTGATATAATTTGAATCACGTGTGCATTTGAATTTGTGGAACTGGTTGATATTGCCTATGTGTTTTGTATGAGATTTTTGTTATTTTCAAGCTTTGAAGTATTTCTGTTTGTTTTCATATTTAAGCATGCAAATCGGCTAGCGTTTCTGTTTTCCTTTTTTAAGTTGAAAGTTTTTTGAGCGTTTAGGTGCATATTATATCTTTCCTCCCGTGGAGATTCAGCTTTATTTTATAGTACGATTATATCTGGGGTTTTCCTCGGAGTTTAAATAATAAACTATTCTATGATCTACCAGGTGTTTCTATTCTTTCAAACACATTTCATCCAGAAAGTAAAGTGACTCTTCATTGTATCGTTTTCCTCTATTTAGCGCCAACCTTCTTTAAAGCGCCCTTCTTTAAAGCGCCTGGGTGGTGTTTTGTTTTTTAATTTCCTTTTTGCTGAGTTATAGCATAATATATTTTTGTCATAAAAGAAAATTGGATATTTTGTACGAAAGCAAACAAACCTTTAATCATTAACATGAGGAACCCCTTTTTAGGCACGTGATCTAGCTTTTGATTGGTCAAAACCGCAAAGTGATTATGTTAACACTTTTTGTGACTGTGACTAAAAACGTATAGGCACCCCCTTGAAAAATTGATCTGAGAAAATCAAAGTTTATTTTTCATAACACAATTACTTCCGCATATTTTATAAACAAATATACTTGAAGTATAGAAAATGCTTCTCTATCACCTAACTTCATTTCTTTAACTAAAGTATGATACAGATCAAACTTTTCACTTTGTATGAAAATTTTGCGAACCCAAACATTTCTTGAATTTCCTTTTCTCCCTTTTACACATTCTTCGACTGCGACAACCATCACATGCAACAACCATCACATGCAACAACCATCACATGCAACAACTTATAACCTGATGTAGAAAGTCTCCCTAGCGTCGAATATCAAGTATAATCTACTGCGCATGCTTGCGTCTGCGCTTGGGTTGTATATGTGGACCAGGTGAAAGAGTTGATCTCCTATTCAAGTTTCACAAAATGGAAAGTAAAAGATTTACTGAAATTTCAGCTCTATTACCATGACAAGAGGATAGTGTTGATTCCTATCGTTGTGTATAAATTGTAAAAGATGTGTAAACAAAATATGTATCCAAAAAGAAAATCTCCATTTTTTATCAAAATTTTGAACTTGAAAAATGCTGTTACTTGTACCATATAAAAAATGTAAAATCTTTTTTTTTTATCCTTACCACCAATCTAACTAGCTATGATGAGTATACAAAGTTTATAACTGGTGGATTTTTTTGAATTGCAAAACTCATGAACTTGCAAAACTCGAACATGCTTGTGTCAGCTGTGTCACCCGTAAGTCCCGTTCGGTTCATGTATTTAATAACATCGAAATTCGGCCCAGACTCCAGACACGCGTATAAAGAATGCTAATGTGATACTAGTACGTTGAGATCTGTATGGTTTTTAATGAAGAAATGATCAAACGTCAACCTACCATTATTTTGTCGACTCACTGAGGACAAGGACGCTACACTTATGCAGAGATAAACATTGACTATTTTGAACTTGATTTTAACCAATCAAAAAAGAGAAATTGGAGAAGAACTGTCAGTGAGTGTTCTGGTTTGAATTAATAAAAACGCAAAAAGGACTGGGAACATGGTACATGATATTGAACCAAACCATTTCATCATTGGTTTTTACTATGCTATTGATCTTGATTTTGATTGAATTTTTGATAAAAAAAACTAGTAAATGTATTTTCAGCTTTGAATTATCGAAATAACCTGAAGTCGTTATGGAGATACAAATAGTCATTTTGACAAAAGACGTCATGCCTTTCAGTCATCAAAAATTTCATCTTAATTTGGAGGAACCAAAAATAGCGTAAAAAAATTTCCTTCACCATAGTTGGGAGACGAAGAAAATTTTAAACCTCCCTAAACGCTCTATAACGAGGTACGCCAAAATGAATAGGTAACGTGCTCGATGCTTTGTCATCTACTTGAACCAACTGTTTTCTGTCAGAAAGATAGTCATGGATTATTAATAAACTTTCCTTTGTGAAATTCATTTGGTATAGTTTAAGGAGCAAAGTCTCGTGGTGTGTCAAATGCTTTAGTATAATCAATTAGAACAGCCAGAGTTACCTCACTTTTTTTCATCGCTCGGCGAATATCATATCTCAATTTCAATAATATTGTTGTTGTTGAGTGACCTTTCCAGTAATCAGCTTGAGTTTTATTAACTAACGATTGTTTATCTATATAGTTACAAAGCTGGTTTAATATGACACGTTCGTATTCGTATACCCGATAATACTGAAATGGGTCTTTAAATTGCAATCTCGGTAGGATTTCCAATTTTTGGAACAGGACAAATTAAATCAATGTTAACAAATGGTTCAATCTATTATCGGTCATCAACTTACTGAGATAGATCTTGATACGTGTAAATGTTTATTGAAGTTAACGTTGATTGGTATAAGGGAGGTAGTTGGCAGATGGAGGTCTGCTTCTGTTCATAAGATAATTTATGCAATTAAGTATGCCCCATAATTGTCAAAAATTCTGCTTCGTGCGCCTTAAAAGCAGCGTATCAGCCCATTTGAACCCATCGACTGACTGCACACTGGCTTTCGGATAAGTTGGAGCAATATTATGTGTCTCTGGCGGATACATAAGTCAACTACCTAGTTGAAAGTCGGCAAGCGGAGAAGAGTCAATAGGGAAACGTTTATGTGAGACACACAGAATAAGGAGACATCGGGTTAATGCATGAATAATAATGTTAGGTTGTATATAATGTTTTTTGGGGTTTTTTTGCTATTACAGTTTTAAAAAATATAGGAGGGTTCGCTTTCGGAAAAGACATAACGAAATGTAATCCACATTTATTGACAACCCAGCAAGCAAACGATGTCGTTCGAACGTTATATATGGACGTTCTTTACAACGTCTGATTATTGCTCAGACGTCAAAACAACGTCGTATACATGCTGACAACAAGGAAAAATCCCGACATATTCATTTTCTGTTAATTTTACAACGTTTAACCAGTGGTCTTTTGCAACACTTTCTCTGTGTCCTTTGTAAGGACATTCCAGAAACCAACAATAAGACTTTTCTTTAATCTCCTTCATTCAAAAGTTTTTACCAAATTTCTGGTTCTGGAAATTTCACACTGTCATTTATCATGGAGGACATTGATTCTGTCACACATCTGCGCATGCTTGGCAATTCAAATTGGCAAATTGGATCGATTGATGGTGATTGACACTTTTAAACTTTTATTACAACTTCAGCTGCTTAATCTTGTTTTGATTTCTTTCAGTTTTTTAGCATCTGAATTCCATAAGGTTGGTAGCTTTTCAACCACAGTAAGTGTCCGGTCAGCATAAAATTTCCGAATTTGAGTTTGAATATTCCGCGCATAGGTATCTCTTAACTTTGCGCATTTTTTTGTTAATTCTCTTTTGACTTTGTTTTTGTCTTGATTCCCAGTCGTATTCATTGCGATATTGCAAACTTCTTTTTTCGTGACCTCGTCAATTACTTTGGCGCGATATTTTTGTATGAACGGATCACTGGATCCCCCGATGCCTTCCCCCGGGAAAAGCTCTCTCTTCATACGAAATTCACATGTCACCTGGAATTCTTGCCAGAGCACCTCTTGCATCAGACATATTTCTATTTGCGATATAGCTTGGATTCTTGCATCAATGGTGTTTTTGGTGACGGTTTTCATAGAGTTGACAACGTTTTCGGCCATATCAATTATCGCCTTGGCAGCTTTTAATTGTGACTCCTTGTATTGAGCATTTTCTGATACTGCTTGACTCATGCGCAATACTAACAACGACATCATATTATATGCCAAATTCATTTGTAATATCTTCCCTTGATCTTTCACAGTGCCTCTTTGAAATCGAAAATCATTAAAACCGTCCTCAATGTAATCTTGAAGAGTAGAGTAACATTTTGCGTAATGGCGTCTAACCTTTGGCAGATCCTTCTTCTTCTTCTTTCCTTCCAGAAGGAAATCACATTCCATCATCCGACGAAAAATGCTTTTCACGTCGTTCTCCATGTCGCTTAATTCTCTTTCTGTGAATTCAAGATTTAAAGCCTTTTCCGTTTCTTCGATAGCTTTCGGCCATATGGACTTTTCTTTGTCTGTTGTGAAGTAATATGTGTTTAATATATCTTTCACATCTTGCGGTTTCAAAGTATTTCTTAATATCACTTCAACTGATTTGTTGATAATCTCAGGGTAAGATGGACCAGTGGCTCGATTTTGAAGCAGCAGCTTCTGTTGACTTTGTTGTGTTTGTTGTTGCAGCAAATTCTGTTGATGTGCTTGTGTTATTTCATTCCTTTTCGATACTTCTCCGTCACCGCTAGTTTCTAATTCAGCAACGCTGATTCGGCTTGTTAAAATTAACAAATAAAGTAATTGCAAGTAAACAAGATGCCCAAAAAACTTCTTCATTGTTATGTAATCTTCAGCAATTTTCTTTCAAAATTCTTCATAATTTTTTTCTGTGAATATGCAATAAATTTTTTCGTGTTTAACCAACCGGCAAATGTTTGTTATTTAAATTAATCACGCATGCATTAAAATTATATAGGTAAGTTAACACATCAGGGGGGTGCAAACATCGTTGTTGAAAATTAAAATATGGAAAGCCATTTTATTTATTTTTTTGCAAATTATTGAATCAGAAGATAGGAAACTTCCAATTTTTCAATAAGATTGTTGGAGCTCTATGGAATATTTTCTCTATGTGTTCACCAACACAGTACATGCTTAGTACATTTAGGTTTCAAAATCATGCAGGGAACAGCGGGGGATCGAGAAGCAATTTTACACCAGTCAAATAACTGAACCACTATAGTTCCTAAGAATAAAGTACATTATTTCAAATTGCATTATTTCTGTTTTCAAGAGTTCTTCGTTTTTGACTTCAAACCGTGGTTTAGAAGAACAACAATTAAAATCGCCACCACGACCACCAAACAAAAAACAAAATATAAATTTTAAAGTGCTGTTGTAAATATAACTAAACCTGATTGGTTAATAATATCACAGCACTGCACAAAAACAATCATTACCCACACTGTCAAAAAGACAAACTTCTGTCTACCAGTGTTGTTATGATGAGTATGGTGATTTTTTATGAACAATGGCGGATCTAGCAGAGATTTAATTGGTTTAAATTCTGCATCGGTAATCATCACTAAGCACTTAAGTTGCTATGGTTACCGTTAGCGCTAGTTCGAATTAGTATGTATAACAGAACACTGTCTTTAAAGTCTAAACCTTTCTGCATTTCACACAATGACAAGTATCATCAGTCGACTACAAACGCTTTTGTTATTGTCTTTGATATTGTACCGTGATAGAACAACTTGTGTTCTACCATTTCTACTTCAGAAGAGAGGAGTTCTTATGTTTTAGTTCCCCTCTCCACCTATGAACTGATTGTATAGCCCAGTATTGGATTGCATATCCTCCTGTTGGTAACGAAATTTTCCCTTTGCAATTTTCCTTTCAAACAAAGGATATCTGTAATCAATGTTTCTATCAAAGCCTAATCAGAAAACGGACCTATTTTAAATTCCATGTTTTCATGTTCACGAAATTCACGATGTTAACCTTTGCAAAAATTTAATTGGGTCAGCGAGCGCATAAGTCCGCCATGTCTCAATTGTTCAAACCCATTTTTGTTACTTTTCACTAGCACCACTGAGTTGGAAATAACATAACCCCCTGGTTCATTTACATATTTGAAACGAAGTTGACAAGTGCCAGCATTATGAATAAACCTTTGGATGGGATCATCGAATGGTATGTGAAACTGTTACGTAAAAAAAACGAACACCATTGTTTTTCAAACTGTTTAATTGGAACAATTACGAACAGCTCAGAAAACGTTTCGAAAATGAAAGATTTTGCGATTTTTTTTTTAATATGTTTATTAACAGCAGGAAGTGGCAATGCAAAATCGAGGAAGAAAGAAATTAGCCCGTATCCAACCAACTATTTTGAAGACCACGTCCCGCAGTTCGTAAACAACAGACCAATGATTGGTATACTTGCTATGGAAGTGAACGGGCAAAAGATGTTAGTTAATGTCCCATGGACAAACAATAAGGACTATTTTGGCGCTTCATTTGTTAAATTTGTAGAATCTGCTGGTGCAAGAGCTGTGCCAATTTTAGAGGTATGATATATTTTGAGAAAGTGTGTCCAGGAATGCAACTTCGTTCCTAGGGTTTCTTGTGCTGGAGTTGAGTGAATTGGAAACAATGTAGGATGGCAATAGGTTGAAATAACTGTGGAGTTATTCGAGATTATGACCATGTCTAGCATGTTTGTTCACGAAAAGGCAGTCGTGCAACAGACATATAGTCTCTATGAACAGCAAAATAATTACAAAGATTCTTCCAGAAAGGGATGAAGGAGCAGTCAATCTAGTGAGGGGGCGGATGTTCCTGATTTTTTCATGTATTTTACGTATGTTAGGGGGGAAACAATTTTGATCATTTTTCATAAATTTGGACTTTCTAAATGTACAATCGTAGATATTTTTGTTAAAATTTCATAAATGCACTTCCCGCCTTTTTCTCACCAATCAATGTTGTTAAAAGGTATTGTTTGGCTTTTTTTTAAATCAACAATGAATTGGAGGAAAAGGGTATTTTATGAACATTTTTCAAGAATTACACCCTTTTCTATGAGCACCAACTTTGTACGCCCTGAAGGCGAATAAATAAAACAAAAGATCAAAATTTCCATTCATGATTGTTGATGAAGTTGTTAGCTCACTGTTCAATGAATGCTTGGTTGGCACTAAACGTCTTGGAGACAATGTTATATATAGTTATCAAATATGATGCCAGATTTTGAAAGTTGTTTTCATTAGATAATTGTGTCTTAAGCCTTAAGATCGTTGTATTTTAAGCGTTAAGACGATAAAGTGTAAACCAGTTTTAAAGGTTTTCATTCGTAGGTAAACTAGCTTCACTACTAATATTATAGCAATTTTCAAGTCGCTATTACTTCATCGTTTTAGGACATCACTCGCAAAGATTTGAGCAAACTCTTAAGAAAGTTGAATGGAGTTATTTTACCGGGTGGAGATGCTGACATCAGTGATTCTGGTTACGAAAGAATATCGAAGCAAATCATCAAATTTTCATCAGCACAGGCACGGAAAAACATAACATTTCCCGTACTGGGTGTATGTCGTGGAGCTCAAATGATGATGGTTGCAGGGGCAGGAAAAGACTTTCTAGAAGAGACGGATTCGTTGAATCTGAGTATACCATTAGAATTCACCAAAGACGCAAAGAATAGTCGATTGTTTGGGCACGCTTCTGATGGACTACTGGAAACATTGTCGACAAAGGCCATTACATTTAATGCGCACGCTGCTGGATTACCGACTATGAATTTTTATAATAACTCAAAACTAATGAAACAATTCCGCGTTATATCAACGAACTACGACAGAAATGGAACAGAATTTATTAGTACTTATGAAGGTAAGAGATCTAAGCAAATTATCGTCCATGCACGTGTTTATTTCCATCAGTCTGAACGCAACACATTTTTTATAAGCAACAACACGAGGTACAACGCGAAGCTCAAATCTGTCAAAAGCGAAGCAACTGCTAAGCAACAGGCCCCAAGCTAAAGTGGTTTGCCAAACAATATTGAATATTGAATATTGAATATTGAATATTGAATATTGAAAACAATATTGCATTTATTTTAAAATACTGCACTAAATAAACCTTTCCTGTTTTTTTTAAACGTCGACATTTTGCAAAACTATCCTACTCCGCCTCGTTTTGTCTCGATAACTTAATGAGAGTTATGCACAAATATATAATCAGAACGGAAACGGTTGAAATACTGAATGAAAATTAAGCTTCTGCTTGTTTTGGAGCTTAAAAAGATTTGATCGAAATGGAAAACTTTTAAGACACATTTTAAAAGATAACACAATGTAACTTTTACGAGGTTGTCTCTTTTACGCCGCCCTTTGATGGCGTTAGTTTAAATGACGCCTCGGCGGGATGATTTGGCGTTAGAAGTTTGTAAATGAGGATTTCACCGTGGACTTTTTTTTTAAAAAAAGACCGGCCTAAAAATGGTTGGCGTTTAATTTGGGCCGGTGTTAAAAGGTTCCGATAAGGTATTTTAAGTCATTCTAAAAACTTTGTAACTTTAATTGTTTTTTCCAGGCATCAAAGCACCTTTGTATGGTTTGCAATGGCATCCAGAAAAAGTGTTATCAGTGTTCAATCCGACCTTGGCCGTTGATCACACTATACACGCTGTAATTTCGGCACAATACATTGCAAATTTTTTCGTCAGTGAAGCCAGAAAAAATCCAAACAGATTTAGGGACAGATTTGAAGAGGAGGATAATTATCTCCATTCAAAGCATGTCGCACAGTATGTTGGCAATATTACAGAAACGCCTTACGAACAAATATACATATTCGACTTCGATAATCCCTTTCTACACTAAATAGAACATGGAACGAATGATATTTAAGGGCGAAGTAAACTCAAAGAATGGATCATGCTCTTGAGTAGAACGCTCTGTTGAATTTGAAGTGTAGGGAATTTTGAAGCTTGACATTAGAGAAATGCAATTTTATTACATGCTAAAAACGCAATACGGAACATTATATCGTAATTATTATGCTTTGACACGGGAAAATTCCGGTGTTCCGTAAGGGGTACAGATTTTGCTTGACAGGTGGCAATCCAAGAATTAAAATTTTTATTACCCCAAGAATCTCCTAAATTTTGTCACATTTTCCCAGTTTTTCTTCACAAGTCTGCTGGTAGAGATTTTCATTTTGTGTCCAGTTAACAGCCTTAGACCTAAGTCGATATAAGAGTATGCTTTACTGACAATTTCTCCTCACTAAAAAAAGTTTGAAAGAACGAGGCATAACCTGACTCGAATTTCATTAACCCAGACAAAGTGTAAAGTTTGGACTATTAACTTGTGACAGATGATAATGAGTTATAAGCTTTGTATATTTTATCAGGCATTGATTTGTTTGAAAAGTGTTGAAATGTCTTACAAAGTATAGAAGTAATGTTCGTAATCTATGACGTATGGGAGAAAAATATAGCAAGTGGATCAGGCCCTTCTTGAAGGACCTTCTTTCAATTGTTCTTGCTGCATAAAGAAAATTATGACAGCAAGGCGAAGTGTCCAACTTTGAATAGTCATTTCTTTTGGAAACAAAAACATTGAATGGATCAGTAAAGAGACAATTCACCATACTCTGGATATCCAGGTCACACTTTTGCAACCATCATGTCAAACTGTTTTTACCGCTTCTGTGAACGAAACTGACCTGTACGTATCATGGAAGTGATCATTTTAACTTGGGCAAAACAACATGTGCTTATAAGACAAGGTATAGCAGCCGTCCACATGCCATCCCAGTTCCAATGTGCGTTGTGGACCATTTTTTTGACCAACAATTTTGTCAATGTCATAACAAACTGTCATAACGAACAATATCGCTTGTGATTCCTTAATACATGCACAACTAAGTGGAAAGGGAAACTCACAAAATTAATCGTTTTAGTGCGATTTCGTTTGCGTTTGTCACTCTTTTAATGTAATTTATTACAGTGTGACTTGTGGACAGAAGATTCTGATATGTAACTTCAAATGTGTGTTATGGCTACAAATTCTTCCAACATGGTTATACCTGAAAGAAAGTTTGGTGAGGACCTATAACTATGCAACAAGACATTTTGTTCTGACAAGACAATTTACGTTTGGTGGAGATCACTTTCATTTAATAGAACTATAATTGCATACAAATTCTATTAATGATTAAACACAAGAGAGGAAATTGCAATTTATAATAGATAAGAATAATTTCAATCAATTCCCTAGAATTGGTGTGTTGGATAAGTAGCACGAATATTCATGTCAAAAACCTCACCCTTGAACTTTACAATCTGTCTTAAACCCAAACCTTCAATTTATGTGAAAGATGCATCAGTTCAAGAACGTACATTATCCATTTCGAAGTGGAGAGTGTTTGTTGCGCGTACAGAAATAATCGGAACAAATTGGAATTTCGGAACAAATTGGAATTTCAGTTCTTGTGTGTTCATGGAACACTTTAGCATCATCAATAAAGAGTGTAGGGTCGGTAATGGAATTCAAACGCCAGATTCGACAGTGGAACTTTGGTTGCAGCTGTAAAATAGAGTATGTTCCTGAGCATACGAAAAGTTGGTTTATATTAGCATTGATGGTTTGGGAGGTCCTGCCATTATGATTCTATTGTGATTACGATTGTGTTAGTCGGGCAAGTTGAAATCCAGCTTTGCCTAAAAGAACAATAAAATTTGAGAAAAATTCATTAAAAAGTGCTGTTTTTTCTTCCAAAAAGTCCTTAACACGTGCAGAAAATTGTCCTAAACAGCTTGTAGAAGAAGAAGAAAATCAACAATCAAGACATATACGCACGATATCTCCTGTGAAAACATATCGAAAAAAGCGCACATTCAGTGAAATCTGCCTCAGTAATGCAATCAAAAACATCAAAATACATAATTCCCGCCTAATATTCGAACTATATCAACTAAATAATGAAAATAAATAAATATTATAAATAAATATATAACAAATATTCATCCTACGGAAATTGAAAATTCGGGCTTCCGATTTTTTAATTTACTCTTTAATTTACCTTATTTTTTAATTTTTAATTTTAATTTCAGGGAGCATGCATATTTTCAAGAATTCTCTTTCAGGTTCAGGAGAATGCTACCGAAAATGAAAGAGGTTGAATTGTGATTTCAATTTAGCATGCTCCTGAAAATGAAAATTTCATTATTCTTAAAAATAAATAAATATATTAAGAAAATTAAGAATCAATCACAGGAAAAATTCGATATAATTACAAAATATACAGAATAGAACAAAAATGGAACGATTCCTATTATAAAGAACTAAGGACGACATTGTGTGACATTCTTTTGCTGAAATCATATTGAGAACACCTTGTGCCTATTTTTGAAATTTTAACTCGATTTACCAAATAAATTGGGACATTTAGGCAATCGCTATGGATACAAATATCATGTTAAAAATCTGATGTGAGTCGGCTCCATAAAGTGAAAACATTGCATTGAGTACCCAAAAGAACGCGACGTTTGAATTGCTTCTCTTTTTCGTTGAAGCCTAGGAGATGTGTTTTTACCCTGTTTATTAATTTGAAATATCAATGACATGTCAAGTCTTGTTTCAAGTGTTTCAGTTATCAGTTTTTCAAGATTTACAGCATGCCACCACTTCCTGATCGCCATTCTTTTATTTTAATTTTCGTGAATATAACCATAGGCGATTCATTCATTGAAATATAGTTCCGGTTCGGCCTTTTATGCAATGTTTCATTTTGTGCGGAGCGGAACGGAACTATTTTGGCAAGATCAGATACACAAGAGATCAAAACTTACTACCAAGGAAATGTTTTCGGTACCGTAAATCACTTGTATTTACTATAGGGACATACGAAAATTCCTTCCTCTTTCTTATAATCTCGATCAAAGAGGAAGGAATATTACGAAACAAGAGGAACAATTATATTTGCAAAAATTTAATTAACCTTTTGTCGTTAATACGAGTGAAACGACTTCTTCAGCGACCGACGTAACGGTGGTTATCGAAGAGGGAAACGTGGAACAAGAAACTGCAACCAATAACAAACGCTTAAGCAGTGATGAAGACCTAGTTGATGAACCGTTCCGCCATATAAACGGTTCAAACTTGTTATTAAAGAAGATGCGTACAAATTGATTGAACGCTATCTTCCGGAAAAGGAACTTAAGGAGGCCGTTGTGCTCCCTAATCCTTGCCCAGAAAATATGCAAAAAGTCAGAAAGATGGATGACTTTCTAGCCGATGGAATGAAGGATAAAAAGGTTCAATAGGTGGAAAACCTCCTGGAAAAAACAGAAAAGGGTAATGGAGATTTTTGGACGAGTTCGTAAGCTTTGGGAGGCGTTCGACAGAGCAAAAAACAGAATCTAATCACAGTTGAAGAATATCTGCAGCTGACCGAAAAGTCGATGATGCTAATTGGTCAAACAATTAACCTATTGACATATGAAAGAAGGAAACATGCCCTTTCACATTTATACTCCTCAAGTCAGATAACATCTACATTGAAAGACAATGCGGATAGCCTTGTACTGAAAGATATCCATCTTTTCGGCAAAGGATTCAAGGATAGCTGTGTCGAGGCAATGAAGACAAAAAAAGAATCTCTGAAGGCCTTGGAAGTTTAATCAAAAAAGCCAAATAATGCAAATTTCCGGAAAGGTGGCACAAAGATTCCCTGCCTGCCGGGCCCTCCACTCTCTTCCCGCTTCCCGCCAGAGGCGACCGAGTGAAGGGCAACAACAACAAAACTTTTGGAGAACCAACAGTTTAAAAGCAAAAAGGGTATGTTTAAAACATCCATTGCCTCTACTCAAAAATTAAAAAAATACCGAATCAACAGATTTTAAACCACCAACAGTCACAACTTATAGATAAAGGAAGTGCAAAAACTTCTGAAGTCCAAAAGAAGGGGAGTTTTTGAGCAGCCTCTTCTTAGTACCAACAAAGGACGGAGGACAACGTCCAGTGATAAATTTGAAGAGGTTGAACAAGTTTGTAGCTTTCCAACATTTCAAAATGGAGGGTGTTCATAGTTTAACATACATGTTGAAGAAGGGAGATTATATGTGCAAGATAGATTTAAAAGATGCATATTTGTCAGATTTCAATGGCGGGGAAACCTCTACGAGTTTCTTTGCCTGTGCTTTTACCTAGGTCCTGCACGAACATTTACGAAATTGCTCAAAATCCCAATTTCTCTTTTGAGACGCCTAAATGTAAGTGTCATTATTTACCTAGATGACATGCTAATAATGGGAGTAACCAAGGAAGAAATGATGATGGCAAGAGATACCATAATCTTTCTTATTCAACATCTCGGTTTTGTCATCAACTGGAAGAAGTCCCAACTTTGTCCAACCCAGGAAATAGAATTCCTTGGTCTCTTGATAAAGTTCAAAGATATGACTTGGTCATTGACAGAGGAGAAACTCCAGAATGTAAAAAACAAGTGTTTAAGATTGTGCAATGGAAGGAATCTGATACAACCTCACTCACAAGTACTTCAAACGATGCATCTCTTCCAGGATGGGGCGCTGTTTGCAAAGAGATCAAGACTGGGGGGAAATGGTCCAAAAACGAAACGATTTTACATATAAATCACTTGGAACTGTTAGCAATAAAGTTAACAATTCTAACATTCACCAAAATGTTCAAGGTAGCATCATTTCATATTCAACTTTGAGTTATCTCTTAAAAATGGGAGGGACCACGTTTCTTCCAATGTCGCAATAAGCAAAGGAAATCTGGAACATTCCGCTGCAAAGACAGATCATGATTACTGCAGAGTATTCAACACTGTAGCAGATTGGGAGTCTCGACACACCTTAGACAGCTCCGAATGGAAGCTCAGCCCAAAGGTATTCAAAAGGAGCACAATTTTAAGGTCAGTCCCAGATAGATCTCTTTGCAAGTAGACTCTCCCATCAACTTCAACAGTATTATTCATGGAAACCAGACAGAGCTACAGATGCACTCCAGCAGGATAAGTCAGAACAGCAACTACTATAAGCTTTTCCACCATTTTCTCTCATTCACAGAGTCATAAAAAAAATTATACAAGACAAGGTAAACAATCTAATCTTGTTAACACCAGTCTGGCAGGGTCAGAGTTGGTGATGAAAATTTCGGTACAAAATCCTTTATTACTTCCCTATCACGTAAACCCAATAAAAGACCCCCACAACCTCGTTTTACAGCAGTTTGGGATGTTCAGGTAGTCTTTGACTACTGTAATGGCAGAAATTTTTGCGAGGCCAAAGAAAATGTGCAAAATTTTATGGATTTATTTTTGCAAATGGAACATTTTGGAAAATTTCGTGGGATATATTTTCGCGAATTGTAAATTTCAGAAAATTCTCGCGAACGTGAATATTTAGTGTATATTGATTCGCGTAATTTGACGAAATTCATCAATATACCCAAACTCGGTTTTTGCATTTAGACTGGGAGTATTAAGAAAAGCCGAAAGCAGACCTGGGTACGAGATTAAAAGTCTTAAAAAACTCTTTGAAACACTTTTATCCATTTTATATCTTGTAGAGAAAATACCCCCTATACTTAACACCAAACATATTTCTTTGTTTTTAAAGATTTAGAACTTTTGATAATTTCCATTTTCATTGAAAAAATGTTACAGGGTTTATTTTTGCGTATGGCCAAAATAGTAAATTTTTATGGGGTTTATTTTCGCGAATGCAAAAAATTGAATGTTTGGGGGGGATATATTTTCGCGAAAATGCCCGAAATTCGCAAAAAAATTGTCTCGCGAAAATTTCTACTATTAAAGTATTTGAAAAAAACTTTGAAAACTGTTATGCTTCTGACGCTTATTTCCGCTGCAAGGTCTTCAGGCATACATCTACTAGATACTGAACTTATGGAAATTTCAGGTACTCAGATAACTTTTACATATAACAAGTTACATAAATCTTGGTGGAAAGGCCAGAGGGTCCCAAAACTTATTTTCTTTACTTTCCATGAAGATATAAGGACCTTTGTATTGTGAATACAATTAAACAATATCTGGAGAGTACACAATATCTGGAGCTGTCTGGAGGCAATCTAATAAATTGACATCCTTGTTTTTTAGGATTGCTTAAACCTCATAATCCAGTATCTAGTGATACCATAGCAAGATGGCTGAAGAGTACATTGCAAGCGGCAGGAGTTAAACACTCAAATATTTTCAGCCCACTCAACAAGGTCAGCATCAACTTCAAAAGCTAGCTTACAAGGGGCAAATGTTAAGGAAATTTTAAACAGGGGAAGTCCTCAAGTAAAGCCCAACATGCTAAAAATATTACAGAAAAGAGGTGGCTCTAGTAAAAAACTTCTCTGAGGGGAAAAACTTTCAGGAAAATGTTTATAGTAAATAGCACGCTTTAAGCGTTTGAGGAAGGAATTAGTTCGTGCTCCAATTTCACGGAGCCGAACGCAGTCGATTAAATTGTAAGAATCGCAATATTCGATCGACTGAGATTTTATGATTTTTTCTATCGCAATTTTCGACTGATTTAGTTCTGTGTGAATCGAATTACAAGAGTAGCATCAAAATAACTGATAATTAAAAGTGCCTAAGTAAGAAACGCCATTTTTTTGTAGATCCTCGCCGAAAGATGTACATTTTACGTGAATCATTTCGTGATCGTGAATATCCCGATTACTTTTTAAAATATATGTCAATATCCCGAAAAATAAATTCTGCGAAATTCTCAGGTTTTTTTACCTTTCAACCGCGAAAATTTCTGTCCTTAAGGTATTTCGATTTTCATTAATTTTGACGCATTCTTAATTTAACTTAACTGGGTGATTCACGCACCCATTCTGCAACCCTTATATATTGATATATTCAGTCATCACGGGGTTTAAGTAGGCATGTAACAGTGGCGTGCGATTTTCTGAACCCATGTTGCGACGATTATTATATATTAAAAGTCTCCAGACACTTTGGATAGGACAGATAACAGTGTGATTGGGCGGTAATCAGATGGTTTTGTATGGATAAAGGCGAAGTGACAATCGCAATTTGACTACTCAAAAGCTTTTGATACAATAGACTTTGAAATTCTAATACAAAAATTATCCAAGTACAACATGTCAAAAGATTTTTTTAAATGGTTGATCGAGTATCTATCGAATCGAACGCACTTCGTTCAAGTTGGCAATAAATGCTCCAAGATCTTTACAACTGGGTTCGGAGTTCCTCAAGGATCGATTCTTGGGCCTATATTTTAATCTTTATGTTACCAACTTAAAAAATCAAATCAACCACTCAAATACTCTGCAATACGCTGACGATACCAATATTTGCCAGTATACTAAACCAAATAAAATTAATGAGGCTTTAAAAGAAATAAAAGAAGATTTGATAAAGTTGAAAAAGTGATCATCGACATCAAACCTCGTACTCAATCCTGGAAAAACGAAATATATGATCTTCTATACGAAGACCCTCGCAGGATCCATCAACTGGACCAATATGATATATGGAAAATATTTATCGATGAGAAGTCAATTGATTTCACTACTCGATTGCTGTCCTGGCCTACAAATCAATCCTCGAGAAGGTTGCTGCTAATATGAAACTTGAAATTAAACAAGATGTTAAACAGCTCAGAAACAACAACCGACACTCTGGACCGTTAATCAAACGTTACGATCACACAAAATCATTCCAAAAAGATGCCGAAATGATTTTTAATGAGCTACCTAAGCCAATCCGTGAAAGTAGCAACCTTGGCTTGTTCAAGAGACCTCTATATAAATATAGTCTAAATAGAGAACTAGCCAAACCGCATCCAACCTCGTTTTAGATATCAAAATTACCTCTAATCATTCTACTGAGAGTTTTAGTAATAGAGATAATTACTAAGTAATAAAGTTAAAACATTATTGAAACATAAAATTTAATTAAAACGAGGTTTGGTATGTTTTAAGTAGGTCAAAACATGGCATAGATTTATCTCCACTTCAAAGCAACTTCACTCAACTCAGCAGTTTCTTAAGCAGGGTTTACACGTTTCAACTAGTTGAAGCAACTTTGAGTTGCTTCCACAAATCGCCATGTGTAAACACGATGGTTGAAGCAACTTTTTAGAGTTGAAACATGCTTTCAACTGCTTTCAACCGAGTTGAAAGAGTTGAGCAGTGTTCAACTCTTTCAACTAGTTGAACGGAAATTTCTATTGTTTTCGACGAAGTCATTGGGGAATTGAAAGAAAAAATCATTTTTTTTCGAAGAAATTTCGTTCACAATAAAGAACTTGTGTGTAAATTTGATTCAAAATGTCTTCAAAAAATCAGGAAGAAACAGAACGATTTATTGCTGCTTGGGAAGAGGAAGAACCGCTGTGGAATTGTAAATGTGCAAATTACAAAATACGCGGTGAACGAGACAAGTGCCTCGAACGTTTAGCTGGACAATTTGAAATAACTAGTAAGCTTCGAAATTATCATTCGTTGACATTTTTGTGGAATATTTTTGTACAAATATTTTCGTTTTCATTTGCAGAAAAAGAAGTCAGCCAGAAAATAAAAACTCTACGAACGTACTATTTAAGAGAATTGAATAAGGAACTCAACAGCAAAAAGAGTGGGGCAGGAACAGGTGAAATATACAAGTCATCGTGGATCCATTTTTCTTCAATGAACTTCATACGTGATGTGGTACAACCAAAAAAAACAGAAAATACAATGGTAAGAAAAATATCATCTATGTTAATAAATAACCGTAATGTTATGCTTGGAAGGTTTAATTATCTATTATATACAATTGTCTTGCCAAGAAACCTTTCCAGTTGAATTGAAATACTCTGAAAAACTATCACGAACGTCTTTGGCTGTGTTTGAATAGTTGTTGCTTCCTTGCATGACAAAAGATCTCAAAGGCGTACTTCCATCATCTCTCCAATCCCCTTGTAAGAGTTGATGTTCATCGTCTTCGCGATCCAGCGAATTGGGTGGAGTGTAACGGTTCGGTGATTTTTCTCTTAAAAAATTATGCAAGGCACAGCTTGCTAAAACAATTTTTTCAGCATTTTTTGGTTGCAATAAAATCGGTGATGAAAATATGCGAAACCTACTGGTCATAATTCCAAACGCATTTTCAACAATCCTTCTTGCTCTGCTGAGACGGTAATTGAATATTCTCTGCTCGTATGAAAGATTTCGTGTGCTATACGGCTTCATAATATGCTCTTGAAGTGGAAATGCATCATCAGCAACAACAACATATGGGATTTTTCTGTGTGGCTCTATATTTTCCCGTGATGGGATGCCTAAAGGATTGTGGCGGGAATTGAGAGCAGTCGAAATAGGGGAGTTTCGGAAAACGCCACCGTCTGATACACGCCCATTGCAACCAACATCGATAAAGATGAATTTATAATCAGCATCTACTATCGCTAAGAGAACAATACTGAAAAAGCCCTTGTAATTAAAATAGTAAGAACCAGACTTTATCGGACATCTCAAAGTGATATGTTTTCCGTCCATGGCTCCCAAACAGTTTGGAAAATTCCATCTCTCCATAAAAGCTTCTGCAATCTTTTTCCATTCTGTCTGGGTGTTTGGTACCTAAAAGGTAATGTTTTCTTTTAGGAAATATGGGCAGATGAGGGAAACAAATTCTCAACGGAAGATTTTGATAATGAGGAATTACAAAGAGGAGAGCCTGGCGAAGAAGTAACCCCGATACCATGTACGAAAAAACCATTATCAGCAAGAAAAAGACCTAGATCGCCTTCCTTAACTTCCTCTGCTGCTGCTGTTATGTCATCAGCAATGGAGTATTTAAATGAAAAGAAAAACAAGGGCAGCGACACATGTGATGATGCTGAAAAAGTATTTGGTCAGCATGTTGCGAACAGTTTGCGTTCCATGAAGGATGAAAGAACAAGAGAATTTGCAAAATTCAAGATCCAGGAAATAATTTTTCAGTGTCGCATGGGTAATTTGTGTTTGCCTAGCAACAATCATTTTGGAAATCCTAGTGTGCAAATGGCAGTAACAAATTGTAATCCAGTCGGCATGGCTCAAACGCAAGCTACATTACCATCTAGTCAACAATTTTCGATGTATTCCATAGATCAAAGATTTAACAACAATCCTTCGCGGAATCAAAACAATGTTACACCTCCGTTAACCCCTGCAACTACGAGTCATGAAATGTATTAGTATTATTGTTATGTAAAAAAGAAACGCTAAAAAAGATTGTTTACTTTACCTTCAAGTATTTTTCTTTTAATCTTTTATACAAAGCATCACAAACTTTAGGAACAAATATCGAATAAGTAGATTTGTTGATTCGGAATTCATACTGACTATCCGTGTAAGTTCTACCAGTAGCAAGAAAACGAATCGTCGCAGCCAATTTTACTTCTGCCGGTATCGCCTCTCTCATCAATGTACTTTTTTTCTCAATATCAGGACGAACCAATTCAAGCAATTCCAAAAAGTTTTCTTCACTCATTCGAAGATAATTTTGGTAGCCATCGACATCATTTAGTTTCATTTTTTCAAGCAAAGAATCGTAGACTCCAAAAACACTCCTTTCTAGCAGCCACGGCTTTGCCCAAACGGTTCTTTTTTTCCTCTTTTTTTTCGGTTCATCGCTTACAATAGCTGCAGCTGCTGTAATCACAGCGAGAACTGCTTCGTCTTCACTGCTCGAAGTCATTATTAAAAAGAGAGTTTCAACACATTCCACAAAAAAGTTGTAAAGCTGTTTACACGTACATGTTTCAACTACAAGTTGCTTCAACTTAAAGTTGCTTCAACTAGTTGAAACGTGTAAACCCTGCTTAATAGCCATTTATTTTATCGTTTAAATTGTTTCTGGTCTGTATAATGTTTCGAAAGTGGTTTGCAGCAGTGGACTTTTGTATTTTTGAATTTGACGCTAAAACTGGCTCCAGGCATCTCAAGAGAAGAGAACGAACACGTGTTCGAGAAGAAACTTTTTCTGGTTGAATTATTTGAAAACTGGGCCACCGTAGTCAAGTCAAATGACTTGACGTAAGTTATGTTGACGTCAATGTTGACTATTTCTGTTACTCGCATGTCCATGTTCAAATTCCAAAGTCCGAAGTCCATCCAACATACAAAGAGGAGTTTATAGAAAGATTCAAGAAATTATATAGATCAATCGTGCATCGTCCTCTATCTCTTCGAGATTTCCGTCTACAGCAGCAACGTTACAGCAAGATTTGGCAGGTAATTTTGTTAAATTCGTGCTCAAAAAATAAAGCCAATTTCTAAAAAGTGCATCTTTAGATGCCAAAAAAATTAATCTTAAAATTATTATTTTGTTCCTTCCCAATCCAGTTTTTTTTATTTTATAAAATTTCTTTTAGCAAGTATTTCACAGTATTTAACTAAATGTGGGTCTCCAGAGCTCTATCATAGCTAGTTACTACAAATACGTTGTAGAGTATATACCCCAGAGATTTTTTTATTTAGGCAAATTTTATCGTTTGTCTTCCACTCATTTTTTGAAGCTCAAAAGTTCATCTGACATCATCATTCATTATTATTATTTAACATCCAGATTAAAATTCGCTTTATTGTTCTCCATATTGTTTTTGAGATCAATGGAGGTGAAGAATGTATTTCTAAATAATCCATGTTTCCTAAATCAAACATCTCAATTGAAAATCCTCAATCCTCAATTGAAAACAAAATGTGGCAATGGAATTATCAACCAAAACTCGATTTTGTTCCTAAGTTTAACCCACGGAAAATAGACACTGCGATGAGGAGTTTTTATTGAATTTCATCGTAGGGAATCAGAAAATTTAAGCTGGTCATACAGGTTGCAAATCATGTGGGTAACACGGGTCATTAAAAGATGTTATGCAGGTCATAAAGGAGGTTGTGGTGGTCACTGAGGAGGCCATGCCAGTCATAAAGGAGGTTGCATTGGTCACTGAGGAGGCCATGCATGCAGGTCATAAAGGAAGTTGTGAATTCGTAAATGTTAGATAAGTGAAGACTTTTGAACTGTGTTTCAATTTTTCTGTTTTCTCTGTTGTACCTACAACACATACAATAACAAAATAATTGCCAATTCATTTTTTAATTTTTTGTTCATGAATGATAAGAACCTAATGAACAGAATTCTTTTTTTATGTAAATGTGAATCATATTGCAGGTCCATTTGATAGATCATTATGATTGGTTAATTGACTTCATAAAAAATGTAAACAAAGAAATTAAATGATGAGGAAAACTCTACATTGCAAGCACAGAAAATTATAAGAAAACAGAAGGAAAATATGTTATTCTTTTAAATATTAAAACAAAAAAGTTTTAGAAGTGTTATATTTCTTCTCTTATGTTGCCAGGTACTAAATGACTTATTAACCTTATAAGCCTGTCAATACTTGGGAAAATATTGACCTTGGTCGCTTGATAGAGCTAGTATAACTGTTAGGTACTACCAATGTCATAACCTCTGTCAATATATTCCCTTATTGACCGTCTAAATGGTTAATAAGCCATTTATAGCAGCGGTCTATTAAAGGCTAATAATTGATTACTGAAAGAAACTTCCTATTTTTACTCCTACGGTATTATCTTCCCCCTCATTTCAGCCATATATGCTATCTTATAAAAATCTGTGTATAATTTCCATTATTATACTTTTTCACGAAAATTTGTATCCACAAAACTTTCTGATCCAAAAGTATTTTGAACTCAGTCGGTTTTCTCTAAGATCGATGCAGAAATTGTTCAAGCCTAAGGGCTTCTTGATGTAATTTTGAAAACATGCTGATATCTACCAAAAGGTTAACAAGGCAGGATTAACTGAAGTACCATTTAAAATTCAAGTATTCTTCTTTTTGTTCATCGTCTGTTTTTACATTAGTTTTAATTTTTCTGCAATTTTTACTCATTACTGTTATATTGGTTCTATTTTGTTTGTTTAACATTGCATACTGCAAGGGAAAATACATTGTTTTTATGCTTTGCTCATTGATGAGCTATATGAAAAAAACAATATCACCCAATGCAATACTGACATTGATGAGACTAGAAGTGCAAATAAATAAATAAGGGCAAACATTAGTGGGTTTAAGTTGTGTTGTGTTTATAACCTATTATATTGTTGTTAAAGGTTTACTTCAAAAATTTGGTTTGTGTTTTTGTCTCTTGTTGGCTCCCAACTTCTGTAATAAAGCCTTATATACTTAATTAATGTGATAAGCAAACAGTATAAAACTTATAAAACTGGCATGAAATTTGGCAGAAAAAGAGCAAAAAAAAGGGCTTTTTAGGAAAATATAGCAGAAAATTGTTCAGAAAATGGAAAAAAAACAGGTAAAAAATTGAGAAACCTATGTATTTGTTGTTCGTAGAAAATAAAAATAATAAGTAAGTAACCTAGAGTTTTGAATCCTTGTACTTCCATCCATATTGGTTGTTTCTTCCGACTTGCAACTAGGAAGTTGACTTACCGCCAGAGATACAAATGGGATTCCTCTAACTTGCGCGAAGGCCAGTGCGAAGTCACTCAATAGCTCCTAATGGGCTGATACACTGCTTTTAAAGCACATCGTAGTGAAGTATCAATATGCGACTTGACTGAGACTCGAATGCAGGCCTCACCAGTTGCACTCGAAGGTACTATTCACTATACCATCGCTGCACTTAAAGTCAACTGATGGTCATATAAGGCTCAGAAAACAAACGAAATTGGTCATGCAGACAAAAAAATGTTAAAACAGAGAACTACATGAAAAAAAAATATAAAAGCTATTCTTTCTACTTCCTTGTTATGGACCATGTAGATTGAATTTTCTCTTTTTACTCACAAATTTATGCCCTTTCTCTCGTGCCATTTTGGACAGGAATTATTTTTTTTCAAATCTTCCAACTACTTAATTTCATCTGAACAAGCTACTCAAATCTATATAGATATTTGATAACTAAACACTGAGACAAATCAAGACAGTATTACATCACTTGGTTTTTCATGTTTCACAAAAATTGTCCTTCATAAATATAAGGTAAATTTAAAAAAAAAAATTCTTGGAGTTGGAATAACATTGAAACTCGTTTTCATGTAAAATAAACAGTTTTTGATTGATTGAAACGATAATTCATTACAGACGTGATGGATTATTGTTCATTGTAGTTTTATATCTTTCTAGCACAATGACTACGGCTGCAACCTACTTAAAAAGTTTTTGGGAATTCCTGGTTTTGCTGTTTCATGCATCTTATTTGTGGCCATGGGGAATAATCAAGTTCTTTTTGCCACGAAAACAAAAAGATGTCACTGGAGAGGTAAGGGGTATTTTAGCAAAATCTATTGGCAATTATAAGGATTTAGGATTTCCTAATATTTAGTGATTTTTAGAGAATGAAAAATGACAATCTAAATTAATGGAGTTGTTTTGATGTTTGTTTTTTTCTTTTTTCTTTACTAAAGTTGAAATAATTACATAGTGCTGTTCCTTTATCACAGGACATGAGATAAAAACTTCAATATATTATTTAATCATGTAAACAAGTGACCTACGTTAATTAAGAGTAAAAACACACAAGTGCTTATCACTGTTCAATAATAATGTACAAAGATTCAAACATATACCTACACATCAAGAGGCTAGAGCGAGAGAAGACACATGAAAGTAGGCAGGAAATTGGGGAGGGAGGTGGAGAAAAACTGCTGGAGCCGAGAAGAACTGAAAAGGAGGAATGCACCAGGTTAGAGGCTATTTATATCACACAATGAAGCATGTACGGAAATGGAATATACTAGAACCAGAGATAATTCTTTTTGTACCTACATAGAACTACCATGCAAGAACTGGACTGAGGTGCAGTGTGTGAGCCATACATGAGAGCAGGTGTATTTAAGCCTCGTAAAAACAAGGAGATTGAAGTAAAAAAGATTTTCAATTTAATGTATTTCAGCCTTAATGTAATGGAATCATGAAACTTCAGATCAACCTAAATATATAGACTCCGTAACAAAGAAAAATGATTTCTTTTATCTATAAATTATAATGGAGTGAAATAATTCCTTCTTAGATAATTTTCATCACTGGTGCTGGTAGTGGATTAGGTCGTGGGATGTCATTAAAGTTTGCAAGTCATGGTGCAACAGTTATCTGTACAGATATCAACAAAGAATCTTCCGATGAAACGATGAAAATGATAAAAGGTAATTTGATTTCTATGGGGGGGGGTTTTGCGTGCATTCCTTGAATTCTCCTCATATATAATGTGTTTACATATTTAAAATTACTAGAGCAAGGTGGCGCTGCGTACAGTTTTCAGCTTGATGTGACAGACCGATTCAAAGTTTATGAACTTGCTGAGAATATCCGATCGGAAATTGGAGATGTTACCATGTTGATAAACAATGCAGGCATCGTGACAGGACGTAATGTGATGGATTGTCCTGATGAGAAGATTATCAAAGTGTTCGAAGTGAACACCATCTCTCATTTTTGGGTAAAACAAGTTTTTTCCTCTATATTATGCCTGAAGTTAACTATACTCCAGTTCACCTGAAATTTGAAGGCATTCCCATTGGCCGTTCAATTAGTGCTGTGATTTTGTGAACTTATCATACTACAGTAACGAAAATTTTTACTTACTTACAAGTTCAATTTGTTTGTAGACATTGAAAGCATTCCTTGGACCGATGATTAAAAAGAATGACGGTCACGTTGTGACCATTGCATCAGTTGCTGGCTATATTGCTGGTCCACAAATGGTTGATTATCATGCATCGAAATTCGGTGCGGTCGGTCTTCACGAATCACTGCAAATTGAATTGCTAAACGTTGCGAATAACATCAAAACTACGTCGGTGTGTCCATGGTTTATAAGAACTGGAATGTTCGAAGGAACTGTGAGTGGGTAAGTTGTTTGTTGGTTTGTTTGTTTTGTTTTAGTCATATATTTTGTTTTATTCGTATGTTTATGAATATATTTTTTTCCCTCTATTTAAAACTATCCATTTACAGCTTTTTCAATTTTACTGATAAAGACTTCACTTGTCTTTAATATTTTTAGATCTCCAATAACGTTACCTATGCTTGAACCGGAATATGCTGTTTCTGAAATTGTTGCAGGCGTGTTAAATGAGGAGAAAATCATCTTCTTGCCATCTCGATTGATGTTTATGATTTTCTTAACAACGTAAGTTGCAAAAAAAGATTAGAAATTTAAACAACAAGGAATTTAAGATCTGTTTCATTTTCAATCCAATTACTTCCAAGACGAACATGCATTCTGCAAACAATATTAACAGTCTTTTATGCATCTGATTTGGTTCTTGTTAGATGATGATGTCTTTATGTTTTCCATCTCCTAGAATCTTAAATGAGGTTTAAAAACATTAATATGTTTTTCGTCATTCCCTCGGGAATTGTGATTTTGTTGTTTTAAGGCCTAATGAGGAGGAGTGTTTTCTATAGGAATGGCAAGCAATATCGCCTGCTGTTCTAATAAAAAACATTCCTCCACAGAGACTTTTTGAAGATTTTGGTCGATGAGTATTGTTTTTAGGGTCCTGCCAAGTACGTTGTTACAGAAAGTGGTTGATTACTTTGGTGCGCATAAACAAATGTCGGGTTTTACTGGAAGACATGGTAAAAACGATTGAACAGAAAATAATGTTGTACATTGAAAATGTTTGTGTGTTGTGAATGTTCTTTTTATGTCAGTTTTTCTTTAATTTTTTGTAGATGTCCTTTTCAAATCAAATATTAAACAGATATTCGACAAGGTAAAATGGGACATCCGGAATTATTCCCCGCAGCTGAGTTGAACATTAACAAAGCGAGACTGAATAATTCCGATGACCCATTTCATCCGTTATATGAACCCTTTTACTTACTATCGAATAATTGCTATCGAATATCTTAAATTAGTCGATAACCATTTAACGTTACAGATGTATGATAAAATATATTATTACAGATTTTGTTTTTTTGTGGACTGTGTTTTTTAATCAATGATACATAAAGATAAAGGCCTACATAAACGGACCCAACATTCATATCCAACATGCCCTCTCGTGTTGGATGAATTTTGGGTGAATGTTGGATGAAAGAGTGAGCCGTTTAAAAGGGTCATCCAACATTTATATCCAACATTTTTGTATGTTTCTTGTTCATTCATTCTATACTCAAAATGGCGGCGGCAAGCACGCTTGTGTTGGTTTTTAGCTGAGCTGATGGATTCAGATGATGAAAAGCCTCGTAGAGGAAAAAAAAGGAACTGGAAAAAGAGAAGGAGAGAAAGCGGCTACTTCTAAAATATTTCCCAGGAACTCAAATTAGAAGACCGTATGGGTTTCAAGGATATGTTCAGGATGAGTGTTGGGGACTATGCGTTCTTTCTAAGTCACATCTCTGACCTCATTTCAACAATAAACATGCCTAGTGGAAACAGAACTATAGAACCTGATGAAAGATTGGCACTAACCCTAAGATACTTCGCTACTGGAGAATCTTTCAAATCTCTTAGTTACCAATTCCGAATTTCTTTGACTGCAGTTTCGTACATTATAAAAGGGTGCTGTAATGCGATGGAATTACCCCCATGCTCTTGGCGCGATAGATAGGAAACATGTGCGGATTGTGAAACCTAACAATGGTGCGCTCTTATTATTATGACTATAAGCATACCCATTCAATTATTCTTTTAGCTATTGCAGGACCAGAGTATGAATGCCTCTACCCTGATATTGGTTCGAACGGCAGGGTAAACGATTCTGAGATATGGAACAATGGTTCTCTCCTTCAAGCAATCGAGAATAGGTCAATGAAACTACCTGAAGATGATTATTTGGCGGGTTCATATGAATATAAAATGCCTTATGTGTTTCTGGGCGATGATGCTTTTGCCTTCATGCTGAAACCTTATCCGCAGCGAAACCTATCAACAGATAAAAGAATCTACAATTACCGGCACAGCCGTGCAGGGAGAATTTCAGAACACCTTTTCGGAATACTTGCAAACAGATGGCGAATTTACTTTACAATTATCAATTTGGAGCCGAAAATTGTCAAGGATGTCGTTTCTTCGTCTACCTTGATTTTATATAACATGCTGATAAAAAGCCCTGACTCAACGACTCAACTTTCTGTAAAGCTTGAAAGTTTCCATCCGACATTTCTATATCTAATAGCACGTTAATTAAGAGTTTGTATGCAATTTACAGTCCAGCTTCATTCTACATTGGGGTACAGGGAACTAAAATTACGGTTGTTGTTGCACAGAATGCTAAATTATACACTTTGCTTTGCACACCAGAGACTGGACAAATTGACAGAAGGTCAAAGATTAATTTCCTTCACGCAGATATTTTTATGACCGACGCCGACTCACTTTTTATGATCAATTAATATCAATTTTTGTTCTTGAAAACTGCTGAGCAAGTATCATAGACATTTTTTTATTACCAAAAAATATCCAAGATGGATATCATAAATTTTGTCTCCGAGTCAAATGCCTCTCCGTTTCTGTTTAAAATATACAGTTCTTCCTATGTGAAATGTTTAGGTTGGCTGGATTTCAAGTTTATAATTTCTTTACAATCACATTTGGATAAAGTAAATAAAAACTACAAAAGAGAGTATTATATAATACCAAAACAACATTAGCTAGCTCCCCCTTGCCTTCATTTTGTGGTGGAGTGGAGCTTGACCGAATGTTTTCAAAACGGGAAAAAAACCCGAAGGGGAGCTGATTTCTGAAAACCGCGCAAAACATGGTTGTTGGATGATGATCATGATGAACAAAATGGAAAACTGACTTTCGCCTATCTCGTGAAACTACTATGTCTCCTCGCTCGGTGCGGGGGCAATTTAAGATTGCCTTTATGATAAAAAGTAATAAATTTAATCCAGAAGTGGCACGTAGAGGAAGAGGGTTTTTTTTAAGTTCTTTTTTTTAATATATAATTAGAGTTTATCATGTCATAGACCGGTTGGTTTTGTTTGCGACGTTTCGACAGTTACTACTGTCATCATCGGGCGTTTGTAAATGAATGATGTAAAGTTTATATATGTTTTCAGTAGGATCGAAATTATTTCGGACCTGGAAGGAAGCAATGTCAATATTTCGGACCTGGAAGGAAGCAATGTCAATAATTTGTTTTGCGTAGAGCTGGAAACCATATCGCAGGAACATTATACGATGTACTATTAATACTGGAATTGTTTTTGACACTGTATATAGTCTCTTTGACTTTTCGAGCAGTCCATCCTTTTTCCTTGTCAAGGATCTTTCTATTCTCCCAATCAAACTTGTGGTCATTAGTCCAACAGTGGTCAGCAATTTCGTTTTTGGTTACATCGCCATTCCGTACGGCTCGCATATGTTCTTTGATGCGTTGCTCAAATGTTCTTTTTGTTTCTCCTATATAAACTGATTCACAATCACTACATGGAATTTGGTATATCACGTTATTTGTGTCGTTCATTGAGATCTTGTCTTTCGGATGAGATAATATGTTACGAAGAGTTTCCGTTGATCGAAATCTGCATTTGATGTTGTGTGTACGGAATATTCTTTGTAAAGCATTACTGATACCAGATACATAAGGAATACTAATAGTGGTCACCGGTTCTTGTTCTGTTGATTCTTCGGTGTTTGAAGTTCGAGTATTGTTTATTCTATTTTCAACTCTTCTAACAATCGTCCTGTCATATCCATTTGCTTGGAGAACCGATTTGATATGTTTCATTTCTTCAACACGATCATCGTCATTACTAACAATATCTTTCGCCCGATTTATTAACGATGCAACAACACTTTCTTTGCAACTTTGTTGATGGTTTGAGTTACAGTTTAGATATTGGTCTGTATGTGTTGGTTTACGATATACGTTCACTGAAATGCTTCCGTCTTGATTTCTTTTTACAAGAGTATCCAAGAATGGGATGCAATTATTCGATTCCTGCTCGATTGTAAATTTTATTTTCGGGTGCAATCCATTTAGATGTTGATGAAAATTATTCAATGAATCTCGTGTCACTATAGCGTAAACATCGTCAACAAAACGTTTCCATACTTTTGGGGGTTTGTCAGCGGTTGTTGTGGCTGTGGACTCAAACGCTTGCATGAAGATTTCAGCAACTACAGAAGATGCCGGACCTCCCATTGCAACTCCATCTGTTTGAGTGTAATAAGTTTCATCGAATAGAAACCACGTTTTTGTTAATACAAGCGTTATCAATTCCAAAAATTCTGTTGGTGGAATTTTCGTTTTGGATGAAAAGTTTGAGTCATTAGAGATTAAATCTCTAATTATATTGATCGTGTCATTTATCGGTACATTTGTGTAAAGTGATGTAACATCGAATGATACCATTTCTTCATCAACATTGACAGTTTTTGTTCTAACAAAGTCGGAAAACTCTTTTGAATTCTTGCATCGGTTAGTTTGTGTATATGATGATAATATCTTTGCTACGTATTTTGATAAGTCGTACAACGGCGTACCGGTGCATGAGACTATTGGTCGTATAGGTATTCCAGTTTTGTGTATCTTCGGCAGACCATAGAATCGAGGTGGTGGAGAATCGCTTGGTTTTAATCTGAAATATGTTTGTTGATCGATAAAACCATTGTTATGTAGTTTCTGAAGTTTTTGTCGTACTTCTTTTTTGATTGTTTCAGTTGGGTTCTTCTTGAGCGTTTTGTATGGACCATTGTTTATATGATCGTAACATTTCTGGATATAGTTGGGTTTGTCTAATACCACGGTTGTATTCTTTTTTTTAATATGCCCGGGTAAAGTACAGGCAGACAGAAACTTTATGCATCTGCGAAGGAATGAATTTTTACATGGAAACACAAAAAGATTTTACATGGAAACACAAAAAGATTTACAGATTTATGTTATAAGAAGTCATTTTTAAAAATATTTTTTATTCTGCGCAGTTTGTTTTAGAGATGCGATAGAACTGAACATGAAAATGCCACTACGTGAAAGGTTATTATCTTATGCCGACATAAAGTTTCTTTCGCGCTGTGTACTGATGCATCGGTAAAAATATTTTCCCAGGGCAGCCAGTTATATTTACTTGCCATGATATGACTCCTCAGAAAACCAGATCAATGAAACTCTTGGAATGAATAATCTCTAATTCATGCATAATATTTTCTTAAATATAAACAAAGCAAAGCAAAACGGATTTAGTAAGTAAAGCCGGGAAAAAAATATTGAAAGCAATTTACGTAAAAACTTATTAACCAAATGCGCTTTAGCCAAAATTTGACTAAGAGGTTGAACCTAGCAATTCGCCTTCAAATCACAAGGGTAAGAGTGGTACGAATAGTAGGGACTCCTGGCTATCCTCTAATAGGAGACCTGAACTCTGCACTTATAACATTGACTGCGACATAATTCCTATGCGAAGAAGATATGGTTTTCAATACACGAACACGTTTTCATATGGCAATTGTGTTGAAATTGTTAACAGTTGAATGACTTTTAGTTTTTCTATTGTTTTAGTATCTTTACACATTCGTTATGTCCGTTCCGAGATGCCAACATAAGTGCCGTCCATCCACCGGTGCTGGTCATATCGACATTACAATTGCTTTGTAATAATAACTTTACACATTCGTTATGTCCGTACTTAGATGCCAACATAAGTGCCGTCCATCCATCGGTTTTGGTCATATCGACATTACAATTGCTTTGTAATAATATCTTTACACATTCGTTATGTCCGTTCTGAGATGCCAATATAAGTGCCGTCCATCCATCGGTGCTGGTCATATCGACATTACAATTGCTTTGTAATAATATCTTTACACATTCGTTATGTCCGTTCTGAGATGCCAACATAAGTGCCGTCGATCCGAATTTATTCTTCTTATCGACATTACAATTGCTTTGTAATAATAACTTTACACATTCGTTATGCCCGTTCTTAGATGCCCACATAAGTGCCGTCGATCCATCGGTTTTGGTCATATCGACATTACAATTGCTTTGTAATAATATCTTTACACATTCGTTATGTCCGTTCATAGATGCCCACATAAGTGCCGTCGATCCATCGGTTGTGGTCATATCGACATTACAATTGCTTTGTAATAATATCTTTACACATTCGTTATGTCCGTTCCGAGATGCCAATATAAGTGCCGTCCATCCATCGGTGCTGGTCATATCGACATTACAATTGCTTTGTAATAATAACTTTACACATTCGTTATGTCCGTACTTAGATGCCAACATAAGTGCCGTCCATCCATCGGGTTTGGTCATATCGACATTACAATTGCTTTCTAATAATAACTTTACACATTCGTTATGTCCGTACTTAGATGCCAATATAAGTGCCGTCCATCCATCGGTTTTGGTCATATCGACATTACAATTGCTTTCTAATAATAACTTTACACATTCGTTATGTCCGTTCATAGATGCCAACATAAGTGCCGTCCATCCATCGGTTTTGGTCATATCGACATTACAATTGCTTTGTAATAATATCTTTACACATTCGTTATGTCCGTTCTGAGATGCCAATATAAGTGCCGTCCATCCATCGGTGCTGGTCATATCGACATTACAATTGCTTTGTAATAATATCTTTACACATTCGTTATGTCCGTTCTGAGATGCCAACATAAGTGCCGTCGATCCGAATTTATTCTTCTTATCGACATTACAATTGCTTTGTAATAATAACTTTACACATTCGTTATGCCCGTTCTTAGATGCCCACATAAGTGCCGTCGATCCATCGGTTTTGGTCATATCGACATTACAATTGCTTTGTAATAATATCTTTACACATTCGTTATGTCCGTTCATAGATGCCCACATAAGTGCCGTCGATCCATCGGTTGTGGTCATATCGACATTACAATTGCTTTGTAATAATATCTTTACACATTCGTTATGTCCGTTCCGAGATGCCAATATAAGTGCCGTCCATCCATCGGTGCTGGTCATATCGACATTACAATTGCTTTGTAATAATAACTTTACACATTCGTTATGTCCGTACTTAGATGCCAACATAAGTGCCGTCCATCCATCGGGTTTGGTCATATCGACATTACAATTGCTTTCTAATAATAACTTTACACATTCGTTATGTCCGTACTTAGATGCCAATATAAGTGCCGTCCATCCATCGGTTTTGGTCATATCGACATTACAATTGCTTTCTAATAATAACTTTACACATTCGTTATGTCCGTTCATAGATGCCAACATAAGTGCCGTCCATCCATCGGTTTTGGTCATATCGACATTACAATTGCTTTGTAATAATATCTTTACACATTCGTTATGTCCGTTCATAGATGCCCACATAAGTGCCGTCGATCCATCGGTTGTGGTGATATCGACATTACAATTGCTTTGTAATAATATCTTTACACATTCGTTATGCCCGTTCTTAGATGCCAACATAAGTGCCGTCATTCCGTCCTTATGCTTTTTGTTCACATCCACACTTGTGTTCTCCAATATGATTTGTAGTATATGCCATTGATTATTTTCAACAGCAACTTTAAGTAGCTCACATTCATTTTCTACGTTAGGTGCAAACACCAACGCTAATTTTAAGTTGGCCACTTCTCTTTTACTTTCGATCTTTGAAATATCTATTAAAAGCAATTAATTCTTATAATACAATGTAATTTCACTTGTCATTTTTATAAACATATTATAGCGTTACGTTACTTACCTTCAGATGTAATATTTTGATATCTTTTTGTCAATGCTTTAATATCTCTATCTTCAAATTTTTGTATGTTTCTAAATAAAAACAGAGAGAACAGGGTTTTATTCCATTCTTTAACATTATTCCTACCTGTTTGTTTTTGCGATTTATCGTAGAAAACCAAATTGAATAGTGTAACCCATTTGCCTGAAATCTTATCATCACTAAAAACAATTTTCGCCCATGCACTGTTGAATCAAACGAGTCATCAAAATACGTAAAATATTGATTTGTTTTTTATTTCGATAATTCGTTTCACTTTATTTTATTGAATATTCATTCTATGTAGCAGCTTCAGTTTACAGTGTTTCAAAACGTATAACATGTGTGAATGTTTTACGCATGTGTTACGCACATTTGCATCCCGAAAATTGCTCTTACGAAAGTAAAACATTTTCAAACATGTAGCATACCTGAGATCAGTGTCAAGAATCATTTCTAAAAAACAAGTAATACAAAAATTTAAAAGAACAAATGAGAAATGGACATCTGACACACATGAGTTTAAAACATTACCTACCTGTCACTCTATCGTTATAAATTACGAATGGCCGTGATGATGCAGATTCCAGATGAAGATCTGTCGTCTTTCTTTCTGCATCTTTTTTCTGCACACCAACTTCTAGTTTGCCGAGGTGGTTTTCCGTTCGATCGCAAAGGGCTATCTTCATAGACACTTCATCCGATATCGCTTCCAATTTTTCCAGAAGGATATTATGTTCTAGCAACACTGTACAAATTAATTTTCCTTCTTGATCTGCCAAGATCTTTCCCACCTTATCAAACGAATCCAACATTTGTTTTCTCTGGTTGAAGAATTCTTGTACATGATGGTCAAACTCATTTAATATGTTTGATTCTTTTTCATTTTGTTGGGCGATGTAGTTGTTCGTGTTGACATATTTTCGAACAAGCAATTCTTGACTTAGCTCTTTTCGGATTTCTTGAAATTCCTGCGTAAGTTGAGCCTCTGTTTGCTTTATCTTTGCTGACCCTCTTTTGGCAGCTTCAAGCTCAGCAGCTATCTTTCTTTTCAATTCATCTATGTGAGAATCTAGATCAGTGATGTCATGCGTTTTATGTGATCTGCTCTTGCAATAAATACAGATAAGGTCGTCGTTACACCGTCTACAAATGAATTTCGCAATTGAATTGTGATCTTCACAAATGGGTCGGAAGCAGTTTGCTTGATGATCAAATGATATATTGAAATGATAATTTTTTGTACACGCATGTTCGCCAAAACACGTTTTGCACAACGTCTTTCTGCAATCCCGACAGTACCGGGAAGAAGGTATTTCGTATCCATGTTCTCCTTGGCACTTTGTTTGCTCACTAAAGAAAATGTTTTCCTTCTTAAATTTGTAAATTTCTTTTGAATGTTATAATAATAATAATAATAATAATAATAATAATAATAATAATAATAATAATAATAATAATAATAATAATAATAATAATAATAATAATAATAATAATAATAATAATAATAATAATAATAATAATAATAATAATAATAATAATAATAATAATAATAATAATAATAATAATAATAACTAGTGTTTGCCATAAAAAAATCTTAAAAACTCCATGTAGCTTAATGTTTTGGAATAGCATTACGTATGAAACCACGATATGTTAGGTAATATGGTACAAATCTTGCGTTCGATTTGGTCTATATCTCTATATCTTATGGTCCTGCTACTTGAATGAAATTGAAAACAGAATGTGGCAACAGAAGAAATTACTCTCTTGTAAAGTTTAAGCCAGTGAAAACAATGACTTTGTGAATTTGAGTGAATTTCATTTGGTTTCCATCATAATGAATCAGTAATACGATGCATGTACTTTCTGGAAAGCATCCATTGAAACATTTCTTAAGTTAGCAATTGTTAGTTGAGCAAATTATTGTCGGAAACTAAATTAAGTAACTTTTCCCAACAACTTTTTGTTCTTCCTCGCCTGAAGAAACAAGTTGGAGAGAGATCTGTATGAAACTAATTACCTTCATGAAATCATGAGAAAATATGCAGGTCTATTTGATGTTTAAGAATAGCTATTTAGAATGAACGAATAAAAAATCTTGATTGCATAGATTCATAGTATGTTTTGCACGAAAATAAGTTTTACACATGATGTGTCACAGAAAATTTTATATTGAAAGCTGTCACTTCTTGGTACAGCAATAAATTTTTAATTAATTTATGCGTCTCATATTTTTCTAAATCTGACAAGCAAAAAGGAGTAAGCCAAAAAAATGTCTTATGATGTCAAAAACTCATTAACGCAAATCATTGTGGTTTCGATATAAACTGTCGTTAAAAATTGTTTACGAATACCATTTGTTCGTGGCATATTTTCCTGCAATCAGGATAGATCTGAGACGGAAATTTAGTTAGACAACCGAATGATCATTATTATTATTATTATTATTATTATTATTATTATTATTGAATATTTACCCAGGATAAAAACTTCAGTAATATGTACAATATTTACAATATATACAAAATACTGTTATCAATGTTTGTCCTGCATAGTATTCAAAACAAAAACTAGATGTAATATATATAAAAGGTGGAATATGTTTATTTGTTTAAAAGAATAGTAAAGATAAAAAGAATTAGTAAAGATAAAAAGAATTTATAGCATTGCATACGAAATAGAGCCTGCAGGAAAGCCAGAGATAGGGTGGGCGCTATTTTTATGCAATACTTTAAAATTGGTTAATATAATCGGACTAACGAGTCACTACGATCACATAGTGACTTAAACTTCTTAATATCGTGCTCTTTTCTGAAATTTAACGGCAGCTCATTATAAATTTTAGCTCCTAGAAAATAAAATGATTTCCGAGCAGCTTCAAGTCTTACTTTTGGTAAACGTAATAAAATACCAGAGTTTCGAGTTGTGCGATTTGATTCAAACAGTTCAAAATAATTTCTGAAATTTTCATTTACGTCATCATGAATGCACCGATGGACAAATACTGCTGTCATTTTCAACTTCAGTGTTTCGATGGGAGTGGGAGCAACATGGGTAGTACGTGTGGAGATTATTCTGCACGCTCTTTCGTCTATTGAAGTCAATTTACGTTTTTGAGTGTCAGTGAATGAAAAACAGATCGAAGGGCAGTATGTTAATATCGGTACCACCAGAGATACATACAACGTCAACGCTGCCTTGGTGGTAAGGAGTGGTCGAAATCTTGACATGAGTCTCAATCGGCTGGATGCTTTTTTGTAAGTTTTTTCAAAGTGACTTGTTAGTAGCAGAGTCTGGTCCAGTACAATACCCAGGTATTTGTACTCTTTGGTTTCAGTGACTTTTTTGTTGTGGAAGGATACATTGAGATTGTTGTTTTTCAGTTTTTGACGTGTCCCAAACAACATACATTCTGTTTTCCCCTTTTTGACATTTGGGATTAATTGGTTTCGATTCAGCCAACTGGAGATGTAGGAAAGATCTTCATTCAGGTACTGCTCGATTTGTTCTTTTTGCTTTGATGAGACAAATATCACTGTGTCGTCAGCGTATGTTAGTATTTTACAGTTCTTAACACATTCGTGGATTCCATTAAAATGAATCAGGAACAAAAGGGGACCCAGCAGGGAACCCTGAGGTACGCCACAGTACACAGGCTCAGGATGGGAAAGTTCATTGTCAAATTTTACGCACTGCATTCTCCCAAACAGGTAATTGGTAAACCATTCATTTGGGGTGTCTCTGATACCATACTGGTTAAGTTTGGAGATGAGTGAACCATGGCTAACGGTGTCGAACGCCTTACATAAATCGATGTAAACCACGCCCGTCAATTCACCGTCATCCATAGCTTTTCTGATGTGGTCGACAAGTAATACAGCAGCGTGTTCGGTGGAACGGGTTGGTCTGAAGCCAAACTGATACAATGAGAGCAGTTTATTTGACTCAAGGTATCTGATCAACTGAGATTGGACACATTTTTCCAATATCTTGGATATGACTGGCAGGATAGATATTGGACGGTAGTTTTCGACATTGTTCGAGTCTCCAGATTTGAATATCGGTGATATGCGAGCAATTTTAAAGTCACTAGGTACGATGCCAGAAGAAAGTGATGAGTTTATAAGATGTGTTAGTGGTCTTTTGATGACATCTCTGATATCTATCAAATATCTTGCAGGTATGTTATCTAACCCGGTTGCTTTTTTGCGTTTCAGGTTTTTCAGGTACCGATCAACCAGACTAACAGATACATTCTTGAAAACAAACTTTGGAAAATTCGAATACTTGTCCTTAGTTGCGTCACTCCAAATATAGTTCGTAATTAAAGAAGGAATGGTTTTCCGAAGTGACTGAGCAATCGTAGAAAAGTACCCACAGAAGTGTTTGGCAATTGTAGGCTTTTCGGTAGTTCTTATGCCGTCAATAACGAAAGACTCAGAGGAGCTTGTGACATCCTTCGTTGGAAAAATTCGTTTGAGTGACTTCCAGAATTTGTCAGAATTTTTTGAGTTTCTTTCGAGAAGTAGTCTATGGAAATTACGTTTAGCGGACTTTATCAGGTTGTTAATGGAGTTTCTCATAGTACGGTATAGAGTCCAGTCCTCAGCTTTCTTAGATTTACGAGCCTTGCGGAGGAGTGTATCTCGCCTATTCATTTTTGTTTTTATGAATCTGTCTAACCATTCGCAGGGTTTTCATCTGACTTTTTTCTCAATGAAAGGAGCATGGCGATCTAAAACATTTGTTAGCGTTGATTTCATAAATTTCCATAAAGTCTCAGGTTCATCACATTGATAAAACGGTTGCCAATTAACGTTTTGTAGCTCGTTGATAACAGTGACAGCATCGTAATTTCTGTAATTTCTACATTTTATGGTTTTTGAATGAAATTTTAGTTGATTTATTTTCCGTACACAACCAATCATTTCGTGATCACTGAGGTCTGTAGGGATGGTACTTTCATTCTTGATATTAATTGGTTTGTTCGCGTAAATTACATCAATTAGCGTTTGTGAATGATCGGTAATTCGTGTTGCAGATTTAATGAGCTGTTTATATCCATGCAACTCAAAGATACGTTTCAGTTCTTTATGGTCATTTTTAACGAGATAATTACAGTTTGTATCTCCCAGGATAATTACCTCTTTTTCAAGCAGAGCTATTTTTGAAAGGACTTCATCAATTAATATATCAAAGTTTCTGTGTAAATGTTTTGATCCATCGGGGGGTCGGTATAAGGACCCTACAAGGAAGCTTTTAGTTTGTAGTGGAGAAATTTCAATCCATAAACACTCTATTTCGGGATTTTCCAAATCTTTTCTTCTCGTGTAAGAGATTCCTTGTTTGATATAGATACCCACGCCTCCTCCTGCACCTGACCCTCTGCATTTTTGTTCATATGTGTACCCCGGAATTTGTAGAAATGACAATGGAGTATCTGTTGTTGTGAAAGTTTCATTCAAACAGCATACATCAATATTATATGTGTGCAAAAGTTCAGCAAGGATATCTTTCTTTCCCAACAAACCTCGTATGTTTTGATGTATAACTTTGATTCCTCGCCGTAATGCAAGATCTTGAAGCTCTTTTGTAAATACACTGTTTGGCCCTGGGCACAACTCTATATCTCCAGACAAAATCAACAGAATTTGTGTCACTGCTTTTGGTGGAAAGTAAACAAATCCTTTATTGTATACCCATAGCGATGAAATCAAATGACTACTATAAATATTATCAACAGCTTCTCCATGAAACGAATAACAAACAGAATCTGCATTAACAAAACTAGATTTCTTGATACATAAAGCCAAACATATCGAAATAGCAAGTCTTATCGTGATCGTGACCGTACTCGCCGCCATCATGAATGATGATGATCTTGTCTAACGAACAAATTGACAAGAGTACCAGCAGAAAAGCTGGAATAACCTTGAAAATAAGCCAATAAAAAGTGTCCCCCTTTAATAATCAGACGTTAAATGTTCTTCATCTGTTTGTATTTGATTTTAAAGCTACATATCTACAGTTTCCTCTACCACATCTAAGTCCAACACAGATTTCCTGATAGATACTGGTATTTGGGAATTTTTATTTATTTATTTGTTCATTTATTTATTTCCTTTTTTTTTAATTTTTTTTGTGGGGGGGCGGGGGATCACGGGGGTAAAGAAATTTCCCATAAACTTTCTTGGCATGTCCATTAGATTTCACCTTGTAATTCCAATTTTAAGTCTCAAAAAATCAAAAGGGTAATTTTGATTAACTTACCTGTGACGTTGGTTGAGTTTGTCCAGAACAGTTTCCAACTGAAAATTTCGATGTAAGACATCATCTATGGTTTGATCTTTTTGAATGTCAGTGATCCTCGCACAATCTGGACATTTCAGTGCGGCGCTTCCATCACCATTAAATTCAAGTAGAGTCTGTTGACACTTTTTACAGAATGAATGTCCGCATGGTAAATTTCGAGAATGAACTAAATCATCCATACAAATTTTACATTCTAGATCTTCTTTAGAAATTAAAAATGATTCCGCCATTATTCACCACAAATCTCTAGCTAGCTACTTTTTATAAAAGACTTGTATAACGAATTTTTCTTCCGTTTTCAACATGTTTAAAAAATGTTTCTCTAACGCTCTTTATATTAAACATCACATGATGTTTTCTTTATACATATCATGTTACCATAGTTAAGAAAATTGAGATGGTTAGGAAAATCGGTATACATCAGACACTCTCCTCCTTCTTTTAATTGAAATGTTGAAAATTATAAAAACGTTTCTGGCCCAGTAGGCAAAATGTTCAAAAAGTCTATGAGTAGGAGCGTTTTCAATAGGAATTATTATTATTATTATTATTAAGCAATATTTATACAGGTATACATATGTACATATCTGCAATAGGAATATATACATATAAACACTTCAACAAACTTAATTGCTGCTATCAACGTGTGACCTGTTTATGATAAAATATTACAAATATTACAAGAAAAGAAAAAAGAAAATGTACAAAATAATTTATTTCTAATGGTTAAAATCATCTAATTAAAAAAATGATTTAAAAGGTTAGAATTCTCAGAATTTCGTATAAACAGAGGCAACTCGTTGTAGATTTTTGCTCCCTGAAACTTAAAGGATTTCCTTGCAAATTCTAACTTTACTTCTGGGAGCTTTAAAAAATTATTTCTATTCCTAGTGTTCTTTTCATGTGAGTTTACTTCAAAGTAGTTTTCGAAGTTACTACAGACAGCTCCATTTAAACACCGTTTTACCATTTTGGAGATTCTCATCTTCTTTCTTCCTTCAATGCTACGTATTTTTCTGTTTCCACCAATTATATCTTTTGCCCTTTTATCTAACGAAGACAATTTTCGTTGTTGTGTCGATGTAGATTGTGCATGCAGAAACGTGCCATACAATATAATTGGGACTATCACCATCTCGTAAATTTTGTGTGCAGCATCAATGTTCAAATAAGGTCTCATTTTTCGTAACAAATTGACACGACCACCGGCCTTTTTATACGATTTTTCAAAGTTGTTGTTTAGATTCAAAGTTGGGTCTAGTTCATTTCCAAGATAGCAGTAAGACTCAGTATGATTGATCGGCTCTTCATTGATTTGCAGTTTTATGTTTTTCTTCTTCGCTAAACGTTTGGTTGTCCCAAACAGCATTGTTTCCGTCTTTTCACGCTTCAAATTTAGAATAAGTTCGTTATCACGACAATAAGTTAAAATGTTTTTCATTTCACGATTTAGAACAGTTTCAATCTCCTCCGCATTACTGTTGGAGAGGTAAACGACGGTATCGTCTGCATACTGAATACATTTAGACCACTGTAAATTTTCTGGAAAGTCATTGAAGAATATTATGAAGAGTAACGGTCCTAATATGGATCTAATATATGCTCCTAATATAGAAGAAAAGACTGGCAGCTTACGCTCCTTCATGGGCAAGAGATTACCCAATAAGTTTCATATCAATGATATCAATTATTTTCTTTGATTCATTTCCTGTAAATATTAGTCCAAATTGTGTATAGGGGTGCTATGCTGCTAATTAAGTTTAATTTTTGTCATCCCCCAACAACCATCATTATTTACTATGTAAATTTTCATTTGTGTTATTTTTTGTTTTTAAAATAAAATTAGGAGAGTACCAAGTCTTAGTTAACAACAAAAGACACAGGACACCACCCAACAATTTTTAAAAGTACAGAAACTGCCACCACAACCAGGGTCTCTCTCTGCTCCATATTATGTGTGTGATGTGGGTGTGAAGTGAATTTATATAGCTAAGAGAACGCTTTATAGCTATCTGTTTTTAGACACCCAGGAAATATTTTGGGCGCTATTTCCTTTCCGCACCCCCCTATTTTTTTCACTCCAATCCATCCCAAACGTTACAAGGAACATTAGTATAGAGGAAGAAAGTATGATAACAAGGTATTTCTCGAAAAAAAAACAGAGAACGATTATTAAGAATAAAGATTTTAATTTAACAGTTGAGGAATCGGTGAAATTCCTTACTACATTCCCCACTTCACGAAACGAATAATCCGGCATATTTTTTTAGAGTTAACCCTCCATCACGGCGGATAGGAAACAAAAACGACTTTCGGCTATAAAAAGTATTTCATAGGAACGACCCGATTTCAATATGCAGACCAAATACATGCTTTTTAAAGATACAGTAGAATCTCGTTAACTCAGACCCTCGGGGGAGACAGGAAATTCGTCCGACTAACCGAATGTCCGAGTTACCCGAAGTCTCGATAACTCGGATCAAATCAAAGGGGGAAAAGAAATCCGTCCGACTTAGCGGATGTACGAGTTATCTGGGGTACGACTAAACGGGATTCTACTGTATGTGGTTTTAAAAAAAAACGTTTTTCTAAGATAAAGTTGCGTCACACCGGATACAAAGTGGCAATTTGATCCCATAGATGGAAGAAACCGTCCTCTCGCCGAGTCGGTGTGGACCTTGGGATTGCGGCCCGACGACGAAACAACAATGCCCGGTGCAGCAAAAAGCTTAAGCTCGATGACGGAGAGTGCATAAACAAATCCAACAGGAACCGCTTAAGTTATCAAAGCTTTGCTAAAATTAATTTTGTGAAAACCTTAAATTTTACTTCAAATGACTTTTTTCCTCTATACTAATGTTCCTTGTAAAGTTTGGGATGGATCGGAGTGAAAAAAATAGGGGGGGGGGGGGGGGGGGGGGGGGTGCGGAAAGGAAATAGCGCCATATTTTGTGTATGTATTTTTATCAACAGGGCATTTGTGAATTTTAAAGTGTGTCACACACTTAGAAGGCCACAAAAAAGGGGAGAGGAGGGACAGAAGAGGAGGGAATAAAAAATGGGATCGAACAGTTTCCCACAAATCAATGTCATTATAAAAAAAAACAGTAAGAATTTTCTAACCTTGGGTGCTGCACTGTGTCGTTCTCTGGAACACAAATTGCACGTTTTCTGTATTTTAGGCCGCACTCACAATAATTAAATTACTTTATATAACTTATAGTGTACCATTCATACTTTAACAACGGTTTGTGGACAGCCTCTATTCCAAATTTTTGCAGAATCAGCCTACAACTGTGGACAAAAAATCTTGGAATACACATTTCCCGAGATTTTATTGCGTAGTATGAAAACGAGGCTGGGCTTGATAAAAATGTAAACAAACGTGATGCAAAAGCACCTTTGCAGTTAATACTGCTCTCTTTTCAGTTTTATTTTGTCCCCAAAGCGAGCAATAACCAGTGTTACCTTCATGCACAACTGGAGTAAAATTTTTGATAGAAAAATAAATTTCACACACGTTGTAAGAGAGAGGTTGCGATTAAATAAGAAAGAAAAAAACATGGATGAAGAAAGAGCGTATAGTTGTTCCTCAAAGACAAGACCCGGTAAAATAGAAAAAGGTGGCAAAGGAACTTATTGTTGCATTCCAAATTGCGGAAGTGCTTTTTATAATAGTCAAAATGAAAAGACTGGCATAGGTTTAAGTTTCCAACTGACCCAAAAGCAAGAGCACGTTGGACACGTGTAGTAAGTCAATGTAGAAGAAAAGGTGGCGGTGATAATTTCAGAATCACATCGTACACACGAATATGTGAATTTCACTTCAAACAAGAAGATATCAAAGTGTCATTGGGGATAGGCAGAAAAACATTAAAACCAGATGTCATTCCAAGTTTTAAATTGAACACACACAGTGCTCCTTTGAGAAGATCACCACGAAAACGTTTGCCCTTAGTTGCTGAACCAACACTAGATATTATGGACATCTCTGAAGAAAGTGAAAACGAGGAAGACAAATTGATAACACAGTTAAAAACGCAAATAGATCTTTTAACACAAGAAAACACGTTACTCAAACAGGAAAATAAAGATTTTAAAAAAATGTTACATGAACATACGTACACATTTGAAAATATATCCAAAAATGAAGTATTATTTAGGTCAGAAACTGGTTTGGACACTGAAAGTTTCAATATTTTGTATGAGTTTGTAAATCCTGGAGAACATTGTGAAAACATAAAAATGTATGATTCCAAGTTGAAAGAATCAGAAGTAAGTGAAAAACTTCTATCTTCTGAAAAGAAACAAGGTCCTAAAACAAAAGTCCACTCTAAAGATCAACTGTTTTTGTTTTTGACTTGGCTTAAAGGTGGTTATACTTTTCAGCATACTTCTTGGCTGTTTAAAATACCAGTGTCTACAGTTTCACGATACATAATAACCTGGGCAAATTTCTTATTTTTTTCACTGGGATCAATTCCAATATGGGCATCACGCAAAATGATAGACGAGACTATGCCAGAGAGTTTCAAGCAAACATATCCAACAACACGATGTATTATAGATTGTACAGAACTTTTTTGTCAACGTCCTTCATCACTAGCTAGTCAAAGTCATATGTATTCACAATATAAAAGTCACGTTACATATAAAGGTCTCTTGGGAATTTCTCCTTCTGGTGCAATTACTTTCATTAGTCAACTATACGAAGGTTCAATATCAGATAAAGAAATTGTTAAACGATCAGGATTGTTAAACAAAGAACTCTGGACTAAAAATGATAGCATAATGGCAGATCGTGGTTTCACTATATCTGATATGTTAGAGCCACTGAATGTTAAATTGAATATTCCTTGTTTTCTTGGTGGCAGAGATCAATTATCAGAGGATGAAATAAAAGAAAGTCAAACAATAGCATCAGTCAGAATCCATGTTGAACGCGCAATCCAAAGAGTTAAAAAGTTCAGACAATTGAGAAATGAAATTCCTTTAACGATACATGGTTCAGTAAATCAAATTTGGACCGTAGCTTGTCTTTTATGCAATTTTATGCCACCACTTATACAAGAGTCAACATAGTTATATACATATATATAAAAATTAATATATATGACATATTGTTATGTAAATATTGTTATGTGGATATACCAATGCTACACAAAACTCATTTACATGAAGATATATATAGTTTTGCTTATGCTAATTGCATGAAATCTAGAGAGCTTTCAAACTTTAATACATTTCTATATATAGTTCAATTTCAATTTCATGTCTGCATTTTATGTCTCATCTTGTCAGATCAGGTATATCTACATGACACTCAATAAATTTATTAGTTATATATATTTTTATCATAAATAGAAATTTGGCTCTTATATATCATAATATCATTTAGCTATCCTATCAAGACCTTAAGCAAATAATGTCTATAAAAATCATTAAGATTTTTGACCATCTTGTTAAAGTAAGTTTCATCAAATTTAACCTTTACAACCAACAATCCTTTATATGTATATACGACAAAATAGCAGTATGAAAGTTGACTAAGACCCATGGCAAGCTGAATTTGGGTATAGTAACCAAAGTGATGATCTCTCTTTAAAAACAGTTCACCATTCTCAGAACCAACATAAAATTTTTCATCCTCTAATAATTCTTTTGGAGTGTGATTTCTCTTGATGTATGGACATTTTATTTCGATAAGCCCTGGATGTTCACAACTGTTGTCTAAAATCAGTCCATCAGGACTAGCTCCTAACCAAAACAGGTACGGCTGTACAACCAAACCAGTGTTTCGTATAAAAATAGTCCATTTGAGTTTATATTTCATAAAGTCAGAAAATTTCTCCAGTGCTACCTTTTCGTATTTTGTTCCATGATTTATCGCATCCTGGGCAAACTTAGGTAACTTTTTATTTTTGTCTTGAAGTGATATAGCTAGAGTATCAAAATTTTTTTTTCTTACCATTATTTTATGAGCATCACTTGATGTAATTCGACCAAATCGCTCTTTCTTCCATTTTGCATTTTCAGCTTGCCCAATGGTATCCTGCTCTAATATTTGAGATGTTTCCAGTGTTTCTGGAAAAAGATTTTGCATATAGCTAAGTTCAGCATAAGTCATTATTCCCCAATTCGGTGGAACACAATGATCTTCAATAGAGATTAATTTTGTTGGTAAATATATGTATGTGTTATCGTGGTTATGTGTATTATTTATATTGGATAAATTTGAAAGTATTGAAAAATCTTCTTCGAAAACAGCTAGCTGGTAAGACAGTGGTGACCCTACTTGGAATTCACCAAATTTTGTTGATGTTGTTGGCAAATTTTTGTCAATAACATGACCAAACCCAATTCTCATATCTTTATCCTTTACTGATTTATGAAAGTTTTCCATTCGTTCTTTTAAATTAGAGGAATTTCTTTCGAGTCGTGGATCATACAGAGTTGAACTTACTCCTCTTTTGTTAATATTACGTTTAATGTTGGTTGACATTACTGGCTTAGGGTACTTTGTTTTATCGCTTGGAACCCCCCATTGCCGTGTTGTACTGGTACAAGCAATCTCCTCAGGAACTAGCTGGATACCTTTCAATGAATAGTTCGCCAATTCGAAAAGCAAAGCCATAACATGGTTGCAATAACCAGACTTTCCTGCTGGGCAACTACAATTTGCTTTCAAAACTTTACCAGAATGTCTACCAAGAGTGACACTGATGTTTCTAGTTTGATTTTTCATGCTTGCTTTACAATTTCCTTTAATAATGAAAGTGTCTGGTGTTGACTTTGTAAAGATACTGTCTGATGAAATGTACCTTTCTTCCATAAACTTTCTCCCTCTATCTCTTGATTTTATTATTGACTTGCTACCTTTACCACTTTTTACACGATGTTCTTCTATCTCCTTTACTGTAAATAACGGCATACTTTCTAACGATTTACTCCACTCTTCTTCTTTATTTTTTTCCACAACAATGTTAACATTTTCAGTGATATTATTTGTTAAAAGATCAAAGATTTTATCGCTATCAACTGCTTGTTTTCTATCCTCTGACATTTTGAAATATAATTTTATCAAGCTCTGCCTCGTTTTCATGCTTCAAGAAATAATCTCGGGAAATGTGTATTACGTACGTACGGACGTACAAACGCACTGACCAAAAAGACGTATATTTCCGTAGCTATAAAGCTGTTTATATATCAAAATTGGAATGAAACCAGATTTATCAGCCAATCAGATATCAGAAAAAAAATAATAAGGAGAAGAACTGTAAAATGTTTTTACACGTTACGTAATATAGTAGGCATCCGAAAGTTCATATGCCACACTCACCACAATAACTTTTCAAATAATTCTGGACAAAGATTACGTGTTTGATCCTGTTCACACTCCCAAGTTGAGGTTTTTAAGTCAAAAGGTCTGGGCGAAGAAAGGAGTTTCATAAAAAGTTAAACGATTTCGAAACATACTGTTGCACGTCGAAGATATTGAGGTTTGTTTTCTTTCTATCTAGGTTTTCATGATTTTATAACTGCAAAATAGTAATTATAAACTATAAGTCTAACATTTATTAGTTTTGCGCTCACTAAAAACCATGGATGTATGTTATAAACGTTTTTTTTAATTAGAACCTCATTTATAAGAACGCCAAGGCTGAGATTTGGCCAAAAAATAAAACTTACATTGCTTATCCTTAAAGAAGAAAATAAGAGTTGCTAGAATTACTACGAAACATTTCTTTCCAATTAACAACACTAAGATGTCTTTCGTATAATCAGGGATTCTTAAACGATCGGGATATATGAGAACCAGGCTTTAGTGATTTTCAAAAATTAACAGACAGAAAAACTAGTTTGACAGGCTGTGTCAGGTTTTCGATAAAAATAATATTTGTTTCTGATCATTATATCATTTCGAAGGCATCAGAAACAGAGTGGATAAAATCTCATGTCTCCAAATTCATAATAAATAAAGTGCCACATCACCACCACAATATCTTTCCAAATCATTTTTGACAAAAATAACGTGTACGGCTGAATACACACACGCACAGACAGCTTATTTCTTGGATCAAAGAAGCACTCTGTCTGCCATAGCGAAATGGAATGGTGATTAAGACTATGTCCACCACCTGTTGTGGATAATATCGGATAAGTGTTCTGTCCATACGAGAACCAACGTATCTGATATATGAATTTATTTACAGCATACGAAGTAGACTGCCTGTTCCCCTACCCGCTAACTTTAATTTTTATGCTACAAAATTCTTCGTTGCGAACAAGAAAACACAACTAATTGGATTCACCTGAACAATTGGTCATTCAAGATTTCAAATCAACAGGAATAAACAAACAGAATAAAATTGGTAATAAATACTGCTGTAACAAACATCATCTGGGTGATGTTCCTCTTTCCGCTAACTAATTTTGTGTTCATCAAAAGTGATGTTAAAAATGAAATTTTATAGAATATGATCTTCATACTTAAAGTTTAATTCCTTTTCTCTCAATGTAACTGCTTTTCCCCTTTGATTCTGCAGATAAACAACAACCACAAGTTTATAAAAATAATATTCTTTATTGTTTACAAATCGAAGACGGCCATATTTTTATCAGCATAGTTTTTTTATAAAACAATAGGGCAGTCTACAAGTCAACTTTTAATTGAAAAAAAACAGACACGTGATGGGAATAGCACTAATTGTGAGCCTGCACAGGGGACTAATGAAAAACGTATCATCGCGACACAGTCATTTTTTAAATAATGACTATGCATGATAGCAATTATTATAATGATAAAGTGAGTTTATTTTTCGGATTGGTGCGTCACACTCAAATTATTCAGTATCATAAAATTCTGAGTAATGGCACAACCTGTAGATTTTTTTTGAATTTGCCAGCTTTGGAAAATATGATAGATAGTTAGTTGTTTATTTATTGTTATTTTCAACAAAAAGAAGGAAAAAACATATCCAGTAAATTTCATTAAAAATTTTGACAAGCTAATATAGAAAATTGGGAGCAAAATTACTATCAAGTCTAAAAAGACGGTTACTGATTCTAATTTCTTTGGAAGTTACATAGGCGTCCACCTAAGTTTAACACTTGTGCAAAATGAAATCAATCGAGCTGGAAGGGCTGATAAAAAATGTATAAAGGATTTCACACTTTTGACAAACCGTTACTAAGATGTCATCGGTCAAAGATTTCATTGACGCCATGATGATATTGACGTCACAGTTCCCTCGTCCCTAATTCATTATTCTACACTTATGGCTCTCTTACTCTTGTTAAATCACACTATAAAGATAGAAAAAAGGGTCCGATTTAACAGGATTCAGACTTAAACAAAGTTTCTTGGAATGAGTAGATGAGCAAAGATGTCCCAAAGAGGAATAGAAAATTGCTCCGATTTAGCGAAGAGGTAGACTTTAACGGTGTCTGGGAATACTATTTGTGCTCTTACCCCATACAATGGTATAGAATTGTTGCGCTGGCATCGCAGAACTAATTATGAAGGAATAATAAAATTCCGACTACTGTGACATTTTTACTCGATCCTTGCCTTTGTAAAAAAGAAAGAAATTTTTGCATGTATAACAGTTAATTCTCTTTGCTTGCAAAAGGATTTGCAAAAAGTAATTCTTGCTTGCTTCAACAAAGTTGGAGCCAGGAACATTTGTTATAGCATGAATATGTTGCAAATGTAGAATGAAATTACTAACAAATAAATATAACAACTATTTTTTCTCAATATTTCTGTCAGACAAACACTTATTTTTCCCACTCAACACAAATAAACTCCACTGCTTCCAAGTTTACCATAGAGGCTAGCTTCGTACACGTTAGGTAGTACCATCTTTCGCAAATTTCGCATGCAACCGAAGTCACTCCTTCTGCGTCTTCCTCATAGCTGCTACAACACTGGGCATACGGTATCTTCATTTTTGTTGTTTGTGCTGCATCTACGAGCCCTTTTATTTTTTTGCTTCTTATTGTATTTTTTGGTTTCCGAGTCTAATCTGTTGGCCCGTTTTCTCTGCAACTCTTTGACAGCTAAATCTCATGAAACATGTTGGGGAAGTGGCATATTCGATTTTTTGGATGTTGGGTGTTCCAGGATTTCGCCAATGTGTCTTGGTTTCTTTGTTACGTTCTCCGACTTTGCTATGTCGTCCCAACCTAGTTTTAGTTCCCGCCACGATTTGTAAATGGGATAGTCGCCGATAGCATTTTCTGCATATTGATGGTGAAACGATGCCAAGGCACTTTTTAATATTATCTTCTCGAGAATTTGCAAAGCTTGAAAAACTGGATGCTGAATACTACAACCGTCTGGAGGATCTTCAGCGGCAGCAGTCGAATTGGGCGAATGTGTATTAACAATTTCTGCAACATCTCTGACATTATCACGTTCTTCGAACACAGTTGATCGTAAAAGTTTGATTTGTTGATTTTGTCAAAGTTCATTGGCCAATGCTAGTGTTTTTTCAAATGAAAACTTCACCGTCCACATCGTCGCTGCTTCCTCAAATGTCCACACAAACACACAAAACATGGCTTCTTCCAAACCCAAGTTGAGACACTTTCAACAAGCCTGTCCGCAAGTTGCTGCTCATCCTCTTCACTTAATGCTGTTGGTACGTGCACGCTGTTGGTACACATACCTTGGGCTTTTACCTCCCCTGCAACTTGTCCCTTAATGTACTGTATGGAATTGCGGCGATAATGTTGTTACGATATGGAGTTGTCATTTCTAAAACAAATCAAATCAGGAATGTTTCCTTTGATGATCTCTTTGACCCTGCCAGAATCGCCTTCTTCATACGAAAATGAATATAAGCATGAAAGAACAGCACCTCCACCTGGTCGATCGTATCCATTTGAAACATATCTTTTAAAACTTTGCAAATGATTGATAGTCCGATGTACTTTGTTTGTGAATGTACATTTTAAGTTTTTTGGTACCTTTCGTTGTTTCAGTTTCCTTAACGTTCGACATTAGTAAGCTGCAAATCTTCCGACTGTCACTCCAGCACTTTTTCTTTTAACCAGACTGCCCATGGGTCAATTTTATTATCTGATTCAACAAATATTCTCAATTCTTCGTTGTCACAAGGTCGCACTTTAAAAACATGGTAACCCGTGATGTACCACTCTACAGTAATACTTTTTATACCCTCTCAAAATCGAGGATACACCTAGGAACAGCCGGCCTGGAAATTGGTTCAGTCTAGGGAACCCAGTTTGGAGCTTGCGGAAACGATAGAACAACCTTTCGTTTGACGCAAATAAGGCTTGGCAGAAACTATGTGGTAATAACAAAAAAGTTTCTTAATCCATTCTAACCGAGAATCATACAGTCAATGCTTTGTTAGCATCACTTAATTTTTTCTTGGTTTGTGAAAGATTAATGTCAAATGTTTTGATAATGTTTTGAAAATTTTAGCATGTGTAGATACACTTTTAAAGTGAAGGCTTTGTTTCTTTTTTTACATTTTGAATTTTGTTTGTGACCCAGGTTGAACTCCACTGATAATATTGTTAGATTTCATTCATTTAACATTCAACAGTGTGAGAGAGTTTTGCAGAATATTATGTTTCGTAATCAAATATTTAAAGATCAATGGTTTAAATAACGTGAATTCAAAGCAATTTTTGTTTTACAAAGTAGTTTAAAAGCCTGATTACTTTGATTTTTTATCGTCATAAAAATGTATATCTTCAAATATAGCTGTGCAGAAACGATTCATCGTTACTGCCATTTTACCTTCACGGAAACGTTGTGGTAACGAAATGATCATTTCCGCCAAACTTCCAGACCTGAACAGCAAACCAACCAACAACCAAAAATCTAAGAAGGTGTCTAGAACAGAAACAGTTTGTTAAGTTCATTGGGAAGAGTTCCTGATTAGGATTAGAAAAAGGTTAGGCAATTTTTAACGTACCTTTTGTATTCTCAGAAAGTTTGATGTCTAATAAAGCCTAAAGAATCAATTTCAGCAAAACGTTTGCGCATGCTTAATCAAGCTGAAATCAATGCTAACAAGAACAATTTTTGTTGCTATAGCGGAGAAAGGCACTTGGTTACGGAATTACTTTACTGTAAACTTTTGTTGATTTACTTGCGTACACAATAAATACAGGAAAACTGTGTGTGTAGATAAAATATCTCATATGTTGGTAGTATTCAAAACAGCAGAAGAATATCTACGAATCTATTTGTTCCGTTATTTATGACACTGTATTTTCAAGCATTTATTTTTCGGAGTGGCCATTTTTATTTATTTTCTCACCATGATCACGACCCGATGTTTTTGCTAGAAATCAGTAAGTATTTGTTGGTTTACTCTGAAACTTTCCATAATGATAGGTGAATGTCTATACTTTTAGTTAACAATAAGTGCTGTTTGATTTGTTATCTTTAAATGAATGAAAGGAATGATCAAAATTACAGTTAGCGGCAAGTGGCACATAGCAGTAAGGGGAGCATGCACTCTATTTCTACATATTTTATTATGGGTAATTATCACGTGGCTGAATATTATGATATCACAAGTTCTATTGATGACGTCATGGTTACAGAAAATATTGCTTGACACGTCTAGAATAATATCCTGAACAGTTATTATGCATATAAGGGTTATAATCAGTACAACGTGCCTCAGATTTCCAAGAAGTACGTTTTGGTGAAAATGGGTGTACCTCAAAAAAGTGCTGACTTTAGCAAAATTCCTTTTTCATTAAAATTCTAATCCCTAGTGAATTTTAGAAAAAGTCATGTAATATAAAGTAACTAGTATCCTGTGTAAAAACATTTTACGGTTCCACTCTCAAGAAAAATGCAACCTAAAAATGTTTTTTTGTTATATTTTTGTTATTTTTTTCAATTATTGACTGAAACCGTAAAAATATGTCTTTGCTCAGGATACCTGAATCAAATGTTATTTAAAATGTAAATCCTAAAAAGATAATACCTGCTAAGGATACAACCGAAGTGTCATTCTTCTTTGAATTAGCCAAAAGATTTCCCAATGTACCATATGTAAAACCATGATTAGCACATTCATTCTTCTTCGTCATAATTTTTATTTATACCAATTATTTTAAATCTGAAAAAAAAAGAAACCATATAGAACAGAAGCAAGCCATGATCATCAAAAACAGAATAAATTCTTTTAGAATGTAAAATAGCCCTAAATAAATAATCATGTGCCCTCACTTTTCCACTATAGGGTCAAGTAAGCATAATGGCTTAAATTCAAACTGGGGATTCCTAAACAACATACGTAAAGCCAGTAACAATAATCAATAGGCTCCCCTGAATGCACATCATGCATCAAATGAGCAACTTGGAAAGAAACCATATTGCACACTCCTTCCCCTCCCACAGACAAAATAAAACAAGCAACAAACAAAAACAACAGAGATAAATCTTAAGAACTGTGATTATAGATGCCATCATAGAATAGGCAGATGTAATCAATGAAGAGTAGAAAGGAATGATGATCAATGGTCTCCCTTCTACACCCTCCTACTCCACTAACAAAACAAACAACATGCTTAAAAATAAAAATTACTTAAAAATATATATAGCAATAAATACATAGCTAAAGCAACGGAAAGGAAAAGCTAAAAAAACCTGGGATGTGTAAAGTACAGTATAAAAACCTATGATTCAGGCTGGCAGTGAGGGGTGTAGGGAGAGGATGGTATTGGATATTCAATTATCATAATGGGGGAGAGCTTTAACTTAGCTTGAAAAATAACAGCAACATAACAACCACAACAACAAGAACACCGGAGATCTCAACATAGTACAACACTTTTTTAGTCCTTCGCACGCAAAAAAACTCAAAATAATAATTTAGCTCTTCCACAACATGTTGATTTTAAAATGTTTCCCACATGGTCAAAATGAAACCAATCGCAACACGGCACAACCATTTTTAATCACTGTAATAAAATAAATGCCACTTCGTTAACAATCCTCCAATTCAATTAACAGTTTCTTTGCTTTCCTTTCCAGCACATGTTTATACCAAAAACAACAACATCTGTGTTTGTGTTTTAATTCAAGTTTTTGATTTATACTCGTTAACTTTACAAAAAGATCAGTTCCACCATAAAGAAATAAATGAAAAACCATTTGACAACTTCTTCTGTGCAACCATCCATTTTTAATAACTGTAAATAAATAAGTAAGATGTTTTTCCAGTACACGTTTCTACAATAATCCATTTACATTTTTTCTTCCACTCGTTAATTCAATACAATACATTTCTTCGTTCGTCTTCACAAAAACGAACACAAATTTGAACACATTTTTCTTTTCTGCATCATACACAACTTATTATTATATTATTGTAATATAAACAATATTATTCTTCGCTTTTGAACTGAATAGTGAAATAAAAACAAACCAACAACAGATACAAAAAACACTTCTTCTCTCTTCTTTTTCACTAAAGAAATTATCATTAAGAATATTTTGAACGCAAAAAACATTGCATTTCGTCCTCCTCTGGTCGGCTTTATGATGTCTTCCTTAAGGCACAAAACTCCACGAAGTAATAAAATATTGTAAGATGGAGCTAGAGATTCCCCTAATGGGAGATTCCCCCTATACTAATACGGAAAAAAAAACATCCATTGACGAACTTCCAGAGAAATTTTACCTAGCGTTCTTTCTTTAAAAGTTAGGTAAGAAAAAAGCAAGATTGCGTATCAGTATAAGAAGATATTAACGGTTTCTACTAGCCCAGCCACACTCCCCCCAGACTGATAGGGTTAACGGCCAGTGTAAAGGAGGACAGAACCTTTAATATTTCTGTGGAATGGGCCTTCTCTATACAGTTCCTCTTGAGTTCTGCCTTTCCCTATTTCAATTACAATTTTTTAAATTTTTATTGATTCTGATCAAAATCTCCTACCCAGGTCAAAAAAATATTCATAAAAACATTTTCTTAAAGTCATGACAAAATGTGCCATGTTCTCCAGATACTTTTTCTAACATTTCGGAATATTTCACGTCACCCAAAAATGTCGTCATGATTAATCATACCGTTTTTGATGTTGGCAAAATGTTCGAAGTAAAAAAATAATTTTTTGAGGAGGGCAAAAAAGAGCCAACATGAATGATCAGGTGTTTTTGTGATTTACATCGGCAATTGCCGATTTTTATAAAATGTCAATTTCACTTGCATGTTCGATTTAAAAAACAGAGGGTGAAAAACTACATTAAAAAGAGAAGTACTTATCATACATATTGTGTAGGTGTAACATTTTCTTTAAATTGCAGTCAAACTACGGGGATTGTTTTAAATAATTTTGAGTTAACGAATGCTCATTTTCTGTGGAATGGGCCTTCTCTATACAGTTCCTCTTGAGTTTTGACTTTTCCTATTCCTATTGTGTGATTTTCAATTTTTATCGATTCTGATCAAATTCTCCTACCCAGGTCAAAAATTTCTTCATAAAAACATCTTAAAGTCACGACAAAATGTGCTATGTTCTCCAGATACTTTTTCTAATATTTAAGAATATTTTCATAAGGTTTTTGATATCGGCCAAATATTCAAATTACAAAATAATTTTTTGAGGAAGGCAAAAAAGTGCCAACATGATCAGATGTTTTTTTTGTAAGTATAAGTTCTGAAAAATATAAAAATATATAAAAATATATTGGATGAAAGTACTTTTCTTCAGCTTCCCAATGATTATATCATTTTGATGAGATGTAAAAAAAAATGTTTGAAATAAAGAAACATGCTCAAAAGACTCTGTATCCATTAGTGGGGGAATTAGTTGCCAACATGTACAGCTTGTTTTATTTTGTTAGCTCTATAGTTTTATTATATTTATTAAAGTTTCAAATCTATTTGAATCGCTATAAAGCACACTACTTATAAATGGGGCAAATAAAGGCCTGTATATAACAGACCTATACTTGAACCCATGCTCTATACTCCATGTGTGCATATTCCATCACAGCTTTTGCAGTTTGGTTTGGAAGTTGGAAATTCCTGACGCAATTGCAGATGTAATTTTTATTTATGTTGGCAATGTTTTGCCGAAGCACTTCTTACATAAAAAAAGTTTTACATGCAAAGAAATATTCAATCTGTCATGCTGATGTATGTTTTTTTGCATGTAAAATTTTTTTGTTGTTGGAATAAAAGGTTTGTGATTTGTGAATCACAAATCAATTTCTTGTTCCCAAGAACCTAAATATTGTAAAACTTTTTCATGAAGCATTTTATACAAAAAAAATGATAACTTTAAAATAGTTGGACGATACGCTAGAGTTCAAGATTGAACAACAAAGAAAGAAATTCCGTAGAATGTTTTAGCTTGTTTTAAACTACGTCGTTATACGCTGACATGAAAAAAATTTTGTGAACGTAAATATAGCTTTACACTCACATGTATGAAGAAAAAATATTTCAATCGAATGAAAACATAAAAAACCATAATCGCCTGATTTAGAAGATGACATAGACAGTGATGATAACTTCAGTTTCCTATTTTATGTTCATATTTTTTATAACGTTTTGTTATTGACTGTTTATAATTCTTTTCCAACTTTCCTTTTTTTTTATTTTCCCCTACCCCATTTAATGAAGTTCATTCATTCAAAAAGGCAATGCAATGGAGAGACCGCTAAAAGTAAAAACAAATGGAATTTCGGTAAATGGTAAATGACCAAGAGTTAATGAAAAAAATATATATATATATATCTTTCATTGTTCTTTAAATCATAAAAAAAACGAGACACTTATTTATGAAAATGAAAAACGAAAAACAAAAACAAATTTTTCTTTCGATGTTCAAATAAAAGTTATTGACATTTTTGCAGTGGTAGTTTTGGTTTACTTTCGTAAGGTTTTGCAGAGAGCTGCTGAGGTAGATTTGATTTGGGTCTGCAAAATATTGCTGACGCCATTTAGCCTAAATTGTGAGGGCTGCCATCAGTAAATTATTGACGATAATTAAAGAAGAAAATAATTCTCGTTATTTTTGTTTATAGGAACAGAAATCAAGAAACAACTGTTCAGTGAGTCATTCTCAGTACTACAACCACATTCACCAACAGCTATATCAACAACCAAAGTCATCAGTAATAGCATCTTCTGAAGACTGAATGATTATTTAGCAGGGATGGCATCTTCTGACCATTGAAAAGATAGGGTGTCAATTGCAAATTTTCACATCCTCTTAGGTAAGATTTCTGTTTTTATTTAATTTTATATGCAAACTCAAGTCCTGAGCCTTAACCAATTTGTGTTAGTGAAATGTTGATCTTGAAAGAACCCAATTTGTCTTGAAATTTGTATCGAGTCTGCTTGGAGTATTACCTCACATTCCAATTACTCATGATTGATCCTTAATTTTACTCTAAAACATTCGATTATCAGTAATAATTTTAATTAATAATTTGCAAAACTACATGGCGATGACTGCTTTCACATAATTTATCAAAGGTGCATAGGTTTCATTTCAATTTAAGGTGATGTATGTTAATAATGGCAATGTATTTAGCATATGTCCCATGTGTCTGGCCCAGTCGGGAGATAGCAGCAATCGCATTTGCACGCGTCTATACACACACAAATACTTTTATGACTGAGAAATTGCACATGTAAACACAATAGGTTTTTGGCTTAATAATCCTCTTAACTTACTCGCACTTAATGATAATAATACTCAACATGACAGACACAATAGTCACGCAACAGTAATTGATTAATCTGTCCAAATAATTATTCTGAAGTGGGACTACAGAATTTTTCAAATAAATAACTTTTATCTGAAGAATCTCTGTAATGAATCTAAAAGATCTATTTTTTACATCTAATAATTAATCTAAATCTCTATCGAATTTACACATGGCCATTCAAAGTTTGAGCATGTTAGCTTTTTTTAAAAGAAAAAAGTTGAGATAAAGTTATTACAAATATTACTTCAGATTAGCAGCAATATAATTTTTTATTCCATCCTTGTGGATCCACTAAGAATTTTTATGGTGACCCTGGTGTGAAAATATTAGAAGAAATCCCAACCAGCAAAGCTATCAATGAACATGTAAAATATGATAATACTAAATTGAAATTTGAAAAGCTAAAAATAAAGTTTGAAAAAAAAAATTTACTTTTATTAATAACGATTATGTACCGTTGTTACACTTTTTAATAACTATTAGTCCACCGTTGTTACACGGATTCATCAGATTTAGATTAATTAAAAAAATGTGATTCATTTATTAATATGCTCTTAGTTTTGCAATTACTGAATTAATATTTTCATTCATTGATGTCCTAACCCATACAGCTTTATTTAGAAAAGTTAGATATGTGAAAGTTCTTTCTTATGAGAAAAGTTTAATTATTGAAGTATTCATGTAATCAAGTATAATTAAGTAAACAATTGTCAATCGCTCACACAAACGTAGCAAAGCTAGCTTTATCTATTGCACGTGGACTGCTCACATAAGTAAATGTAACGCTAGCGATTCACTGCTCACAATGGTTGATTTTCCTGACTGGGTCATAAATACGCTACTGATAATAAATAAATTTAAAAAATTACTATTATATTTTTTATTTTAGGATTAGAAATTGAAAAGCTACTGTTGATTAACTCAGTCTCACCAATTCCCACTACCCTTAACAGCTATATAAACCACAATAATTAGTATTTTCTGACCATTAAAGGATAGGGTGGGTATAGAAGATTGCCATTTCACTTGCGTAAGATTTCTTATTTTATTACTTGGTTTTATCTGCAATCTCAAGCTGTGAGCCTTGATCTGAATTCTTCCAATAACAGTAATAATGGTGCCAGTGATAAAATATAAAAAATGATTTGAGTGTTTTGTTCACGTATATGTGTTGAAAGTCTGCATAATCCTTTGCAACTTAATTAAATGAAAAGATGTCTTATTGTTGTGTTCAGTTTTCACGCATAAGCGCATGGAAACTGTTTTAAATAGACTGCCAGTTTATCTGTCTATTTATGTATCTCTTCATTAACTCAATTTCAGAAACAACAACATAACTAACATTCCCACCACCAGCTTTATAAACCACAAAAATAGCAGTAATAGGGTCTTCTTACTATTAAAAGATAGGGTGAGAATTGAAAATTGCCACCACATTTAGGTAAGATTTCTCCTTTCATTATTTGGTTTTATCTCCAAACTGAATTGCTGAACTTTGGGCAGAACATTTTCAATAATAACGATGGTAATAGGTGGTATAATGAAAGGATTTAAGTGATAGTATAAACTTCTATCTGAAATTATTCAAGTTTACAGATTGTTAATTATTTACTCCAGTAGCCATTCCCACGTTTTGTTTTGTTTACAACATCAGGGAAAACCACAATAAAAAATGTTTAAAGCAGTAAACATAGCACTGAAATACATATCCTCTCATTACATTCTTAATAATAAAATAATAATAAGATAATTCTCATGATCTTTTTCTTTTTAGAAACTTAAATCGTAAGGCTCTGGTTGATTATCTGCATCTCAAGAAAAAACCACAATACTATCATCACCACTGGCAACAAGAACAGCTTCATAAATAGCAGTGTTCTTAGCATTAAAAGATAGGTTGTTGATTGCAAATTTTCCACTCCGCTTAGGTAAGTATTTTCTTTCCATGTTTTGGTTTGACTTCACAAGAACTATAAGTGATACAATGTCACAAAACATGTAATGATTTTTTCTGCTCTAGCTAAATCAAATCTGTAGACATGTTAATTATTTATGCCCATATTCATTTGAAAGTTCCTTTGTTTTGAAGCTGATTGTGAAGTTCTATTGTCATTATTTTAGTCTTAACTATTCCGACTTTAGTTTGTGTTGCATTTACTTTGATCACACGAGATTGAGTAATTACTGTGCATTGGTTGTTACTTGTCATGTTATCAAAGTGAATAATGTCAGAGGTCAGAGGAAAATATCAGTTGTTATCACAGGATAATTTTTTAATAAAAACTATGTTATGCCAGAGTACTCTTTGCTGCAAAATCATAGCAAACCACAGAGGAAAAAATGATTAAGAAAGTTCTTTTTCATTTAAATACAAAGTTATAGTTAAGATTAAAACCATTGCAATGGATTCTCAAATGTAGTTTATGAAAAAGTCCATAGGCTTCTTATTTCCAGGGTTCAAAATGTTGCCTCAGCGTGTATGTATAAAAATAATTTTTTGAGGAAATTATTTTGAAGCCAACAATATTACTACAGTGATTGCTAAAGAATTCTTGTAATTATCGTTGCACGCATCTTGCGAGTCTAACCTCATTCCCATGCTCACCTGGTTACACAAATCTCAGATTTTCATTAATTGCAACACACTGTGTGGCAGTCCCTTGAAGATGCCGTCAAAGCTTCCATTCATTACCTTTATTCCTCAGCATTGAAAAGTCAAAAATATGCACCTAGTTTCTGACAGGACGTGTGGTAATTAAAACGCAATAAAATAAAAGGATTTAAAAATAATATAAAGCTAAACCCCTAAGTACAAATACAATTAAAACATGTCCATATCTTCTGCGTCAGAAAAATCATTTTTGATATCGGACATCGTCACACTTAGTATATCGACAATTTCTTGTATATGTTTTTGCCCTTATTCTGAATATTTTTGGGACACAGACGTTAATCTTCTAACATTTGATTGCCACATTGGGTGAATATTCATGGACTGAAGGACCTTCTCCAATGCAAACTAGGTTGTCCAGAAGATCACGGCCAAGTCTGTTTCGCCAATCTGTTTTTATGCATGTCTATTTCTATACAATCAGAAATACGTTTAAGACACTCTGTAGAATATCCTGAAACCGCTTCTATTGTGGCGTTAAAATTCTTTAACTTTATGTTTTGATAAAAGAGATTTCCTTCCTCATTAACCTCTATTTAGCTTTGTAAACGCTTTAGTAAGTCAGCTCTCTGGAGATTCCAAAGAATTGTCAATTAAAATTCTTAATTGAGCCATTGTCCACGTGAAATCTTGGATGTGGCTGCGTATTGGGCAAAACGCATCTAGATACATGCTTATGTGAATAGGATGCCATTTTTTTGTAAATCCCTCTAATTTGGCTCATTTAAAAAGTTGTTAATCAGTTTGAGCTAATGATTCTAAGTGAACCATGTAAACGCCATAATTTTTCAAAACGTATTTAAGACCCCTAAACTTATGGTCTATCCAGCGTGTACCATCAGCTTTAGGTGGCTTAGGTACTGCACAATTCATAGCCTCTGCAAATGGTCTAACTTCTCTTAAACGCTTTGGTGATTTATTATACAAGTAATGAAGTTTTAATAACATTTCATCGACGTTGGCAAAGGCTGTGTTATTAAACACATCTTTAATTGCCAACTCTTTTCGATGGTTAAAACAATGGATCACTTTTAACCTTGGTGCTTCTTCTTTAAGCTTAGCGTCGAGGCCACTATGAACATTCAAATTAACACTATCTCTGTCTACATTTAACCCACATATTCTATTTGCAAACAATGTAATTCCCAATTGGTTGAATGCTTCCTCTTTACTTTTTTTGCTCCCGTCAGCAGTAGCATTGTCCACGGACTGGACACTAAGATATTTTACTACTGGTGTACATTCATGCGAAAACAGTACTAAAAACATTTTTCAGTTCAATGTTCATGGAATCGAACTTCCGTCATTTGAGCAGGACTAATAACGAGCATTCGCTAGATCTTTCATTACTTATCCAATATAATCCATAAAAGTAGCAGGAATCATTTTTATAATGAGACTTCATACCTGGTTCTTTATTCTTTACTTGAAGTCATAATAAATCCTCATAGTCACTAAATGGACGTTCTTTCTTTGCTAAATAGTATGCAGTATTAAATTTCATATTTAGTGATATTTTATCTTTCTCATGCATTTTTTAAAAAACCTCTTCCAATTGGTGTTTTTTCAACTACGTTCTGTTAGTACCCCTCTGTGCCCACTTAACTTTTAACCGTTAAGTTTTTAGCCATTTTATGTTTTTCGCTCTCTACGTGTTTTGCTACTTTCTCAACATTAGTTGTTCTGGTCGTATCTATTTTAATGAAAAAATCGCAACCTTATTAATACGAACCTCCCAACGTTTGTAATCTTTACAGATTAGTTGGTGCAATTTACCATTTGTAATATCATAATCAAACTTACACTTGAAGTCATTCTCCCACTTTTTTTACAGTTTGAAGGTAGCACATTTTCCGCTCTTTCAGGAATTTGCCATTTCATAAATTCTTAAATTTATCTGAAATCTAATTAAATCAAAAAAGTTATCCAAAATCGTAATCCTAAGTCTGTTTAATACTTTTTATTCCAATTGAAGTTATATGTAAATTTTTGAAATATTGTAATCTTTTTTCTCACTGTTCTCCTCTAATCAACTAATCAGATGTGAAAAAACTAACAAAAATGTGGCTCTCCTCTGCAAAAGTTGTCAATGTTTAAAAACAGTACAGTGTGTCGAATGTTTATAAGAAGCGTTGCGGGAAGAACTCTTGATTAAACGCAGGTGTCCAAACGTGGTAGAATTTAAGAGAAATAAATAATAATTAATCTTCTAACTGTTTATTAATGCATATGTGTTAAGAAAAATATATTTACAAAAATGAATACGGCAGAATTTGGCGAATGAAACGATCTGCATCGGCATCGTAAATTTAGTTATAATAATAATGATCAGTGATACCCACGAAATACACAACACATGTCTTTGTATTAAACTTTCAGCTATAATTATCGTTATTTCTAAAGTTTTTAACTAGGTAATTTTTAACAGTGATTTGTTTTGTTAATTTTGTTGCAGTTTAAATTTCATGAAGTTCAAAAATCGGTTTGTGATTCAAGTCGTTATTTCGAACCATGATTTCATTTCATTTTTAACAGGATGCATATTAATAGCAGCATACTTAATAATGAAATACATATCTCACAATACATTGTTAAGAAGAAATGTTTGTTTCTAGAAGCAGAAATCGTAAAGCAACTGTTCCTTAAATAATTCTTAATGCCACCACCACCTCAACCAACAGGTACCTTCTCAGCATAGGAAGATAGGGTGCCAATTGCAAATTTTCCCATCCAATTAGGTAAGATTCCTCTATCCATTATTTGGTTTTATCTGCAAACTCAAGTTGTTAGCCTTGACTACTTTGTGCCAATGAAGCATTCATGTCAAAAGAACCCAAATTCCCTTGGAATGTTTATCAGGCCTACTTGTGGTGTTACCTCCACACTTGCAACAATCCAATTTCTCTTTGTGCTTCTTGTGATTTACTCTTAATTGCTCTCGAAAACGTGGAATTACCAGTAATAAGTCTGAAGGTTGTTAAGTTCTCTTAACTCTAGTTAATCAAGGGGTTCAATAGAATGGGTTCTTTGAGGGCAATTGTCTTCTTATTTCATTTTTAACAGGATGCATATTAATAACGGGATACTTAACATTGTAATGTCTATCTCATCAATACATTAAAAGATTTTTTTTTTCTCGAAGCAGAAATCGTAACTCAACTGTTCTTTAATCCATTCTCAATACCGCCACCGTCGCCGTCACCTACCGTCTCAGCATTGAAAGCTAGGGTGCCAATTGCAAATTTTCCTGTCCAATTAGGTAAGATTCCTCTATCCATTATTTGATTTTATGTGGAAGCTCAAGTCGTGAGCCTTCACTAGTTTGTGGCAATGAAGTGTTCATGAAGAATAAACACAATTTCCCTTGGAATGTTTATCAGGTCTGCTTGTGGTGTTACCTCCACCCTTGTAACAATCCAATTTCTCCTTGTGCTACTTGTGATTTATTCTTAATTGCTCTTTTGTAAAGGAACTATTCCTTAACTCATTCTCAATACCACTGTTGCTGCTACAAACCGCTACCTTCTCAGCATTGACAGCTAGAGTGCCAATTACAAATTTTCTGGTCCAATTACGTAAGATTCCTCTATCCATTATTTGATTTAATGTGAAAACTCAAGTAGTGAGCCTTCACTAGTTTGTGCCAATGAAGTGTTCATGTCGAATAAACACAATTTCCCTTGGAATGTTTATCAGGTCTGCTTGTGGTATTTCCTCCACCCTTGTAACAATCCAATTTCTCCTTGTGCTACTTATGATTTATTCTTAATTGTTCTCAAAAACATGGAATTGCAACTAATAAGTTTAAAGGTTGTTAAGTTCTCTCAACTCTAGTTAACGAAGGGGTTCAGTAGAATAGTTTTTTTGGGGGTCGTTGTTGGGCATTGCAGGTGGGTGTTAGCAATTTGTTGTTCTCATTGCTTTGGACTTCCCATTACTTCTCACTTAGTTTATTTAATTGCATATTAATGGGAATGTATATTTAGTATTGGAATATATATATATATATATGTTAATGACAAGAGTGTTAGAAAATTATATTTTTATTTTTAGGAGAAGAAATCGAAAAGCAACTGTTCCTTAACTCATTCTCAATACCACCACCACCTCCACCAACTGCTACCTTCTCAGCATTGAAAGCAAGGGTGCTAATTTCCTATTTTCCCATCCAATTAGGTGAGATTCCTCTACCCATTATTGGGTTTTATCTACGAAGTCAAGTCAATAGCGTTAGAAAAGTCTTGTTCTATTTTTGTTTATAGGAGAAGAAATCGAAAAGCAACTGTTTCTTAACTCATTCTCAATACCACCAACTGCTACCTTCTCAGCATTAAAACCAAGGGTGCCAATTTCCAATTTTCCCGTCCAATTAGGTGAGATTCCTCTACCCATTATTAGGTTTTATATGCAAACTGGATCACTGAGCTTTAAGCAGAACATTTGCAATAATAACTGGTATATTGAAATGATTTTAATGATGTTTTTTTTGTTTTATCTGAAATTGTTCAAGTCTGCAGATTTGTTCATTTGTTTACCCCAAAGCAGCTAGCCACGTTTTGTTTTGTTTATAAAATCAGGGAAAACCACAATAAAAAAGTGTTTAAGGAACAAACATAATGATAAAATGATAAGTTAATTCTTATTATCTTTTTCTTTTTAGAAACTAAAATCGCAAGGCTCCGTTTGATTATCTGTATCTCAAGAACAACAACAATACTATCACCACCACCATCAACAAACAACTACACTGAAAGATAGAGTTCCAATTGCATATTTCCTACTCCAATTTAGTAAGATATTTCTTTCTATTTTATTTTTATTATTAAGGTGGATCCCTGAGATTTCAGGAGAATTTTGTTTATACACTGTCTTTGTTTAGAGTTGGCTATAGTTATAAACTGTCCTGGTTGACAGATTGTATCAGTCATAGTGTTTGTGTGCATCCTTCCTCAATCGCCCAACTCTTGTCTTTACTGTGCTAACCCCTAGCAATCGCATTAAAATGTGTATCCTCTCAATCCCTTAAAATAATAATAAGAGAGTTCTCATTGTCTTTTTCTTTTTTGTAAGGCTCCTGTTCTCTGTATCTCAACAACAACAATACTCTCATCACCACTACCAACAACAAGAACAGCTACATAAATAGCAGTGTTCTTAGCATTAAAAGATAGATTGCTGATTGCAAAATTTTCTACTCTACTTAGGTAAGATTTCTCTTTCCATTCTTTGGTTTTATTGGTTATAGTTAAGATTAAAACCATGACAATGGATGCTCAGACGTAGTTTATGAAAAGGTTCATATGCTTCTTCTTTCATTTCATTTCATTTTTAACATTTCTTTATTTGTAGGAAAAGAAATCGACAAGCAACTGTTCCTCAATACCACCTCCACCAACAGCTACCTTCTCAACACTGAAAGCTAGGGTGCCAATTGCAAATTTCCCACTCCAATTAGGTAAGATTTAACCATAGCTCCCCTTTATAGGAACTTAATAAACATTGAAATACATAACCCATCAATACATATTATTGATAATTAAGAAGAATAAAATTCTCGCTATTTTTCTTCATAGCAACTGATATCGTAAAGCTCCTGTTGATCATTGTTATCCCAACATAAACAACAATACTATCATCATCAACATCAACTTCACCAGCTTCTTAAATAGCAATAATTTGCACTGATAGCGTCTTCTGACCATTGAAAGATAGAGTGACAACTGTAAATTTTTGCGTTCCGCTAAGGTGAGAAAGAAATTTTCGAAAGGAAAAGAATTCGAGAAATATTTGGTTTTGCGAATTACAATTTTTAAACATTTTCACATATAATTATTCATGTTTTTGCGGTATAAAACGATTCGTGATTTCATGTTTTAAAATCTTCGCAAAAATCGCAAAAGTTTCTGATCTTAAAGTCATGAATAATGTGAAAAAAATGGTTCTATTTTTCCTTCCAGCAGCAGAACGAAGCAGTTGACTTACTGACTCGTAACAACAACAGTACTTATCAGTGTTAGCATCTTGTGACTATTAAAAGATGGCTTCCAATTCTCAACTTGCCGTTCCACTCACGTAAGATTTCTTACTTTATAATTTACCTTTTCAGCAAACTAAAGCTTTAAGCAACAGCTTGCTTTGCTTGCTTTTGATAGCGAGTTACATTGACTCTCAAGTTTGTTGCTTTTATAAAAACGTGTACTTCATGATGGCCTGTTAGACACAAACACGAATCTGATAGTCACATGAAAATAGTGATGGAGATACTGAGAACCCTTTTTTGTATTGCCGACATTTCAAGCACCATTCACTACGTAAAGAACTACTGTCTCAGGAGCTGAAGTTTTTACCAGGCTTTATTTTTTCTCATGTTGTCAGAAGTAGATTTTTATGGGATTTCGTAAATTGAGACGAGCTGAAATTCCATATTATCTAGGAAAACGCCATGGTATTAATCCCTAAGGTTTTGCCTCCTTTTTATGGATTTTATTTTTGTTTATTTTCACATTGAGCGGTATCTGTTTTACAATTGGTTTCTTGTTTGCGTTGCTGAGTTATTATAATACGTAACTAGATGTATATTATGAGCAAAAGGATTTCTACTTACCAGCTGAATATACGTCCCTTAATTCAAACAAATACTGATGTTACTCAATTGCCATTACAAAATATTCCAATAGTTTAGAAATGCGTGACAAACATAAAAATGAAATATGAAAAGATAAAAAAGATAAAAACATAGTATTTGGAAATTTAAAACATTTGTAATTGCTATGCCATACGAACAACTGAAGAGTATGTTGTGAGCAAATATAATTTGAAATTCCAGTATCAGCATCAGCAAAATGTTGATGCAAATAAAATATTTAATAATTGAAGCAGGAAATTTAATTACATTTGTCCTTCATTCGAAATCAGGGTTCTCGTAAAGTGTATGTCAATACACAATATGATTTTTCAAAAATATGCTAAATAACAGATACTTTAAAAAATATTTTTCTACGTTTTTAAAACTTAATAGGATATTTTAAAAGCGTTCTCGAAAATATTGTGAAAACACATTATACATAGAGCAATATTCAATGAAAATTTGTTAAATATCTTACAAGCATAGGTTAAATAACCTTGAACTTTTGAAACTTTGGTGCGGAGATGCATTAGCTTTGGTTTATGGCTTAGCTATAGTCCGGAAAAGGCCGTTTGTTTATGGAGAAATAAAGTTGCAATCTATATTTATATCCTTTAAATCATTGAGTAAAAGGGTGCCAAAAACCAATATACAAAATAAGAAAAGATATAATTCGTTTCGGTTCTTAAAAAAATAACTTCACATTAAAAAAATCTGCAAGTATAAAACCAAATTTGAGGTATGGCAACTGTTTACATGATAATACTCTGGTGATACTCATATAATACATGTATAATACTCTGGTTCTTATATAATACTCAGTCCTACCCTAAGGAAAGCTCGATTAAAGTAAAACCATCCTAGCACCACAACGCTGTTCACACTAAATTGTTTCTTTGATAAAGCAGTGATGTAGATAAAAGAAACTTAAGAAAATAATTGATTTCCCTTAATGCAGTGCTTTATTGTCTTTGAGAATACATTTTTTCCACGCTTATGATGCGATTCCTTCATTCAAAACAGAAACGTTCTTCTTGAATTTTTGAACACTTGTAAACAGCTCTATTCAGGTAATAAAACACATGAAATATGCCTAGGGACAGTAAGAGAAACAAAATCGGTTGCTTTTACAGAAATCGAAAATACGAAATTAGAAAGATTTTTAATACATTACCTTAAGGGAACTAACGAAAATGCGAATTTTTAAGCCACAACAGCCTCTCGCAATCTTTTATTCCGCTTTTATCCTATTTCCGGGTCTTTTGCAATCTTCAATTCCGTTTTTCAGTCTCCTTATTGTATTTTTTATTTTTTATTTTACAGGTCAGCTTCCTCTATCGCTGATGAGGAAAGAATATATTTCGAATTACATAATTATGAGTGGAATATGGCAAATATACTACGAGATTTTATGCACAAGCAAATAACCAAAGATAAAAAAGATCTCTACAAATTGCTAAAATCGAAAGAAAAGAAACTGGAGAAGTTGAAGAAACGAGGGATAATCAGAAAGGACCAATGGGCGCTTCTCTTCCCCCACAATGGAGAGACAGATTCCGATCTATTTGACATTTCCCTAATGCTTGTACTGCTAAGGACTATATGTCAGTTAAGCACACCGGAAACGGATCTCATCGACAGATGCAATCAACTCAGAAATCAGGAAGCACACCTTGGAAAGGCCATATCACAAACTGATTACAACAGAATTCGAAGCAGCTTTGAACAGTGGTTTAAAGACATGGGAATGTCTGATGATCGGTGGAGCATTTTAAAAAACCGCATCGTTTATAACGATGTCGGCAACTTTAAATTCGGATTAAAAGAACCAATAAAAAATTTTGTTGGTAGAGAACAGGAACTAAAACAGCTACATGCCGCCCTTCAAGTTCATGATATCGTTGTTGTGAAAGGATTGTCGGGGGTAGGCAAGTCAGAATTGATAAGAAAGTTTTCTCGGAATTATGACAAACAGTATGAAAACATTCTATTTATCAATTCTGAATCTGAAGGAACCCTAGAAGATTTTTTTGTGGGTTTCGCAAAATATGTTGGGCTCATATCTGCAAATGAAACTAATCTGTCAATTAAGGCGCTCGTAGCCAAGATTTACAATTTCATCTCAACAAAAAATTGTTTGGTTGTTTTTGACAATGGAGACAAACCAGACCTTTTAAACGATTACATGCCAACATCCAATGGCATATGTAAAATAATTATAACGACACAATTCCAATTTTCTAAACGTGAGCAACTTGAATTGCTGCCGTTGGATTTAAATGAAGGGTTGCAATTCTTTAAAGGAGAACTTGGTGACGATATAAACTCTGCCGATTGCGAAAATTTGATCAACGCTCTCAGCTCGTTACCTATAGCGTTTCAATTGGCTTGTTCTTATATCAAAACCAGAAACATTAGCATTAGTGTATTCTTGAAGAATCACGAGGCCAAGTTTAACCAACTGTGGTCCAGTGTAGATCAAGACGACATGAATAAAAATACAAAAACGGTGTTAACAACATGGGAAATGGCTTTCGATCATATACGTACGGACACACTTGCAATAAGACTAATGCGGATGTTTTCCTTGATGGATGGCAAATCTATCGCTGAAGAACTTCTTGCACATTTGGAGGGTGTCGAAGAACTTCAACTAAAAGAGTCCTTGTATAACCTCAGAAAGTATTCTCTGATTGATTTAACAACTCAACCGGCAAATGGGAATAAAAGCTTCGTCATAAATATACACAATCTGGTACAACAAGTTATAAGAGACGGGTTAACCGATAACGAACAAGTATCACTTACAAATGACTTATTTCGTATGTGTGAAAACTTGATAGACACGATTGATAAGAAGGATCACCAAACTTTTGGAGACATGTGGTTGCAACATATTTTCTCATCAATAGATAAAGTTAGTTCCAAGCTCCAAACATCAGATTTAATTTACAAGGTCATACGGTGTGCAGCAGATGCCGCGGCAAACGGTGGAAAACTCAAATCAGCGACGAACTTCATAAAGCAGTGCAAGAGAATATTACCGAATGAATCACACCGTTTGACAAATATCGAAGCTATGCTGTTACAAACGAATGGAAAATACGACGACGCTATGCAAATGTACATGGCCGTGTTGAAATCACGAGAATCGGCACTGGGCCCCGATCACCCTGATACGTTGACCACGAAGCACAACATAGCAAGTTCGTTGGACTCGAAAGGGAAATTCGACGAGGCTATCGAAATGTACATGGCCGTGTTGAAATCACGAGAATCGGCACTGGGCCCCGATCACCCTGATACGTTGACCACGAAGCACAACATAGCAAGTTCGTTGACTCGAAAAGGGAAATTCGACGAGGCTATCGAAATGTACATGGCCGTGTTGAAATCCCAAGAATCGGCACTGGGCCCCGATCACCCTCATACGTTGAACACGAAGCACAACATAGCAAGTTCGTTGGACTCGAAAAGGGAAATTCGACGAGGCTATCGAAATGTACATGGCCGTGTTGAAATCACGAGAATCGGCACTGGGCCCCGATCACCCTGATACGTTGTCCACGAAGCACAACATAGCAAGTTCGTTGGACTCGAAAGGGAAATTCGACGAGGCTATCGAAATGTACATGGCCGTGTTGAAATCCCAAGAATCGGCACTGGGCCCCGATCACCCTGATACGTTGAACACGAAGCACAACATAGCAGTTTCGCTACAAAAATAAAGGGAAATTCGACGAGGCTATCGAAATGTACATGGCCGTGTTAAAATCACGAGAATCGGCACTGGGCCCCGATCACCCTCATACGTTGTCCACGAAGCACAACATAGCAAGTTCGTTGGACTCGAAAGGGAAATTCGACGAGGCTATCGAAATGTACATGGCCGTGTTGAAATCACGAGAATCGGCACTGGGCCCCGATCACCCTGATACGTTGTCCACGAAGCACAACATAGCAAATTCGTTACTGCAAAAAGGGAAATTCGACGAGGCTATCGAAATGTACATGGCCGTGTTGAAATCACGAGAATCGGCACTGGGCCCCGATCACCCTCATACGTTGAACACGAAGCACAACATAGCAAGTTCGTTGGACTCGAAAGGGAAATTCGACGAGGCTATCGAAATGTACATGGCCGTGTTGAAATCACGAGAATCGGCACTGGGCCCCGATCACCCTGATACGTTGTCCACGAAGCACAACATAGCAAGTTCGTTGGACTCGAAAGGGAAATTCGACGAGGCTATCGAAATGTACATGGCCGTGTTGAAATCCCAAGAATCGGCACTGGGCCCCGATCACCCTGATACGTTGAACACGAAGCACAACATAGCAAGTTCGTTGGACTCGAAAGGGAAATTCGACGAGGCTATCGAAATGTACATGGCCGTGTTGAAATCACGAGAATCGGCACTGGGCCCCGATCACCCTGATACGTTGTCCACGAAGCACAACATAGCAAATTCGTTACTGCAAAAAGGGAAATTCGACGAGGCTATCGAAATGTACATGGCCGTGTTGAAATCACGAGAATCGGCACTGGGCCCCGATCACCCTCATACGTTGAACACGAAGCACAACATAGCAGTTTCGCTAAAAAAGAAAGGGAAATTCGACGAGGCTATCGAAATGTACATGGCCGTGTTGAAATCCCAAGAATCGGCACTGGGCCCCGATCACCCTCATACGTTGACCACGAAGCACAACATAGCAAATTCGTTACTGCAAAAGGGGAAATTCGACGAGGCTATCGAAATGTACATGGCCGTGTTGAAATCACGAGAATCGGCACTGGGCCCCGATCACCCTCATACGTTGAACACGAAGCACAACATAGCAAGTTCGTTGGACTCGAAAGGGAAATTCGACGAGGCTATCGAAATGTACATGGCCGTGTTGAAATCACGAGAATCGGCACTGGGCCCCGATCACCCTGATACGTTGTCCACGAAGCACAACATAGCAAATTCGTTACTGCAAAAAGGGAAATTCGACGAGGCTATCGAAATGTACATGGCCGTGTTGAAATCACGAGAATCGGCACTGGGCCCCGATCACCCTCATACGTTGAACACGAAGCACAACATAGCAAATTCGTTACTGCAAAAAGGGAAATTCGACGAGGCTATCGAAATGTACATGGCCGTGTTGAAATCACGAGAATCGGCACTGGGCCCCGATCACCCTCATACGTTGAACACGAAGCACAACATAGCAGTTTCGCTAAAAAAGAAAGGGAAATTCGACGAGGCTATCGAAATGTACATGGCCGTGTTGAAATCACGAGAATCGGCACTGGGCCCCGATCACCCTCATACGTTGACCACGAAGCACAACATAGCAAGTTCGTTACTGCAAAAGGGAAATTCGACGAGGCTATCGAAATGTACATGGCCGTGTTGAAATCACGAGAATCGGCACTGGGCCCCGATCACCCTCATACGTTGATGACCGAAAAGAATTTGCGGAAATGCGAAAATGCGAAAAGAAGGGGACGTTCTTGCTGCCTACTTTAAATCTTAAATTTCTGGAAAGGTAACGGGATGTAAATGGGAATAGGACCTAATTTCGTTCATGTGCGGAAACTTTTAATGGTTTCTGTTTTATTTGAAAAGTTGTAATAAATGTATTCACAAAAATATGTGTTGAAGATATTCCATCACAACAACCAATCAACCAAAAAATAGCGTTCATAGGATGTGTTCGAAAATTATTCCGTTTTTGCGGGCGTAAAAAGGATCGCTATTTTCTTAAGGCACGAAAGCTAAAGAGTGCTGAAATATAAGGCGTCCGAAATTGAGGAAAGAAATAATGTATATATTTTAATTCCGTCATGCCAAAATCTTTATTTCTACACCTTTTAGACAAGTGTAATTGTTAATACATTTCCCCTGGATATATTTTCACGAATCAATTTGGAAGTTTGTGCATCAAATAATTTCTCTTTTCAAGATTTTATTCAGTGTTTTACGCTCATTTCTTTTAAAGTTTCCCGTTTCCCCTTGTGGTCATTGCGCCCTTCGGTGGTCAATGTAGATGTGCTATGCCGGTTCGGAGCCACTTACTGAGCATGTTGTTACGGTGGAAATTCCTGAATCATGTTTTATGTTCTGTTGAATAATCGTAAACGAAGCCACTCAGGATAGACACAGAATAAGAAAGAAACAACTTTTTAAAAAATTATGAAAGAAAAGTTAAGATGTGATTAAAAAAAATATATTCCTGCACACACGCCACAAGTAGAATCAAATATTTGGGTATAGCTGCGAAAGCTTGTAAATAATAAATTGAAGCGGTGAGTAAGTTGATGTCTTATACAATAGAGCTCAGGATAAGACATCAACTGTACGCTCGCCGCGTTTGGCTCCTGTGGCAGTCTGCTGCTGCAGGTAAAACAAAAAACCCTCTAGGGTTTCGTTATTCACTTGACCCTAGAGGGTTTCTCCTCCAAAAAGCAGGAGTTTTGCAGCATTTTTCAATAATATATTTTTAATATAATATATTTCAATAATATATTTGCTATTTTGCTATTCTCCCTGGATTTAGAATAATAGAAGACACTTGTAAGCAACATGTTATGTGATATGTTATATCACATGACTTTTTTGATATTGTACAAATAGAGAAGAGAACGTTCAGTTTGCATGTTCTAACAACTATTACAATCGCATGTATAATGTTGATGGTGCTGACAACTAATGTATGTTTCGGCGAAGTAAAGTATAAAAGGAAATGTTCAGAAAATGCTAAAAAATTAGCGTTTTCGTGTATTATTTAAAGTTGTGTAGGCTGACTGAATGATTTATTGTCTTTAAGAAGTTCTGCATGGCCGAGTGGTTTAAGGTGTTGAATTCCTTTTCGAGAACTTGGTGGTTCAAATCCGTTGAGAGATTATTTTCAATTTTTTGCAGAATATGACGAAAAAGTAATTGTAAGGTACACTAAACCTGATTAAAGTCATGAGTGCATGCATTTACGCAAAAGCGAAATTTGAAATAATCCGCTATTGGATTCGAACCAGCATTGATGCATTTCACAATATTTTACAATACCGCTTACTGTATTTCTTGAATAAGCGCCCTCCCTTTTGCCGATACATTTAATCTGATGTGCAATTGTGGGCTTCCTGAAATTGAGTCAACTTCCCATTTCCCCTTACTCTGTCTTTTTTATTCAGATCTCAGAAATATCCTCCTTGACAGAATTCTTGCGGTATAGGGGGATACTTCAGATCTGACGAATGAACGTAAGGTATCTTTACTTCTTTATGGTGATGAAAATGTTAGTTTCGATATTAATCGATCTGAAGGCTACTATTTCGCATCTTAAGTTGTCTGGGAGATTTGATCTCTTTTCCTGAAAGTTCGATACCGAAAGTTTCTGATCCATTAATTTCATGAATTGAGATAAACACACTTTTCCACAGGAATTTAATTTTGTGAATTTCACAAATAATTAGTCTCCATAAGAGTCATCAGTACATGCATTTACGCAAATGCAAAATTTGAAAATATTCCGCTATCGGATTCGAACCAGGAATTGATGCAATGACATATTTTCACAATATCGCCTACTGTATTCTCTTGAATAATCGCCCCTGCTGGAATTGCCCCGGGTTATTCAAAGAAATACGGTATTGCTTTCAGAAATATCCTATGGAATTGTGCACATAGATAAAGGTTTAGGGCCCAGATTCTTCGTGAAGCCTTATGCTCTACCCCGAGCACAGTTTACTATTAATTAAAACTTAAGTGTAAATTAAGTCATTTGCATGTTTTTCTTTTATACATTCTCTTCATGACCTTACCCCTTCCTCCAATTTCGCCTAGGTTCTAGATCCGCCTCTGAGAACATATTTGGCGATATCTTACTTAATCTCGTTGAGTCTTGTTATGGTTATCAACCTCGAAACCAAGGCCGTTTCTCTCTTTTTATATGAAGAATAAGTGATGATACTCATTGCTTTACTAATATCATCACGAATTTTTAATAATAGAGTACATGTGGAATGTATGAATCCTGATATCGTAGATTTGTATATACACTTATCTTCAATATAAGTACAGATTTGTTTAGCGATTAACCTTTCAAAAACTTTTGAAAATCCTGGTAATAATGAAACTGGTACGGGACTGGTCAGGGGAGGTCGAATTTTCAGGATTGAACTAACTTTTGCTACTTTCCACTGGTTAATAATAAATGTTAAAGGTGATACTAAATTTGATAAAACTGGATTCAGATATTTACCTGGCAGGTTAATCTCTTTAAACAAGTCCTTTAAACACGTCCTACGGATGTCCTGAGGACATCCTCTACAATTTCTCCAGTGGACATCCTCAAGAAGTCCAAAAACAGTGTCCGTCTTAACAGGACGTCCTCTGTTGAGTACATAATGTAATACCGGGTGACGCATCTTGGTGACATCCCATGTTGGCCACCGCAGGACGTCGTCCAGAGGTCCAAACATATGATCACGAGAACAGGTTGAAAGAAATTCTCTGATCAATGATTTACCAGACATCTTTACATCAAAAAGGAAGCTTTACTTACAAGGAAAGAAAAAAGACTGATAATTAATTTCACAAAATATTTTTACAATAAATCCACGAGTTCATTTATGTAATTTCTAGCACAATTGTTACTTGTGCCCCATGACGCAAGGTCAGCAGGAATAGTATTTTGATGGTCTTCCTCATTTTCATGAGATTCTGCAATATAACGTATGTGAACTAAATTAATATCATCTTCAGAATCTGCGATAATAGCAACTAGTTCGTTGGTTTTGCTCAAAATTTGATCAGGTCGATCTTCTTAAAAAACAATGCAGTGGCTCTTGCAGCTCTTTTCCGGTAACGCCTTATATAATCCGCAGACATTTTTCTAAAACACAAATTGAAAGGCAACTTTAAAGAATTTCAACGGCTTTAAAGAAATGTTTCTATTTTAATCGTTGCAAGTCATCTATCGCCCACCATATAAAACAGTTAAAAAAATACAAATACACTCAAATGATAACTGTTTTGTGTTGTAGGGATATTTAAGGATCAGAACTTTCCACGTATACAAATTCAAAACATGAAATAAACAAATATAAATAAACAAACAAATAACCTCTTCAATCTGTGGATTTTAACAGGTCAATTTTTCATATCCGGAAATTCCACTAAAAATGAATAAATGAATAGATAACAAAATAGAGCTTTGTTGTTAGACAACGTTGTTATGAATATGTATAGTTTGCTGATAGGGCTTCAGAAGCTTTAACAGCAAAGAAGTTCTTTATATGAGTGACATCGAAACTAATATATTGGATATACACCATTCCAGATATTTTAACTGAATTAATGAGAGCTATTTAATACTTTTCATTTGCTACGAGAATTCATTGATTTACTATAACAACACTACGATAATAGAGAATTTGCCAACAATATTTTTCTTTTGAACAAAAAAATTCATCTTGTTCATCGAGAATAGACAATATTTTCTGGCACGCTTCACAAGTAAAACAATTTGAACAAAATTCTTTGCGACATCAGATCTGTGTCTGGAATAAAAGTTATTAAATCATTATTCTTCGATCGATTACCTTTTTTGAAGAAAAGTTAATCAACCCTAACTTAAAATATAACAAGAGGCCCTGGGGCCTGAAGGTTGTTATTACTGAAGGTTGATATAAGGCAGTTGGGCATACCAAAAAAGTAGTACACATTACGAAGGACCCTATAACTAGAACACTTCATATAACATTCTGCGTGTATTTACTAAATTTCACACTCTTTCTCCTGCGGGGGCAAGAAGTACATTTTAGAAAGAAAATTTGGGCCAAACAAGGAATTCTATTCTGATATCCTTTATAACTGTCGATTTTCAACCTGAAGTCCTTATACTGGAGTATTGAATACAATTTTTCATCATGTATTATGAACTCAATCTATTCTAAAAAAATGTTTACAATAGTACAATGTAACATAATATGTGCCAAAGTAAAAACTGAAGAATATATGAAGAAAACTGAAGAATATATACTTCTCACGTGACAAAGATAGCTGAGCAATGGAAATCATTTTTTGGAAATATCTGAAAGTAAAAAATCTGGTCAAGTTCAGATAAGGCCGACAAGTTCAAAGACTTCAGACAAGTCCAGGTAATTCTGACAAGGTCAAGTTTTGAGGAGTTCTGGCAGCAGATAATCTGAAAAAACAACGAAAATTGATTAATATAAAAAGAAATACTGCAATAACCCATATTTTGATAGTGTTCCAAAAGTTAATGGGCAAAAATTCACAAATTTTAGGTCAAAAAGAAGTGTCATAGGAATATTCGGCTTAGTTGCAGTTCACTCCTGGAATGATTATTTTTCCCTGCAAAAATGAGTCATAATGAATCATTCTTTGGAACCATTACAGGTCGATAGTCCCGGGAGCGAACTGCTAAAGCCAAATATTCTTTAACTGCTATTTTAGGATCACAAAGTGCATACCATAAGCTGATTTTCAAAAAACCTTTAAACCTTTGGTTAACTTGCGAAAGTTTATATTCATGAAAAAACTTTGGATTAACATCCTAATTTTTGAGGTCATGTGTCTGTTTTGATATGTGATGTCTTAAAAACCAAATAAAGTGTTGGGTACAAGGTTGTTAAGTTCCATAAATTGCTATAAAGTTATTCATGAAAGTTATTCTCCTGAAAGTTCAATGCCTGAAAGTTTCTGATCCATAGTAGCAGTTTTTGTCCAAATTTAATTTGGTGAATTGAGATAAAATAAACTTTTCCCAGGAAATAATTTCACAAATAATTAGTCTTCATATTTTTTTTAAAAGTAAATATTACCATGCATATGTTGACAGACATTGAGGCAAAAAGTATTCTTTCCTTTCACAAGAATTTAATTTTGAGAATACATGAAATCCATTTTTTCCAGTGAAATTTTCTTACCAATTTAAAGTATATATTTGGTATTATACAGTAAAGCCTGAAAGGAATTTACGCACCTGTGAAAGAATGAATTTTTACATAAAAATGCAAAAGAATTGTAAAGTCTGTTACATAAAGTCATTGTCTTCAACACGATTTGATAGGGAAAGCTAATAATCTATCGTAGAAATGTAAAGTTTCTTTCTTTCTTTTGGATCATTTTTATCAAAATAAAATGATAAAAAGTCTTTTATTCTCGGATTTGCTATGACGAAGTTCAATAGAAACTCCATCATCACAGTGTCATATTTTTGTGGGTGAAATTTATAAGAGCATTTAAGGAAAAAATTGAATTTTTAGTGCATAAACAAATCGGTTAATACACCGATAGTGTCAAAACAACAAGAACCTTCAAAAAAAAAGAAGAAAAGATTGGCGGCTTACGCTCCTTCACAAGAAAGAGATTACCCAATATCAAGTTTCATATCAAAACAATTATTTTCTTTGATTTTTTGACCGTATATATTAGTCCAAAATGTGTGTAGGAGCGCTGCTGTTTATTTAAGTCAAATTATTCATCATTATGTATTTTCATCAACAGGGAATTTGTGAAATTTTAAGTGAGGCACACACTAAAAGGCCACAAAAAAGGGGAGAGTAGGGACAGAATAGGAGGGAATAAAAATCGAAAGTGGGATCGAACAGTTTCTCACAAAATCGATGTCATTATAAAAAAAGCAGTAAGAATTTTCTAACCTTGAGTGCTGGAGATTACGCGGCTGGTAATATTTCATTATTTTGTTTACTGTGTCGTTCTCTGGAACACAAATTAGGATTGCACGTTTTCTGCATTTTAGGCCACACTCACAATAATTAAATTACTTGATATAAATTGTAGTGTACCATTCATACATTAACCACGGTTTATGCACAGCCTCTATTCCAATGTTTTGCGGAATCAGCCTACAACCGAGGACACAAAATCTTGGAGTTACGGACGGACGTACAAACGCAAATGAAAGATCAACTGCTATTGGGCTGACCAATTACCCGAATAGTGAAATTTCCATGTCCTATTTACATTTAGATTGCTGCATTTTTTTAAATTTCTGATTAAAGACCGTACTAAGGCTGAGAATTGATTATGACAAATATTGTATTTATTCCAAGAGACTTTTGAAAATTTCTTAGCGACTTTCTTAGCGATCGCTTGAACACAAAAGTATTATGATTTCTTTATATCGTAAGCACATGATTAACAAGTGGTCGGCCTTTAAGTGGGATTTTCGCTTTAAAAAATAGTAGGGGTAAGTAGCGTACCACAGAGCATTATGTTATGAATTCCAAATTAGAAGTCATGTGGACGTCCTATTATTGAAGTCCTCAGGATGTGTGTGTTGGGGCGTCCATATTACGGCCATTGTGAAACTGTTTAAAGACGCCTTAATTGGAACATCTTGGAGACACCCTTCGGGAAACATCCAGAAGACTAGGGCTTTACCTTCCGTTCTTAGGACGCCTGCCTTTGGTCTGGGACGGTAGTAGTCCTGTGCCTGCTCTCAACATTTTCGGCTTGTATTTCGATCCAGAAATGTTTCATGCCTTTGTCGAATGATGTGATATAATTTCTCACTTTTCCTTTTATGTTCTCCTTAATGTCAACACCGCCACCTCGTTTGTTTTTACGATTGTTATAGTACATGGTATATCCTGGTATATCGACATATTTCTGTAGATCTTTGTTCTCTGTTCACCAAGTCTCTGATAAAGTTAACACATCAAAGCTGTACGTGTTAACCACCACCTCGAATTTAGGAAAACTGGATACCATTGATTGTGTATTTAAGTGAAGAACCTTGAGCAGATGTTGGTTTGCATCAAGTTCTGTTTGGTAGTGATCGGTGACGTCCCTCCAATATTAATCGATGCTATTTGAGGAGACATGAATTAAATGATCTTGCTCACGATTACCTATTGTGACCATGTATGGCACCAGCTTTGCGAATGTATAAACCATTGAAAACCACTGATCCCATATGTAGACTTAAACAGTAATTAATAGCAACGTGAAAAGATTGAGAATTAAGGTGTGCTATTTTGGAGTGGTTCTGTCTGGTTTGAAGGTTGATTTCTATTTCAGGGTTATCGATCTCATTAAGTGACCCATCTAAATGTTTTTGCTTATGAAACGGCATTTAAGATAAAGTGTACTGATGACAAATCCAGTGTGTGATAGTCTGATACTTTGTACCTACTTTTAGTTGCAAGCATTTAACATGGGCAGATTGCATGCATGTTGTACATTGATGCTTTTTGGCATTACTTCTAATGGTTTTATTGCATAGTTGACAAGATGGTGGTTTGGTGCGAGGACCAGGATTTAATGCTACCAGACAGAATAGACTATTAGACACCAAGACCATATATCATGCGTACGGAAGCTGTTTGCACTTACATTTGATGAAATATACGTGTACGTACAACTTACGTGCAACTTACTTACGTACTGTCTTCCGATATAATAATGGCGACGAGCTTGACGATACAAAATTTCCCTTCCTTTCCTTGACGAAAGAGAAATGTATAATTTTGTTGGTATACTTTCTTGTTGCAATGAACATAAGCAATGATGTGAGAAAACGGCAGCTTCGAGTTACGAGCACTCAAAATATGCTCCCACTCAAAAGCTCAAATGATGACGATTTTTCGTTTCCGATTGTCACGATCTGTTTTCTGAAAAATAGATAATCAGTGAACCAGTCTAAAGCATTAGCGGTGATACCGTACGATTCAAGCTTTTTCAAAATTAGCCCGTGGCTGATAGTGTCAAAGGCTTTTCTTAAATCTAAGAATAAAGCACCAGTCAGTTTTCCCTCGTTACCATTGCTTCGTATCTCATCTACAAACAAGGTTGTCGCGATGACAGTACTGCGGTTTCTTCGATACCCAAACTGGAATTTGTTCAAAAGATTGTTATTTTCAAAGAATTCGATCACCTGTGAGTGGACCGCCTTCTCTAACACTTTTGATAATATTGGCAATACGGAGATTGGTCTATAATTCTCAACGTTTGATGTGTCACCTGTTTTGTAGACTGGCACAATCTTGCCGATTTTCCAAGTCGCTGGAACAGTGTTTGTTGAGAGTGAACAATTCACGATGTAGTGTAACGGAGTTGCGATTTCGTCTGCGCAGTCTCTTAACAATCTAGCTGGTAGTTCGTCAACACCAGTTGCTTTTCTCTTTTTAAGCTGTTTGAGGAACTTTTTAATGAACAAGATCGATACATACTTGAATTTGAAAACTTCTTGTGTTCGTTTGAAAACAGATAGAGGAGGTTGCCATATACAATCTTTTAGTTTGAATGAAACTTTCTTGAGATTTGACACTACCGAGGAAAAGTAAAGTCTGAAATTTTGGGCTCTGCTACTGTTGGATGTTTTTCCATGTAAAATATCTTTCTGACTTTTACTCTTAGTCGGTAAAATCTTTTTGACTACTTTCCAGAAAGACCTTGGGTTGTGAGTGTTATCATTAATAAGTTCCCGTGTAAAAGTAGCTTTAGATTTCCTTGTCATGATATTGCACTGATTTCTTGATTTACGATAATTTTCCCAATCACCAGCTTTGTTGGATTTCCTTGCTTTCCGTAAAAGTCGATCTCTTTCATTCATTGACGTTTTGATATTGTCCGTGATCCATTCACTTGGCTTGCTTTTTGTACGCTTGTTTATGATGGGTGCGTGTTTATCAAATATACTTTTCACGATAAAGTTGAAAATGTTTAGCGCATCATTTACGTTGGGAGCTGTTATGACAGAATTCCAATTTACATTTTTAAAATCAGATTTCATTTGTTCAGGATCATATGTTCTATAATTTCTACGCCTCACGGTTTTCATTGGAAATTTTCTATTGTTAAGTTTTCTGACACATGCTACTAGGTCGTGGTCACTTAAACTTGTTGCTATAACATCACTATTGACTATGTTCTCGGGCGGTTAGTTGCTATTATATCAATAAGGGTTTTTGATTGTTCTGTAATGCGTGTTGGTTTGTTTATTATCTGTGTAAAACCATTACGACTGATAATTGATTTGACGTCAGGATTGTCATTTCGTTTTAAGTAATCTGTGTTCATGTCACGCAGGATTATTGTTTCTTTTGATTCCGAACAATACGATATTAACGACTGTTCAAACAGTTCATTGAAACTTTTGTGTAAATATTTCGAGGTGTTTGGAGGTCTCTAATAGGTTGATAAGAGAATGTTTTTTGAGTTGTTAATAACAATTTCGATAACAATATTTTCAAGATCCGAATTCTCTAGATCAAAACGTCGAATATAATTCAAAGTTTCTCTAATATACATTGCAACTCCTCCCCCAATTCCTTTTGAACGATTACGACTTTCAAAATTATAACCGGGTATAGCATATAGATTATCAACATCTTCTGACATTTTAATATGAGTTTCAGATAATGTTAGAACGTCAATATTTGGATGCGATGTTAATAATACCTCAATTTCAGCAACTTTTGAGAGCAATCCACAAATATTCTGGTGAACTACTTTTAATCCTTTTGTATTTAACAAATCTTTAAAGGGATCTTCTTTATTCACAACTATAGTAGCTTCTAAATTGCCACCAATAAACAATAATAAACCTAGAATCAAGAGCATGACCGTTCGGGCCGCCATGTTGAACGTCAACAACCATGTTGAACGAATGTCAAGCACGTTAATACGTTTTTCCGCAATTGCTCTCTGTCTCTCTGTCATTTGTTATAGGTAGATAACTTTTCATCATTGTAGGTTGCAAATGCGGAACGGGTTATTCCTTGGCCTTGGGATTCTTTACCATCCTTGGTACTGCACTTAGTCATTGCATCCTTACACTTTGTTAACAACTCCATTTTCTTCTCTGCAATTGTCTTAAGTTTTTGCCTTGATACGTGGTCTGCATACTCGGTCTCGTCTAGATCGTCATCATTAGGTTGTTTTAGAGTGTTCTTGCTGTTGGATGCTCTCATAACTGGCTGTAAAAATGCCAAACTTTGGTAATGTGCCCAGTTGCTCACATAAAGGTCGTCGGTACTTTGGCCACTTTTCGTCTTGTTTACCTTTGCCATTTCACGTCCCAGTTGGGCTCTTAATTCATTGATTTTGCTTTTAATCGAAGCAATATTGCATTGAAACATATCAGCAATTTCATTATAGGTAATGTCTTTGACATCACGTTTTGAGTAATCTTTGTTGAAGACGTCCCAGAGGCATGGTCTTTCCTCTAACATTTCTATGAGAAGCGAAACTTCATTATCCAACCAATCTTTAGCACCCTTACTCGCTGCTTTATCTTTTTTCGCTTTTGCTGCTTCCTTCTGTGCTTCTTTTATATTGTCATCTGGAACCTTTTTTAAATGTATTCTCCTATAAAAACGTTTCCTAAACACGAGATTTCCTATTTAGTAAACTGTCCTTAAAAACGTGTTGGGATCATCCCGTGTGGAAAACTTGGACAGCATCAAGTTTCTGATAACTTACAATAATACCTGAAATTCATGGCAATTTCAAATGTATGCAAAAGACTGTGAAACTTTTCATTTCGTGAGGTTGAAATTTTCATAAAGGGATTAAACAATTAGGATAAACTACCAACCCTTTCTTTTTAACAGAAATCAAGATTCTTGTGCTGGTAAATCACAAATTACACCTTTTAGTAATACATTTAAAAAACGAGTTTACTCCTGGCAGCTTATTGGAAGTATTCAGATTTTTCAAGTACTTGTTGCAAATAATACAAATGTATACGTAAATACACTAGACTCTCTAACGAATCCGGTGATTTAACAAACTTTTCGATTTAACAAACAAAATTTAAAAACTTTCTGTATTCAGTTTTTGCAAAATACAAATAGTAAGGACCTCATATTGCTTATGAAATCACATTTTGAAATTGTTTGTGAGCTTGGAGTTTCGCTTTTGCTCTTGCTTTGTGTTAACATTTATTTTCTTCACAAGGATACATTTAAGTTCTTTATATCTGATGTTCTTTTTCTTTCCACAAACCAGTACTTTAATGGTGCATTGACTTCATTGCATTGAGGGGAATGCTTAAGTATTCACAATGATATTCTTGTTGACATGACAACATACATTTTTTAGAAAAAATGGTCCTTTTTCCTTTTCGTTCATGTTCTGCAATAAGCGATCTTCTAGCAAGTTTAGATCTAAAATATCGATTTCTTTGCTATCATTTTAATTTCTACATATCGACTTTCATATTGAACATTTCTATCAAATTCATCTATGTAGGTAGTGAAAATAACCCCTGCAAGTCTATTCTTTTTATTGAATTAAGTTAAAGTTTTTTTATCAACTTTGGATATCTATCAGTGATTGGTTGGCAGAGATTACTTCTATGAGAATCAAATCATAGTGATTAGAAAACAATTGTGACAGGATGTCGAATTGTAGGAATAGGTATTAAAATTTATTTGCTTACCGTACTTATCTGACAGAGCGAACTGACTTGAATGAGCACCCATTCTGAAGGGCCAAAAATTAAATGGATGCTCCCTTAACGCTGAATCCACTAAACTCTGAATCAAAAAGATCATTTATATTCTTAAATGAGCCCCAAAAATTAAATGAACGAATCCATGAAAAATATTTTTTCGCGGGAATTTAATTTCGCATATCAAATAATGATCATTTGCCGGTATTGCTAAACAAAGGAATGACCCAGAATCTAGTGTCTCTGGCATATTCCGCATAATAGTCATACTGTTCATTTGCTAATAAAGAAAGACAGAGACCATCTAAAATTGACAATAACATTTCTAACGGCTTTCGTAATAAAACCAAACGTTGTTGAACAAGAATAGACCTTCCCCTAACTGTGCCTGTATATTATATATGCACGACCTATAAACCAACCGTTTTTATTAAAACATTATTGCAACAAATCTCTGGGACCATCAAATGAAATATATAAACATAAAAGATATACTGCATGACCGGTAGTGGACCATTCAAACATTTTTGTCATTCTTTAGAAGAAAAATAATTGGAATTGAAAAATTGGCAAGTAAGTTAACTGCCAGTCATTAATGTTAAAAGAAAACAAAAAAAAGACTGCCGGCCTTGCAGCAGGCGCAGCACTAACAAGGTGTCTTCATGTACTTGTGTACAGTGCGGCAATACACCTTATCGGAAAGCTGCGTTTATGAGAAAGTAATCGTTAACTCTCTGTCGTAGAGGTCATAGGTAAAAAATATTTTTAAAAGAGCTTTGACCGAGACGAAAATAGAAAATGCGAAATGGAAATGGGATAAGAAAATCTTAAGTTAATTTGATCACAAAATATGCCGAATGGAGAAGTTTTTGCACATCAAAACAGTTTTTATTAAGAAAAATACATTTTCACAGTGGAAACCTTCATAAAACATACTTATTATTTTCCAAACCACTGTGAAGGAGCACACATTTTTCAGAGATTCCGATAAGGTGCATTATACAAAACTTTCTTCCGGGTGTCAAAAAAGATCTATTTACTATATGAAAGCTTAGGAAAGCTAAATGAGTTCCCTTTTTTCCAAAGAAGGGTAATGCACATGGAGGCGGGAGAGCTCTCTATCAAAAGAATATCTAAACAAACAACTAAAGAAGCAAAAGAAGAAACTAGATGAATGAAATAATACAGTGACCGCATAACATCAACTAATCAAAATAAAAACAGAAAGTTATGATGATGGAAGCGCGGAAATTATATTTTGAAGACTACTAATGTGAGCACTAGTTTCAGTTTTTTTGAAAAATTATCAACTTTGCAATATTTGTCATAAATGAAACAAATTAACAAAATGCAAAGGATGTTAAAATACATATAGTAAAAACATAACATCAATAATAGTTATGCAAACATACGCATTCTAACGGTCTGCAAATTACATGGATTATTTCCTAGTCTGCGATAGAAATGCGTAGAGCGTCGGACTAAAACCCCAATACTCGCCGCGCCTTCTCCCCGACTATTTTAAACACGATTTCCACCAACGTTGCAATCGTGAATTACTTTTGATTCATTAATTTCTGAATATTCGTGGATCACTTTCAGGTCGCTGTCCTCGTTCCCGTAGCAGTTACGTAAACTCCCTGTTGAAGGAAGCGACATAGCTCTGGTGGGGTCGGGGTGCTTAATAGAGAAAATACGGTCATTAAAAAGGGCGAACATAAAGTTGCAGGCGGTTTCCAAAAAAAAAAATATTTCATTCAGATCTTTTTTATTTTTTACAACATCAGTTTGTTTTTCGTTTTGTTGCTCTCTCTCTTCCAAATTCAAGCATAACTTAAATCCGAAGCATGATCCCATACACTGAAGTTCTACGATATTAGTATCAACATATTTATTCAATTATTTTTCTATTTCGGTCTTGTTTATGTGTCAATTAGGTGGTGGATTCAGAGGAAAATTGTGGAGGAGCACATTAAGAAAATTTATATTTTCAGTCTGTTTCATGAGCTTATTTTGTGCGTTTTTCTATGCTTTATTAGGGTGTTTAAAGCGGGATGTCTACTTCAAAAAATAATACGCGTATCAGCCCGTACCGATCATAGAACATGCGCATTGATTGTAATTTGGAAATACGCGTATCAATAATTCTCTTCGCGTACCAAAAAATAAAGTTGAATTGGATTCAACTTTTTTTGCAATACACGTATCACTGAAAAAGGTAACCAGCTAAGTTACTAAAATTCTGTAACGTCTGCAGTTTTGCATGAATATTCTGTAAAATAATACGAACACATTTTTTGAATGGATATTAATACGCCTATTGTATCGAACGTGCCGTACCGTATTCTGTGCTGGTACGCTATCAAAAAAGTGAAGTGGAAATCCCGCTTAATAAGCGTTATGTACAGGAGTTTCGAAAGCATAGAAGGATGTTATTTGATTGGTTGGTAATAAACGAACGTGATGTGATTGGTTAGTTATACCTACCGGATATCCCGCTTAAGAAAGTAAGACTGCAACGAGGACGACAACGTGTGAATGAAACAAAACCTTTGTTTTCATTTTCCATTATGTTTGTTAGCATTTTCTTATGGAGCCCAGCAGCGGAAATTCTCAAAACAACGTTCAAATAATATTTTAAGGTTCTAATGAATGTGAGAGAATACGTCCGATGTTTGCTTCCCAAGTTCTGTTGTTTTTTTTCTTTCTTCTATTTTTCTACTTCTATGATAAATTTAATTAGTCCTTGTTTCTTGTTATGAATCAAATGCGAACATTTCGAAACTGGTAACGAAAAAAGGAAAGGAAAACCTTTTACATATTACACAATCTATCATGTCTTCGTTGTCAGCAGGTCTTGAAAACATACGTTTCACCTTGTTTAAAGAACGTGAAATTTCAAAAGAAGTAAAAAGAAACTGGAAAATATAGTCAAAAACATTTACCTAAGCTTTTTAGAGAAGGCATAATGACAAGGCATAAGATTCTCTCAGAATTCTCTCAGAATTGCTTACATCTCCACAGTTTTTCCTTGTCTATGTTTTTACATTTTGTAAACACTTTTACATTTCATTGTTTCGTGATTAAAAATGGTTATGATCACGTGTGTGTAAACAGAATTGCACTGAAACACATAGATAAAATCAATCAACTAAAATTTTTTAACTTGTGCTGCAACTACCACCAACAATATTAATAGCCTTGTGGAGGAGTGTCGAAATGATTAAAATACAGAGAGAAAACAATCGTGTTGCACTCCTCCTGTGTGTGTTATAGTTCAACACATTTGAGAATCAATTTCCGAAATTTCCGAAATTGCAACCACGAAATAAACGTCACCCCCTTTTAAACGCCACCCTCTAACAAATGCGGGAACACTCAAAATCTGAAGTGAGGAAATGCAGTATAATTCTTGAAATTTTGGGAAAACAGACACTTGAATATCCGCATGGAAGAGATTGTAAAAAGCAATTTATTTCAATAACAAAATTTACATCAAAATTCGTTCTTTTACACCCAAACTAGAGTAACGTTAAGTAACGTAACGATAACACAAGTGGGGGGAGGGACTTTGCGCGGACTAAATGTTTAGATATAACGGGATCTCAGCAAGGTGGGCTCGTTTCTCGTGATCGTACATCAACAACATTAAAAAACACAAGTTCACAAGACTTGCTTAAGATCGTCATTTCCGATAATGTAGCCCTAATTCGGACGAAATTGACACTGTGGAATCTCTATTGACCGGACACCATTGATGCATGAAGCTGTCAACTTTATAGAGACTTTGCCTATGAGAATTTGACTGTAAATCCATCTGTACATGGAGTATGTGTCCGTTATACGGAGATGTCCGCTTTATAGGGTGTACGCTTTACCGAGATTCCCCTGATATGACTAGTCTTCGTTTAGATTGTGCAAATAGCCTGGCATTTGAAGAGTAGATACCTGAACCAGAGGACGCCGTGCATTTTTGAAGATTTTGTCCGCTGGGCAGGGACGAAGAAAGTTGTATATTAGTATTTTAGGATTCTGTTGAACAGAATAAAAAGTATCAAAGCCACTTTTTACATTTGGAATCCTCAACAACTATTTCGTTTACAAAGCGAACATTTTTAACAAATAATAGACCTTTCCCAAAATGTTTAAACACTGTGTTATGGCCTAATCAATAAGTTTAAACGCTGTGGTATGGTCTAGTGAACTGTTTAAACGCTGTGTTATGGCCTAATCAACAAGTTTTGCCTCGTTTTCATTATCATAAATTACTATTAACTATTCCAACAGGAAATAGGAATAATAATTGACCTTCAGTGGCTAAGCGGGACAATTTCTTCCATATAACGAGTCCCCAAGTGATAAAGATATGACATCAGTCAAGCAATAAAATGCATAGAAACGAGCGGAAACCTTTTCATTTCCTGACCTTTTCATTTCCTTTTTTTTACATAGTGAGTCTTGTCTTTTTTAGGTGGGACGTCCCAGTTGGTATTAAAGGGATCTTACCATCTAAAATGAAATTAAGTTCCCCTTTTAAAAGTTTTAAAAGTTCGATGACATGATTTAAAAACACAGGCTATTGAAGGTTTCATACTGCTAGTATATTTCAGTTCAAATTTGATATATATCTGGTATTCTTTTTCAAAATAACTTTCTACATATGGTGCTCAGGAATAAATAAACGTCCTATTTTTGATGGTTCTTCTACGAACGGAATTTTGACAAAAAATTTGGAGATAACGAATAAAAAGCGCTCTAGGGACTTCGAAAATGATTCGACATAACGAATAATTCGAGATAGCGGAACAATTTGTAAGTTGCCAGACTTTCAATAGGGAGTTTTAGCAACTACGATGAACTGGAACGTGAGCGAAACAAAAGAATTGTTTTCCATGTGGATTTTCCATGAAAGATCTTCTACTTCAAATTCCACTATTGGGAAATCTTTATTACCTAATTACATCATGAAAAATTGTGTTTTGAAGTCCGTCCTGGAAACAAAGACGAGAGAACATTAATAAATTTTGTTTCATTGGTTTTCATCCGATTTACTACGTTTCTTGTTTTTTCTCAATTCATCAATCACATGTTTAGTTATGCCAAGTAAGTTCTTCAAACATTCACTGCCTTCCCATGTTTTATTAATATTCGCAAGAGAAACAAGGCTTTTGGTTCACTCACGTCGTCATTATCGTCGTGGTTGTTAAACCTCCCTAATACTGAAGGGAGACTCGTTACATTGTGTTTTAAAGAAGTCGCAAATGAACCTTTTTGTTCGGACGAAAATGACATAACTACAACTCGTTATTTTGGAAGGAAATATCAAAGAGAAGCCACTGCTACTAGATATTTGCGATGACTTTATGGGCAAAAATGTTAATTTCCTCTTTCTGAAATTTTTGTAGCACCACATTGTCTAAAAAAATGCAACTTTTTTCAGGGGGAAATTTTGAAAAATTTTCCTTGAAAAATGTAACAAATTACGATTTTTTCAACAGGAAATCTATTGTAAAACATAATTTTATAACGACGTAGCTGGATTCTCTTTATTGAGTAAATAAGCTTAGTAAACATAGGAAAAATTATATTAATGAAGTACAAAATGATTGATAGTTTTTTTTTCTTCGTTAAAAAGGAGATTTAAAAAATGAAGAGATTAATATTATACATAATTCATGGAATAAAACATTAATTATATTTAGCACACATACAGGTGAAATAAACAATCATTACATCCAGCGTAGTATGAAAGACGAAAATAATACATGCTCTTAGACACTCATGCTCTCTTCTATAGCGAGCTCTAACAATTTGAAAGCACTTCGTTCTTTGGTGGAAAGTTCTCTTAATTTCGCTTGCTTAAAGAAGGTTAGGTTGGATAGATATCTCCTTCTTTCAAACTTTATAGGTTTTGGACTGTGAAAGGGAAGTGCTTTCAAAGTGTTCGTTTTTGAAACACTCCCATACACAGAAAGGTCGACGGAGATTCGACATATTACCTTCCCAGCTCGCGTACACCATAACAGCAAACAAACAAACAAACAATAAAGACAGTAAGAACAGGTTAGAATGGATGGCAAGTCCAAGAGTGTGAACTGAAATTGGTGGATAACAGTCAACAGGTATACACCTGCAATACAAAATTCAAATAAAAAAGAACAAGATCAAATTTTGAGCCTGAAAAGTTTTTCTTTTTCGAAATATCAAACATTCTGTAAGACAGGAGACGATCAATAGTGCTTAAAAACAAAATCTCTATACTTTCGTTTAACTAGCAACTGTGTTTATCTCTCTAATTTTTCACAAATTCATTGACAATCCCGGATATGTTATAAAATAATGAAATCACATTAGCTTTTAAAATGAGCACAAAGCTTTTCATGGCACATGTCTACATTCTCAAATGCAAAATAGAGCTATTTGAATTTAACCTGAATTACATTTTTCACTTGAAAATGTAAACATGGGCTACGAAAAGTTTTGCGCTCATTCTTAAACTAACGTGTTTTTATTGTTTAATAGCTGGCTTTCATTTTTCTGTTATAAAAAGAAATGAATAGTTAATTTCACAAATCATAAACAGCGTTGAAAGTATTTATTACACTTTCAAGTTCAGTAGTGGACCCAGATGCACAACAAAACTTTTGGAAAGGAGTGAAAAGCATGAACGTGTAAGAAGAAAAAGTTTCATGCATTTTAAAACTGAAGATGTAGTTGTATTCTCCCCGCTGTTGTTGTGTCACATTGAATTCGCTTCTGAAATTCTGCCGTACACACTACAGAGTAGTAGCCCAGCGGGCAAAATCTTCAAAAAGTCTCTGTAAAGGAGTGTTTTTTTATTGAAACAGCAGATATTGCTTGCCGTTCCTATAGAAAACACTCCTCCACATAGACTTTTTGAAGAATTTTCCCACTGGGAGTCTTTTAGTCTACTACTATTCCCAAATATAAACCTTTGTCATAAAAAAGAAATTCTAAGAATACTGTGGTTTTACGTGTTGTCACAGAGTTCTTAATAATCGTCTGTTTGAGACAAATATGTTGTATATATATATACAATTCTTAAGATGACTCCAAATCTTGAACTTGAAAAAGGAAACATAATACTCAAGAGATTCCTGCATAAAATCTCTATTTCTGCAAATACACAAACAACCTGGGATATTAAATCTTTCTATTACTTCACAATACTTATTGAACGAACAGCAAGGCCAAATGCACCTTCATGAAAATCAGGATTATCTTTACCATCAACTGTACAATGGCTTAGCATTATTCCCAAGCAGTCCACCTTATCAAAATCAACATTTCCCGGTGATGACAAAACATGTCCAAACATGGTAGGCCAAAATGTTGAGACATCAAGGAAGATGGTTTCAAAGTCAGAGTTTGGTTCAACAATGAACTCACTTTGCCAGTTAAATGACTTCAAATGGGCTTCGTTAGCCAGTTGAAATTTGTATCGCTTGTTAAATCTTTCCACATTCTTGACTTCGACAGTGAACCCTTTAACATCTTTCAAAACATGATTCATTTCTTCTTTACATGAAGGGACAATGCGAAAGCTTGCGAAACCTCCACGATTTACTCGAGACACAGTACCACTAAACATCAAATATTTTTCATCCTACAAAAAAATATCAAAATGATGAAGAAAGTCTCCAACAGTAATAAAATTGAAAGGCTTTCTGTGCTAGTTTGATTAGGCAAAGTTGGTTTGTCTAGTAAATAAAAAGAGAAGACACTGTTCCCATATAACTGTCACTTTTATACTTTATAGGTATTTACCCTACCAATGAATAGAGATCCCTATAGAAGAGATTGAAACCTGAATTTAAAGGGGCTACGGCATAAATCATGTGATTGTTGGGTTTATTTACTTTTCCTCACCCTCAGCCTCAAGCATCTCTCACCTCAAATCGATTTTTGGTGCTGCAACATAAATCAAGATCACGTGACCCTTTAAAGGCCAGCATACAGTGACAATATTCAGTATTCACTTTTCAATAGATGATAATATAAAGACATATAGATACCGATAAAAGCTCCACATGGGATTCACTTCTGCCATTCATAACCTTATCGTTAATACTCTGTATGTTGTATGGAAACAAGGAGCCATCCTCTTGACGGAAGTCAATCATAAGCAAACTTTGATTTTTTAACTTTCCTTTCTCTTTCATGGAGCTCTAAAAAAAACAGAAACAAACTAATGTTTGCAAAGGAAGATTGCCACATTCGTGAAACCTGTTTTCCTATCTGTGTCACTTTTTATTCTTATGTCATAAAAGAATAATATCCTGATTTGAAAGGAACCAGTTTCCATTTTAGTGCTGACCTAAACGATGGTTGGCAAATAGAAACATGCAGGAGATACAAAATACTGTAAAAGTTAGGGTAAAAAATTATGAGATTTTCCGCAATATTCAGCAGGACACAGATTTGAAGTAGTCATTGAAATAAACAAACGTTTTAATAGATAGAAAGAAGCTAAACCTGTGGGCCTGATGAAGGAGAATAAACATCTGGAAGCCGAATTTCATTGTAAACACGATCAAGACTCTCTCGTGCTTTAACTGCCGATTGTTCTTTGTTTTCTGATGATTCAGCAATATCAATAGATTCATCAACAAGTTTTAGAGCTGCCGGTGAAACTATCTCCTTGTACTTCCGATTATTTTTTATCTGTTTCAAAAGGCCTGTGTACTTATCCAGCCCAGCTTGAAAGTTGCCACTATCAATGTCTGTTGAGGCATTCTGAATAGTATCTTTAATTTGAGAATGCAGATTAGGAGGCTTCTGACTGCCGACTGCATTGAATTCATTCACACATATGTCGTAAACGGTGTCAATAACAGAACGTAAAGACCATGCTTTATCTTGTGCTTTCTCCGTCTTGGCGGCATCTCGCAAAGCTTCTTTCAGTTTCCGCACTTGATCCAGGGTAAAATGGTACTGCATATCTTCCTTCAACATTTCTTCAATCGTTTTCTTAAATAGTTCGTAAGCATTTTGATGTTTTCCACAGTCACACAATGTAGATCCCAAAGTTTGAGTGGCACGTATTTTAGTCATCATTGACAATAGAGGGCGACTAGCCTTTTTTTGGTCAATATAACCCTGATGTGATGAACTAGTAGGGAAAAAAATGATGTTACTTATTCTTTTTTTTTCATTTGTGGATCAAAAAGCTGAGCATGGCAAATACTACAGCCATGGTCTGAAACCGAACTTTGTCAACATCAACGTAAAATTACCTTTCATTCCACTTGCCCATGTTTCAAGGGAGCCGTTCAATTAAGTTGTTGATCACTCCATTAAATATTATACACTATTCTATTGCCTTTTCAGTTGAAAGAAGAAAAGCTTAATATTGAATGAAGTTGAATAGGGAAATCACTAAATAGATCACAAGTTTTTGCAAAAGCCCAATTTTTTATACCGTATTTCCTCATATTGATTATTGATTTTGGTTATTGTTTTTTTTTTGGAATTTTTTTGAAGGAAAGGTGTGTGTTTATTGGAATGGAGGACTATATTAAATTATTATGAAAACTGATGAATGACAGAATGTTACAAAACTAAGTAAGATGTGTATCTTCTTAATTGTACAGTAAGGAGAGGGTAAAAACTACAAAGAAGAAATACTGTAATTTCCAAAATATGATAAAAATGAAATGCCCTTACAGGCACCAGGATTTCTGCACTATCCATTGGCTGATCAGTTATCATTTACCAAAAATACCTCCCTTAGTAAAGCTTCCTTCTTTTATAAAGATATATGCATTTATACAGACAGCATCAAATTATAATAACAATATGACAATACACAAAATTTTTCTAGAAGATTTAATTGACAATACACGATTTTCCATTTAAGGATACTGTTCAAGGGTCAAGCATGAAAAAAACCCAAAAATTTTGATTTTTGGATATGATGGTAGATTACCTTTTATCTTTTAAATGCAATAATTACTTTTTTCAATTAAGTTCTTATTTCCTGGAAAATAACTATAATGTATAAAATTTCCTCTGTTTTCTTTGGGACCTCTTGTAGAAGTTTCACACAGGGAGTTGATCTGTCAATCTGAACAATAAGCGAAGCTAATTAATAATTCATAACACAAACATCCTCATACTCTCAAGAGATCAGACAAAAATTTACAGAACATTGGTAGAAACAAAGACAATTTTTTTAGAGATTTACACCAATGATATTTTCAAGGACATTTTGTGTAAACATGAAAATTTCGACCAAGTTCTAAAAATAGTAACTGGAAACTCATGTATTACACTATAAAGCAATAGGGAGATACTGGTTACAGTAACTACCTTGAACTCTTCTAAATTATTAATGAAGTGTTCACCAAAGTTTACCCAATGGATTCAAACCCAAGATAATTGACGCCTTAATCCACTCAGTCATTACTACTAGTATAGTTTGTGTTTCAGGATATATAAACATTCAATGGGTTTTGGAAAATTTACACACTATTCCAAATCTAATATGCATGCTAAAAGCATTTGAAAATGACATAAACATATAAGGTTGCTGTCACACTAGAAACTTTAAGCATGCTCAAATTAAAGCATGCTCTCGGTGAGATCAAAGAAAGATTAAACATGAATTTTTTCAGCGTGTGTAAAACATACATACAGATTTATTTTGTCATATGAAGATGGAAGAAAGAAAGAAATTCTTGATTTTACTTGCAGCGAGAAATTCAAACCAACGAAAAAAGCAACAATAGAGACAGAAAATATTGAGACTCATTCTAACTTGTTATCAAGTCATGTGAGAGAAAAGAATAAGGTTACAACAATTAATATTTGCAATTACCTTGGCTTGTTAAAAGGAATAAGAACGCACTGGTCAGAGAATCGAAATGAAACCTGGTTTACAGAATTGTGAGAGAGACGTAATGACGAAAACTACCGAGAGTCCTTTAAAGAGGACTTTCGTATTTATCCTAACACTTTCATGAATATTGTTGATTTAGTTGAAGGAAACATTTCGAAACATGACACACAATTTCGCAAGGCAATCCGTGTAGAAAAATGTGTTGTAATTGCTCTGTGGCGGCTGGCAACTGGTGACTCATTTCGAAGTTCTGCTAAGATATTTGGTGTCGCCAAATCTACAGCTGTTGGTATAACTCATGACTTCTGTGAGGAACTTGCATCACATGCAGCAGAATTCATCAGCTCCCGTCCTCTAGAAAGGAGACTGCCGAAGCAATCAGTAAATTTAAGGAGTATTGTAGCTGCAAAACTCCGCAGACTGTGGGCGCAATTGATGGTACACATATTGGAATTAAGGCTCCGCAAAATTACAGTAAAATTGCTTATTTTTGTCAAAAGCAAAAATACAGCGTAAATACGCAAGCTGTCGTTGGATCAAACCTAATGTTTTTAGACGTAGCTACTGGATATCCTGGCAGTTTCTATGATTCTAGAGTTTTACGAAACAGTAACATATTCCAGATGGCCAAAAATGGTGATGTTTTATCAGGCCCGGATAACATTATTGAAAATGCACGAATCAGTTCTCTTATCATAGGTGATGGTGGATACCCTTTAATGAAATGGTTTCTAACTCCTTACAATTTTTCTCCTAACCTTACAGCAACAGAAAAAAAAATCAACAAAGCTCTTTCTTCAGGGTGTGTTACATCTGAGCGAGTATTTGGAATATTGAAAGCATGATGGCGATGCCTGCTTAATAATTTGGATTCAGGTGGAAAATGTCTCAACAGTAATAATTGGTTGTGTGCTCCATAATATTTGTCAGTTAAACAAAGATGATTATATAGATGATGGCGTACTTGAAGCAGTCATTACACAATTTTGGACGAGCGAAATGCGAAATGCAAGAAGGAGAAGAAGAAACTATAATCGTGCTCCTGCAACAGCTATTAATACAAGAGAAGCAATAAAACTTTACGTTATGAACAAATATTGACATTCTTTATCACTAGAAACACTGTCCAGCACCTGCTGCTGAAATGAACTTTTGGGCTTCTTTTCCTTACCAGTCTGTTTCTCTTTTTTTAACAGTTTTTAAATTCTTCATCTTCCTTTTCCTCCGCATCATTGTTCTCAGACACGTTGTCATCCAATGATTTGTCATCCAAAGACTCTGAAGAAATTGATTGAAAAAATGATCCTTTTATTACAACAGCTTGGTTAATTTGAGCAAGAGAGAGACCAGAGGGGTGGAGAGGGAAGGCGAGTGTTTGGTTTATTTTTAAACAGGGGGTAAGCAGATTTTATGAAAATGATCAGTTCTGTTGGGACTTCTATGCTATTTCACTAAACCTCCAGCAGAAATTATATGAAATTTTCACCAGTGAAATAGTTTCTTTCTGGAAGTTGAAGACTTTCTTGTGAGAAAATTGACGATGACCTACTTTCTTCCAAATTAGGGATGAATTGTCTTTTATATCCAATTTGTTTAACTTTAGGGAGATTAACAACATCTCTGTCAGATAAAATTTCGTTGAAGTCATGATAAAATGGTGGAAACTCAGGTGCTGATCCAGATTTTTTGTTGTTTTCCTTCGTCTTTTTGTAAGAATCTTTTAAGTTCCTCAACTTTTCTCGAATTTTTTTGTTTGTTTTTGGAGGCCCTACGACATCAATTTCAGCTTTGATTTCGGCATAAATTACTCTAGATTTACAAGATTCTATTCCCTTAATATTTCCTTTCTTCATCGCAACCAGTCGATATGTCTGTGCTTTCAACCATATATCTCTCTTTCCTCCTCTTAAGCTGTCTTGCTTTTCTTCTTCTAAATTTGGTGTTGAAGGTCCTGTATTGTACACAGGCGATGATATTGATGGTGGTAAAAAATTAAATGGATATGGATAAAAATTAAAATTACTCATCGTTACTTGTCAATACTTTTTGTTTTATTTATGCAAAAGAAATATCACAACAAATCTTTGTTAAAAATACGCATATTTTTATTTACACACAAGAAGAATAGGCTTCAATTTATAGCATGCTAAATGATTTTAGTCATGCCCTCGTGCATGAATTATTTCATGCTTAAAATTAACGCACCTGCTAAAAAAACAATAAAATAAGTATATGCATAACTAAGTGCTTTAACTAAGCATGCTTATAAAGTTATAGTGTGACCTCAGCCTAAGAACTGGTTTTCTGGTTCACACTGTAAAAACTGTGCTGCAAACACAAACATAAGCATAAGAATATCAAAAAGTTTTAATATCTTATGCCGTCCTTATGCTTATTTTTTATGCTTATGTCATAGATGGGAACCAGACTTAACTTACAACTACTTTCCTTTAACAAAAAAAATTAGAATCACCCACAACTGGATTCAAACCAGCATGTCCTTGGCTTCTAAGTCAACGTCCTAAGCCATTCGGCCATCTACACTTCAGTCTAAATCATGTTTTACTGAAAATAAACAGTTCAAAAAGCATTGAAGGACGCACAACTACTCCAAATCAAATGTAGACACTTAAAAACAGATTTTATAAGTATTTTTTTCTTCTGAATTTTAAATGACAAAACGATATTGACAGATAAAAAAACATAATTAATGGCAATAAATATACATTTTGCCATGTCCGCCATTTTCTTTCACGACAAAGATTATAACAATGAGGTGCCAAATTGACCTAATTAACATAATTGACAGTTTTGCGTGCCATGCTAGGTTTGGTCAGAAAAAAAACAAAGAAAAAGAAGAAAAACGGACGGTTGGAATGGATTTCTGTGCTTACGCAGAAATCCAATGAATAGGCACATTTCAGTTCAAAATGCAACAAAACAGCAAACAACAACAAACAACAACAAAAGCCAACATGAAAAAGTATTTTGATGAATACATCAGCAAACAGAACATTTTGGCTTTACAGTGTAAACAGAATGTAATCAGAAAAGTTGATAACAAATGTTGTTGCAAAATAACCCCCAAGTCCTCATTTCAAGCAGTTTTATACCTATCTTCATGATAACCTAGTTTAAAGTTACAAAAAGGAAAAATTCTGAAACAGGATGCTTGCTAACCTAAAAGCTAGAAAGAAATAATTGCAGGTCTGATCAATTGAGTAACAAGAAAGTTATAATGATAAAAATCGTAAAATATACCTTTACACATTGTTCGCAATAAGAGAAAAACAGTTGATTTTTTAGCTTTTTTGGCTGAGTAACTTTTCCTTTTGTATTAAAAAAACTCCTCCTTGGGGATTTTAATCATTTTATTAAGTGTTTACATTAGGAAAAACATTATAGAGTTTCCCTGCAGAGGAAAATGCATTTCAGTGCCGTCTTTTTCTAATGTTCGATAAAACGTCCACTGGAAAATGAAGGGAAACATATTTGTTTACATTTTCTTAGACAACAAAATAGAGAACAGATAGATAAATAGTGAAAGTATTAACTTTTAATGGGGTACATTGGTTATAAGTGACACATGTTGATTGTTTGTAACTGTGTATTTGTAAAGAACTCTTCAAATATGGTTTTAGTTGAGTTCAGTTCTCCTGTAAACACACTGTCAGGCTCTCCCTAGGTTTTTCCTCTCACCCTCATAAATTATGAAATGTTCTTGAAGATGATCTTTCTCCACAGATTACATAATACAATAAGAAATTTTTATTATTAACTTACAGCTTTGAAACTTATATTAGGCCGCTGTTGGTTAATACCTTATTGACAGAAATTTTTGCAGGCAGAAATTTTCACTGAACAAATTTTCTGGGTTGGAAAGTCAAAAAACAGTAAATTTCGCAGAATTTATTTTCGCTATCAGGTTGTTTTTTGTAAATTTCACAGCATTTATTTTCACAACTGCCATATTATTTTGAAAAGTGAACTATGATTAATAACAAAATAATTCACATAAAATGCATATTATTTTCAGCGAGAATCTGAAAATTAGCAATTAATCTACAAATAATTTGAATTTCGAAGATTACTAGTAAATAATTTGCATTTTGAAGTTTACTGGTTAATAATCAGTTATTTTGATGTTAATCTTCTAAGGCAAGGATGTTTATACAATATTTATGAAAAAATGATGGTGTCTTTCTTTATTAACCCTGCTTTAGCTAAAAAATAAAATTTGAATTTTGCAGAACAAATTTACATCCTTAAGCCCCATTAACTTATTTTTTTTACGCCAGGGCTTACGTAAAAATCTCATGCTTACAAATGGTTTTGTTCACAAGTACGGAAAATCTTACAAGACCAAGAGAATTTTTTTTAGACTGCCACTTTTCTTTTGAATTTATTAGCAAATATGGCCGCATTCAATTGTAATCATTTTAAGGTGTCAACGTCATCAAAAGAAGAATGATGGTTCATAAAAAAAAGTTATTGGATTAGGCTTAAAAATGTTGATAGACCTCACACAGGCGTATTTATCTCATTGTTTGTTTCTGCAAAACTCTATAACTGCGGAACTCCACAGTTTTGAATAACTGTGAACAGTTCTTCGTCATGAACTCCATTCCGCTTTTTGATATTTTTATTATTATGGAATTCCCAAGATGATTAATTTTTTTTACATAACAAAACAGAATGAATGAACACCAATTCCATAAGCACTTATTTTAAAAAAATATGTACATGTGGCTTTAAGGTAGTTCATTCATCCTGAACAAATGCAGTCACAATAAATGCTAATAATAATGAATTATTAAATATTAAAGTTTAAATGATAGGGTGACAGGATGCTATGAATTTAACCCAAAAATACATTGACAGAGTTGAAAACATTAGCTTACATTATTGACAACAGCATTTTGAAAGATCCTTCCAACCTATAAAGAAAAATACAGTAAACGTCGAGCATCTTAGAACTTATAAACATACACAACCACATACTTGTTTATGTAAGGAAGGAATGTCACACATACTACTTTACAAAAATAAACTGCTATGTTGGAGTTGAAATATGTGAAATAACTATTGTATATTTCAAAAACAATGGAGAATCTTGTTTTCTCTTGTTTTGATTGGAAATTTTAAGTAGTGGTTTCCATGGCAACACATAAAGTATAAAGCCCATGTTTTTATAAAAATAAATGAATATCAAATAATATAATCATAACGAATCATAACTTATATAATGTAACATATATATATTATATAAGTTATAATTCCCAAAAACATAAAGAATATTAACAACATAATAACGATGTTGCATGTCCATTTTATGCATATTATACGTCTAAAGTATATTATATAAATCTCCTTTTAGTTCACAAAATTTTTGCGAAGGCTATTTTTCTTTCCTAATACATGATTTCAGAGATAATGCAGTCATTATGGATTCTATTGTGATTACTGTTTGCCAGTAGGGCAAGTTTCAATCTGGTATTTTCACACAGCAGGTCTTATTTCTCCTATGTAAACATAGTGAAAAAAGCGTGAAGTATGCCCTACTAATAAAGTTAGCAAAAACATCAAAATCCATAATGGCTGCATTATCTCTGAAATCATGTATTCGTACCCAGCATCCTTTTTCTATTTGAGTTCACCGTAAACATTTTAAAATAAATAATTAATATGAGTTTGTCAATCATTTTATCTTTCATATCTTTTCTATTCATTTTATTTTCCTGCTATCCTTCAACAAGAAACAAGAACACATAGTTTTCTGTTCTTATAAAACTTACTTACCTTTAATTTGCATCAAAACGCACAATCATTCAATGTTTTTTTAAGTTATAAGTACCTATCTGCATAAATATTTTTAAAATAAATACTAATCTGTTCATTTTCTTTCATTCTAGCCAAATATTACCCTTAAACAATATCTCAACAATATATATACAAAAGAAGGAATCGAATTTTTGATCACCACATGTTCAGTGCAAATACGAACTGCATGACTATGTTCCAAGTAACCTCCATTTTGATAAAACTGAATTTTGTTGCATATATATTATATTGCCCAAAGTTGTTTAAGAAGTTTAAACAGGACAAAGAAGCATTCATATAAAAGTAAGTGGGAAATGGTGGTGGTGTAACGGCGCCCCTCCTTACCCCTTTGTGGCCTGGTTTCGATAACAAATTTTATTTAATCTTTGTGATGTTGTTGAGTGATTTATGTTTCAGTTGCGCAAGCAATGAAATTTTTCTTCTTCTTTCTACCGATTTACTCGCCTCCTTTTGACATGAAATATTTAATTAGCGCCTCCCTCCAATGAGCGCCCCTCTTTTCTCTCAAATGGCGCTCATTTGAAAAATAGTATTCAAAGGGGGCGCTCATTTGGGAATTAGATAATAAAAATTCTATAATAAAGTTTATTTAGCTTCTTGTGCTATTTTTCTTTTGCAAATAATGGTGTTTTAACAACGAGGGTGTTCAGTACTTAAAATTTCTACATTGAAATAGCTGTATATGATATATTGTTTTTTTTTACATATTTAATGACGCTGAATCGTACTTGCATAATGACAGAATGTTACAATAGAGAAATTTCTATTGAATTACGCAACAGAATGTTTTATTCAGCCTTTTGTTAATTTTCAACTCCAAGTTGAAAATAACTGAACTCAAATTTAGATTTCGTTTTTTACCAGTTTTTCTCCCAAAAGTCCCAGTATAAAATAATGACTCTTTAATCACGTATGAGACCACGATATATTAGGGAGGTAATAAAGTACAAAAAAGTAGAGATAATATATAGAGAGATATTAAAAGGGCCGTTCTCCACTAAAACAACATAGGCTAGTAAATTGGCTTGAAACTGCAAAATCTTGAATTTTCCATGAATCAGGGAGTTTTAGGGTTTTTATGCGTCTAACAAACTGATCATAGGATTTGTAGAGAGCTACTGGTACTGTATGTATAGAAGATGCAGCAGCTTCTTGTTTTATTTTTTTTGTTGTTGCAATAATATTTGCAGATGCTCTTGGAGAGGTAATTGATGACGGTACGCTTTTAACAGGAAGATTCAAAGTGGAAACAGATCCAGGGATCAAGGTTGTGAATCTCTGTGAATCTGTGAAAGAAAAAAGTTTAGCTCTGAATTTAAAAACCTTAGTGTGAATATCAAAAATATGATGAGATGTGTATAGTTTGATCAGTTAAACAAAAATTTTGTTTTTTTGTATTATTATATACAAGGCTTGAAATAAGTACCAGACATTCTTGGCTAATTGGTTGGGTTTTTTTACTAAGAGAGAGCGAGCTAGTTATTGTATTCAAAAAGTAGTTCATGGTGGTGTGATGTCTTGTGAGTTATTTAAAACCTTGTATTGCAGCAAGATCATTGTCATAGCGAAATATAACTTACTTCTCCTTAATTGCTTCTCTTCAAAATGGCGCTCACATATACTTATATTCCTTTTCTGAATTTGTTCCCTCAAAGACTTGTCTACAACCCTGTCTCTGGTTACAATATCGACCCAAGTAGCACGCAAGTTAATGCTATACTCTTCGTCGCCACGAGGAACGCGAAATATAGCAATCCCTTTTGTATATTTGGAGGTAGAACAGCCAAATACAGAGCAATTTTGACCTGGCATGGTGAGTTTACTTCAGTAAATTCGAAGTTTCCCGCCTGTTACAAGATTTATTTTGCACCATAAAAAAGCATGGGTTCTAGTTTTTCACGGCACCCGACTTATTCATAAGAAACGGCCCGAAAACGGCCCTGATTCCAGACTAGTTTTTTTCTTGTGACTATGTTTCAAACAAATATTTATTCAGATTGAACCGTGTCAAAGATATCAATTAATCAATCGTGTTCCAAACTTAGTCAATTTCATGTGACGAAACTACAGGCGGCTCAAATGAAAGATTTAAGTTCACAACAAACAAATTAAAAAACAGCCTTTTTTCCAAATTTTAATTGAAACTCGAAAAAAACGCAAATAAAGTTTGCCTCTACACAATCAAATTTCTACAAACCTAAAGTTGTCTCGTGACGTAGTAGATTAACAGATCTTTGGCACAAAAACAACGTTACCAAGTTTTACTCTTTTTTTTTCACTTTATTTTCCACCATCTAAAACTTTCCTTTATGTTATTTTTTTTTTAAAGTGTTGCGAACGGTTGGTATCTATATTTTCCCGTTACATGAGGATATTTAAACAACGTTTTTAGCTAAGAAAATAATAACCATTCCAGCGAACAAACGAGAAATACACAACAAGCAGGAATGACCTGGTTTTTATAACCTGTTTATATAAGATCTTATAATGCTATTGTTACATCAGAAGTGCCAGTAGCAACCAGCACGGAAAAGTTTGTTCAAACTCACACGAAGAAATAATGACCAGAATGCAGGTGGTTAAAACATATTAAACAACACTTTTTTTTACATAAGGACAGCTTTATACACCCGCATAATCGTCGTGTCGAATTAAATTACTTTTATTGGGGTAAAATTCGGCAAAAATGCAACAGTCACTTTATACAAGTTTTGTTGCTGAATATCAAATTCGACATGGCTTTGGACAGCCGATAAATGTCGCATGAATTTTTCACCGCGTTCACATTTACTTAATTAAAGCGCGGATTTATTTTTCTTAATATTTTTAAACAATTCAAACATGTACAAGTTACTTTCAAAGTAAAATGGCTGCTGTAAACAAACAACATTTATTACTTCTATCGAGTTGTTATTAAATTCGACTATTATGCTATTAAGTGATGCCGAATTTATGTCGAAGATTGCCGTTTTATTCGACAAAATCTGCTGCACTTAATTCATTATGTCGCACTTAATTAATTTTTCACTTTATACAGTCGGATTTTCGCCGCTTTTAATGAGTAATTTAATTCGACACGGCAATTATGGGCGGTATAAAGCTGTCCTAAGCAAGAAAACCAGCAGACTTAAAAATAAATCAGTCATCATTGCGAAGATTATCCGCCTCCTATTTCACTATGGCAGAGAAGGTGCTTGGATACCAGTTTGAACCTAAAAAAAAGTTAAATATCAACTCAAATTTAGAAGGTAATTCGAGTTGGGAAGCAATTTACGAAACACATAGCGGCGACGAGTGTTACGCACGTAGTAAGATGGATGACTTGTCTTCTTGCTGCAAATGCAAAAACTGCATTATAATGCCCACACCAAAAGAATGTTTTTGCTGCCACTAGTTACACAATGCAGTGAATTTCGGATTACGCGAAGGTTTTTTTTTCAAATGTTTACGTTTTAAACAACCATGAAGCTTCTTATTATCCTTTTTCTCGTTTACATTTATATTTTGCAATATTTACATACATAGCAATATTTACATACATGTCTTAACGCTTTTGCTAAGAAAGGGAAAGTTGCTAAAAGATTATCTTTAATCGGTGCTTCTAACCTTTGAAACCGCGTTGGCTAGGCGAATGTCATTTAGGTTGTGTTCGAGTCTAAGCGAGCGTGAACCTCTAACACACAACAATGTTGAACATAAAAGATTGTACGAGAGTTTTGTTCTTATAAAGTCCGTAACTCTCTGTTCCGTTTCACCTCGCTTCTCTGATATCATTTCTGCAAGCTGTTTGTAAAATGTTTTACACTCGTGTCCCATGCCGCCACTCGTTGAAAACACCAGGGGTGTGAATGTGCCATTCTCTACATTTGTCACTCGTTCGTGGTGTACCAGCTGCGTTTAGTGGAGGCCAGCAGTCTGTCTGCTGAGAGTATCGCAGTTCATAGCGCCCGATGGCAACACCCTTCAAAACATCGGTGTTCTTTCTTGCCCGTCTAATCAACGCCCACCCATCAATTCTCGATCTATGATTGGTTCGCTCAAGAAAACGGGTTTTAAAAATGGCGTCAAAGTACCGTTTAAAGTACCTTTGAATAGAAGCCGCAATTTTTTTCTTGAAAAATAAATAGAAGTAGCGGCTTCTATTCAAGAAAATACGGTTGCTAATTTTTATGATCACCTCGATGTTATATAATGATTGAATACACAGTTATGCATGCAAGCATTGTGCTAATAATTGATTGATTGATAATTATGCATCTATATGTCATAATTTTTGTGGGTGAAATTGAATTTTATACTCATGAAGAGAGTATAAAGAAACAATTGGAGTTTTAAGGAATAACTGCGCTATTGCCGTATTTTGTTTTCCATTAGAGGATAATAGGAAGCTGAATTAGGAAAGATGGATTAAAAAAATCTATACAATGACATTTAAGATTATATATATTTGCTTAGATGTAGTTAATGAGGACAAATTTTGCAGAAAAAATGTATGTTGCGGGAACATAAAATTTATGGGGACATTTTTGTGTCCCTTTTAATTTTTAAGTGTATTTTAGACAAAAAGGAGACATTTTTCAACGTGATTGGATATAAGAGAGAGTACCCTATAGTGTTCTAAAGCCACTGTAGATATCCTTATGTCACAAGCAATTACTAGTTTGGAATTAAATGCGTATCAAAATGAAAGGTGCATATTCCACGGCACTGTAATTGTGAGGTTAGGGGGACATTTGAAAAATTCAAATTTTTGTACTAGACTGTTGTGTATTTTGGTTTTGTCACTTTGTGTGGGTTCATTTTTCTTATCTTGATATCTGTAAAAAAGATTGCCAGTATATGTATCTACCATTTTTCTTAAAATAGAGATTGAAATTTGGACCTTAACAAATAAGATTTTCGATCCTAAACGCTTTTTTAACGAGTTAGAGTTAACTTTTTTTGGATTTTTCTGGCATTCTACATCACATTTGTTGATAGTAATTCATCAGTAGATTGTTTTTAAATTTTATCAGTGTTTGTTCCCCTAATGTTAAAAAGGTACTTATTATAAATGTCCCCTTAATATAAAAACTACAGATGTAGTTTAGGGGGACAAATGTCACTGAAAAAATGTATATTACGGGGACATTTAATTTTGTAAATAATGTAGCTATGTATCAGCAACTCCTGGCTAAATTCAAATTTTAAAAGCAAGAGATCAAACTAGGCTTAAAAATTAAAAAGGAAATGTCCCCTTTAATTTCATGTCCCCGTAATATACATATTTTCAGCGAAATTTGTCCCCCTAAACTACATCTAAGCAAATATGTAACGAGGTAGTAAAGATTTTTATTTTTTAAATATAATTTGTATATTGAGGGGACATTTATAATAAGTTTAAGAGGAAACAAATATGTCCCCGTTAATTTCATGTCCCCGTAATATACATAATTTCAGCGAAATTTGTCCCCCTAAACTACATCTAAGCAAATATGTAACGAGGTAGTAAAGATTTTTATTTTTTAAATATAATTTGTATATTGAGGGGACATTTATAATAAGTTTAAGGAGAAACAAATATGTCCCCTTTAATTTCATGTCCCTGTAATATACATATTTTCAGCGAAATTTGTCCCCCTAAACTACACCTAAGCAAATATGTAACGAGGTAGTAAAGATTTTTATTTTTTAAATATAATTTGTATATTGAGGGGACATTTATAATAAGTTTAAGAGGAAACAAATATGTCCCCGTTAATTTCATGTCCCCGTAATATACATAATTTCAGCGAAATTTGTCCCCCTAAACTACATCTAAGCAAATATGTAACGAGGTAGTAAAGATTTTTATTTTTTAAATATAATTTGTATATTGAGGGGACATTTATAATAAGTTTAAGGAGAAACAAATATGTCCCCTTTAATTTCATGTCCCTGTAATATACATATTTTCAGCGAAATTTGTCCCCCTAAACTACACTTAAGCAAATATGTAACGAGGTAGTAAAGATTTGGGACTAATATCCCGCGGTTCATTTTTAAAGTTTTCAGCTAATAGCGCGAGCGCAGCGAGAGCTATTTGAAAAGTTGAAAAATGAAACAACAAAATATGAATTCAGCATGGTTTCTTAACAAAAAACTCAACCATATTTAAACGTTCGAATGAAGGTTTTCGATGTTTTTTATTTTAAACTTTGATCAGAACTGTAATCTTTTTCGCTGTTTTGTTTATCATTTGTGAGCAGACGTCAAAGCAGCGGGCTATTACAATTTCAGCGGGGTATCACAATTTTAGCGGGGTATTACCGATTGATAGCCCGCCCGCGTATTGGAACGCGTAGGCTAAATGAAATCACCCATATAATAGACCTTTCCCGAGTTTATTTTTTTTATCACATTCCACCTCGTTTTCAATTGCTTTACTATGACAACCGAATCTCTTGTGCTCAATCATTAACACTGTCACAATTATTACACTTATTGCACATTACTGAAATGAGTCCCGTGACATTTCGTTACCATATTAACCATTACGAAAAAGAGGCGGAGCTTGATAAAAAATAAACTCAGGAAATGTCTATTAAAGGGGAAACAAATATGTCCCCTTTAATTTCATGTCCCCGAAATATGTATTTTTTCAGCGAAATTTGTCCCCCTAAACTACATCTAACGAAATATAATATAATGTCTCTTTATTCATTTTCATACATTTCAATGTGATGATAAATATTACGACATTCTTTCATAATAAAAATGTATCTTACTTTACATGTGAAAGATACAATACCACGGTAATACTCTTATTTGAGTATCTGCCACAGTAGAAGCAGTCATGGCAGATACACGTTTTTTTTATAAGAAACTAGGTGAAGGGTCTAGTTCCAAAAGTTTCTTAAAATTCGCCTAAATTTTAATAATTTTGGTTCTACAAGTTTCTTATTCGGTTTCTTACTTTTTTTTCTTAAATATGTATACCGAATCAATAGTTCTACTTTCCAAATGTTAAAAGTTTCCATTCCAACATAAATGTAACAAATATAAACTATGGAGTCATGAAATTAAATAAACATTATCAAGTAACTTCTCCATATAAGACATGGCACTCGTCCAATTTGAAGGAATTTTGACGGAAAAAAGTTTCTTGTTTTAAATATAGTCCATAACAATGTAGTTACAAAAGTTTCTTAATTTTTGAGATTCTGCATGTAGGTTTCTTATAAACTGGTTTCTTATAAAAAAAACAACGTGTACTTAGTATAAAGATGCAACATAGTCCACTAAATGTGCGAATTTCAAGCACAACACGGTTATTTTTCCAAATTGGAAAAAGTGAAGGAAATAGATTGAAAACGCTTGTTAGAAAAGCAATAACACGATAACAACCTTAAAAATGTCCCCTTATTGTGTAATATTTTGATGCATAGCATAGCCATTAATTGACATTACGAATGAAACGCATTGACAATACGAAAAAAAGCCCACAAAACAATGTTGCAGTTGAAATGTCCCTTTAATCTACAATTTTTAATCGTAACACCATCATCTGCCAAATTGAAGAAGTAGAAGAGAAAAAAAAATTGAAGTAGAAGAGGAAATGAACTGGTAACGCATGTAGTAAGATAAAGCATAGCACCATAACAAATTTAAAAATTCCCCATACATGTGAATATTTAAGCATAAGATGACATAGAGAAGAAAATAAATGGACATACATGAAAGAAAAAGCACAACACATAATAGTTTGAAATGTCCCCTAAATGAGCAATTTTTTAGCATAACACGGTGACTTACCGAACTGATTATAGAATTAATTTGACGAAATGAAATACAAAAGGAAATGAATTGACAATGCATGAAAGAAGTACCACTAGATAATAAAAACTATGTCTCCTTAATGTGTAAATATTTGTAAAGTCCCCGTAGTCTACAATTTTTGAAACTTGACATAGTCATTTTCGAATTTGAATTAGAAGAGGAAATAAAATGGCAATGCACACGTTAGAAAAAGCACAACGTAACAATTATAAAATATATCCCTTGTGTAGCTAAGTAATGGACAATGCATGAAACAAATGTCCACTTAATCTACAATTTTATGGTCATTTGCCAAATGAAAGTAGAAGAGGAAATAAATTTACAAGGCATGAACGAATAAACTCAAAAAACGTAAAATTTTTTATAAGCCGATTATAATATTACTTTTTTAGCCTCGGTTAGATTCTAGTGTATCGACATAATAGAATGACATTTTTCTTTGTTGGTTACTAACGGCAAGCAGAGAAGAGGTTTTTTTACAGACACGTGCTTAGCTGAGTATGGAAGTATTGATATAAGCCATTATACTTTATTAATTGAAACTTTCTGTTGGGAAACTGTAGTGAGTTTCTCGTATTTTGTTCATTTTGGCGAAAAATTGACTTGCAGAATATTTGGAATGACAAGATTCTTTTAATATTTGTGGATCGCAAAAGTTTATTCAGTAAATTCCAAAGTATTCAAAAACTTTTAATTTCACATTCAACTATCATTAATGTTTAAGGAACTACTCAGAACATATCAAAATAAATGTATATTAACTTCATGGCATCAAGGATTCTTTTCCACTCGCCATTTCATTCGCTAGAAAAGTGGTTAATGTTTATGCGGCGCAATCATAATACAACTTCATTTTCAGAAATTCACTAGATATCTTTGTTGTTGATTTTTTTTTTTTTTTTTTGATTCTGTAAAATATATTATAAGTGGTAAAAACACTACACTGTATTTTAATAGGAAAGTTAATGTTAATTTTGTTGGGGATAATATCATAAGGCGTTGCTTTCATATGCATGTTTTATTCAAATGTGTTTTTAACAAAAAAAAATTCACTGGTTTGACCCGAAGGTTCGCTGTCAGTTGTCTCTTCAATGTATGATATCCCCTCATCTTCGTCAATCAATACATCTGCACACTGCCACCGAGTAATTGTTTAAATATATTTTTTGTGTAATCAACATAACACCCAGGTGTCATCCACTGGAGAGGAGAAGAGAGGTAATCTACATTTTCCTTTTATAATTGTCATTGACTTCTTATCCTGACCAATTCACATTCTCTTTAACTGGAATTTCCAATTCATCATAAAACAATGGCGAGAAGATTTGTACTTCTCTGATAGAACTTTTCCTGATATAATAGCCCAACCCTCTCTTACGTGTGCTGGGGGGAAAAAGAGGCATAAAAAGTCTCACGTACTTTTCTGAAGAAAGAGCACTCCATTATTATTTATGGTTATGGCGTCCTATTAACTCCCGCTTATCTATGCAACATACCCGCGAAGCGTGGTGTAGAAATGGCAGCCAAGATCAAAAGCTGGCTGAGAGGTTACTGGACATTAATTTAATGCATTCAATTCTCATTTTAATGTTAAGATGTGGTTATAGATGGTTTTCATGTTAATATGTGGTTATCAATGGTCGCATTTATAATGACTTAACAGCTTGAAACTGAAAAATATTTCTGTCTCTCTGATGACTGAGCTCAGTCATCATTTTAATAATTGAGTGATATATAGATGAGTTTTTGAGTTAATTGCCAGTGAAAACTCTGTTTAAACTAAAAATTAAACAAACTTCACCAAAATAGATTTCGAGTGCTATTAGTATTAAAGTTTATTAGTAAATCAACTAAACAACCTTCTTTCATATGAAACCTTGAATGAGACTACTGATATTTGAAAATACTACTGCCCCTCAGACTTCATTTCAAGCTTTCTAAATTTGAACTCATCATTTTCTGCCCTTCACTTAAACATTGCATCTTTAAACAAACATTTTGATGAATTATGTGACCTTTTGGCCCAAATACAATTTAGTTTTAGTATCATTGCAATCACCGAAACTAGATTTCGTAAGGACTACCCATCTGCTGCTAATATTAATCTTCCTGGCTATTCACATACCCAGGTAGATACAGAATCTTCTGCTGGTGGTGTTCTTCTCTACATTTCAAACAAGCTCAATTATGTTGAAACACATAGCAATTAGCGAGCAAAGGACACTAATGTAATGCTTCTAAACACTTTAGAAACTCATCTATAAATTCAAAATTTATCATGTCATGAACAAAAGCGAGTTTATCTTGGTTACATTCCCACTGCTATATTCAGCTGTCATTGATGGGCAAAAAATTAAATTATATATTTTTTGGCTATATGTATAGATGAGTTTCGTAATTATTAGTGTGTTTTTTGCTTGATATTTGCTGTGCTGTATGCTACAACATAAATGCTGTCACTTTCCAGCCAATTGGATGCTTTCTATACGAATTGAGAATTTGTTAGTAAAACTAGTTCGCAGGAGGTGTTTTTCAAAAGATAAATAAAATATTAAAATTTAAGACTTGTTAACGCTTGAAATTAAATCTAATTTTTGTGTTTATACAAACTTTCTATTATACAGTGTGATTCATAATATTGGTTTTCATCAATGAATATATATGTGACAATTTATGGGAAAAGGATAACAACAAGCTAAAAATCGATTAAAATCGCTTTTCCGATTCTAATAAATCACTTTTTCGATTCTAGTGTATCTCTATAAACAAACAACTTGAATAAACTTTTTTAATGTTCATAACGGTAGTTAACATCATTAAAAAGTTTTGTTCAAGTTGTCTGTTTATATTTTTCACATTCGTATGCCCCTATTTTTACAATGTTACCGGTGGCCATATTTTATTATCATTTCGCAAAATAGAAAAAAAGTTTCTGAAAAACATTTTGTACTTTATAGATAAGTCTACAAGTTTATTTTACATTGTCATTTGTATTGCTTGAATTAATTTCCTGTTCGAATTAGATGTCTGGAATAGGTGAACAGGTCTAGGTGTTAAAGTGCTCTCACATTGTGAATTAATTATCTCTATTAAATTTCAACAACAAGCAATATTATCTAAACCAATCAATGAGTTTGTTTACCAAAACATTGAATTCTATTGGCAAAAAAGTAACAATAAACTACAAATTTAAAGCCAATGAAAATTAGTTTTTATAAATCTTTTTGTTGCCTACTGAGATAACCAATCACAAATATACTGAACAGACATCCTGAGACATTTCCAAAGCCTTTGTTTTTTCATGCTTATTATTTACTTTCTTTGAAATTTTCGACTAAAGAACATTGAAGTGTACTCAAATATATTTAACGAAACTTTTGCAAGTGACATCTTCTGAGTATTAAAATAAAATTTCATACCTGGTTTTCACAACAGATCAATGAAAAACAATAACGCGATAAAAAGAATGCAGTTCAATATAGAAACCATCTACATTTTTATCTATTTTAAGACGCTCAAAAGAACATCCATTTTCGAACATGAACTCCCATGGGGAAGCAGTTTGTTAATGTTTTCCCAAAAGAAGTTGTCTGAAAAAACAAGAAATTGATTTTCTGATTTTCTGAAATCGATTTTCCGATTTCATAAAATCGATTTTTCGATTTCATATCAACGATTTTCCTATTTAAAAAAATTGATTTTCCGATTCAAAAAATTCGATTTTCCGATTCAAAAAATTCGATTTTCTGATTACAAGAAATTGAAATCAAAATCGATTTTCCGATTTAAAAAAATCGATTTTATAGAATCGATTTTTAGCTTGTTATCCTTTTCCCATAAAACTGTCACATATATTGAATTTCACAATGTTTTTTGCAAGTATATTTTTTTGAGAATTAAAAAAGGGGTTTTGGAAAAAAGTAAGGAAAATTGTTATGTAATTTTACTCTTGTTGAAATTTAGTAAATAAAAGAATGAAAGATGTTTGGCTTTAAGCTGTCTAAAGAGATACAAGAAATGGAAGCATCAGTGAAGCATCTGGAGACCACTTTACCTGCAGATATTACTAAGTACGAACTAATTGGTGAAGGGTCTTCAGCAACCGTATCAAGATATCCTCATAAGGGAGAAATTACAGCAGTGAAAAAATTTAAGACCTTTCTTTCTAAAGTTAAAATGATTAAAGGTGTTAGATCACTTTTGAATGTAAAGCATGTAAATGTGTGTCAACTTCTAGGATATTCTTTAAAACCTTCGGCATTGCTGTTTGAATATTGCGCTGTCAATATTAGCCAAGTGAACATGGAAATCCATAATTTGAAAGAATTGATCACAATATTTAATGATAATAGTTACGTCTCATTCTTGGAGCGAAGAAATTATTGTAAGCAAGCCTCTGAAGGGTTGGCATATTTACATTTACACAAAATGATCCATAAAGATATTAAACCTCAAAATTTATTAGTCACTGGATCAGTTGAAAACATAACTGTGAAGGTGGCTGATTATGGTGAGATTTCTGCATTTAAAGACACGTGTATGAGCTCGATTACAAGCAACAAAAACAACTTTCAAGGTAATTTGGATTTACAAAGTTGCATTACACTTGTTGATCGTAGACTTGATTATCTTAATATAACTTCAGTGTAGAACTGGAGTAAAAAAAGTTGTATATTTTCAATTTCAATATTGTTTGTCAGTTTTTTTGCAGCAGAAAACCTTCCAGGATGCAATTTGATTTTCACTGAAGAAGTATATTATGTATATTATGTATATTTCAGGAACAACACTCACTTATGTTTCACCAGAACTTATCAGTGGTGAAAATATTCCTTCTAAAGAATCAGATATATATGCTCTGGGCTTAACTATGTTTGAAGTAATGAGCACCGTGTCTTCACCATGGGATGGCATTTTAAAATATCATACTGATTTTGCACTAAAAGATAAGATATTGAATGGAACAAGGCCAAATATTTATGCTTTGAAAGACCTTTACACTGATAATATCGAAGAATTTTGTCATTTAATTGAAAATTGCTGGTGTTCTGATCCTAAAAATCGACACACATTGGACAAAATATTGGAGTATTTTCAAAAAGAACCTGGGAGCAATGTAAGTATTATTTTAAAAAAATGTACTTGCAACTGTAAACTTTGAAAAACTACTAAAAGTTCTGAATTACTTTTCCTCAAGTAAATATTTTAAGAATAAAAAATTCAAATGAGGTTCAATTTTCTCTTAACAGAATCAGTGTAATCAGTACCAGCAAAAAGAAGTCCAAAGTGAATCTGATATATCTAACAAGAAGGTCAGTAGCAGCTGTTAGTGAATGTCTTTAAATATTATTATGGTTATCTTTAATTTAATTTTAATTGAACTTGTAATTTTGTAGTAAGTTTGAAATTTTGGTTACATTTAGACACCTTGAATCTTATCCTCAACTTTCATTTTAGGCTTCATTAAAAGAAGAAAATTTAAAAAGGGTAAGGAATCATGTTATCATGGCAAAGTTACCTGGGACAGCTCTATGTTTGTTTTGGAATTTCTTCCTTATATTTAAACTGAAAATACAGTTAAAATTGAAATTATTTATGTCTGTTTTTTTTTCATAGTTGCTTGATATATTTATATTTTCCTACATTTTCTAATTAGAATACGAGAAAAAGAGGTGATAAAAAAAATCCAATCCTTGCTGAATGCATAGATATGTTACAAAAAGATGAAGATCTTGAATACATTGAAAAAGTTTATATCGACACAACTATAGGTATTATCTTCACATATTCCTTTCGTACATTTTGAGCACTCACAGATTTATTAAGTGTGTTCCTAAACAATATTATCACCCAAATAGAAAAATAATATTCAGGAATCAGCAATAGAATGTGTTACCAACTTGTGCAGCTTCCCCAATCATGCCTGTCATCTTCCAATTTGTGTGATAGACAGACGAACAGACAGATAGACTGACAGACAGACAACCAAACAAACAAAGAATTGAGTATTAATATTAAGATTACTTGGACCAAGTTCAGTTACCAGTGTTGCAATATAATTTTTTATAATTATTTTCACCAGGATTTGGAGTTAGGACAACAAAATTTTTGGAAAAAGGGGATTTTGTGGCAGAGTACTGTGGAGAATTAATTTCAAAGGAAGAGGGTGAAAAAAGACTGGCAATCACAGATATAGACAATGATATAAGAAGCTACTTGTACTTTTTTAGACACAAGAATAAAAATTTATGGTATGACTGCTCATTTCATTCAAATTACCATGTTTCCTATCATTTTGTTCTTTAAAAATGATTGCTTAAACTGTTTCAAAATATAATAAGTTACTTTAACATACTTAACATATTTTATATCATCTTTCCTCTTAGCCTTGATGCTACTTGTACTTTCCGTGTTGGTAGATTTATAAATGATTCCAAAAATGCAAATTGTCTTTTGAAGATCATTGAAACAAGTGATGAGATTCCTCACCTTTGTATTTTTACACGTAACCCTGTTGAGCCGTTTGTTGAATTACGTTATGATTATCATGAACAGGGACTGCCCTGGCGGAAAAAGGTGAGCTTAAAATGCTTGAATTAACAGAACTGAGTTCTAATTCGTTGAGTGATATTGACAAGTTTAATTGAAATAAAATAAAAATATAATGTTTGTTTTGACAGAAGAATGTTTTGGGTTTAGAAAATGTTTGGTATTATTAGAATTTACATTAAAAACAATGTATTCTGGCTGTATGCACATTGGCTCTTACTCCTACATCTACTCAAGGCTGCTATTGACAGGCTTGAAATCAAAGAATATTAAAAACATTTTAGTTTATTAGGTAATGAATTTGTAGGGTTTCTTTCCTCACTTTATTTTCAGAAAAAGTATAAAGATCCTTTGTATCTTCCTCCTGATATTTCTAAGGTATGTTGAATTATCTCCCGTAAAAATAGAGACATATAAGTATAGAGTATATTTGTTTCTATAGATTTCTTCTGATATCAGTTCAATTTTTCCTTATCATTTTGTAGGTTGATGTTGAAGTGTCTGAGCAAAGTTACATTAAGGGTTTAGATTACAAGAAAAGTAACAATGACATTGCATGTGTAAGTTTTTGTGCTTTTATCTTTTGAGTGCAAGTTTAGCCTAGTTCCCACTGACAAAAATAAGTTCAGTGCTTATTTTCTTATAAGTTCTGCATTTGTGTGTGTGTCGCTTTTCTGTTCCCATTCCAAAGATTGTATGAATGAAAAGACAGGGAGAAAATCATTAACAAGAGGAATATGGACAAAGCAAGACACAGACAGCTTTTTTGACTTTTTGCAAAGACGATAAGAAAGCAGATCAAAGCAAAGAAAGAAGAGGAAGGAAAATCTGGGGCAAGAAATTTTTTCAATAGAGAACAATGCATACAGCACTGAAATGTTTCAATAGTAGTTTACTTTTGAATTTGAAAAAATTACTACTAAAAACTAGAATTACTAGAAATTATTAGAAACTAAAGAATTCTTTTATCATGCTATGCAGTGTTTCTTTGATGTTAGATTTCTCATCACAAGATCACAAAAATAAGTCTGTTGCTATTCATGGAAAAAGAAAATTTTTCATATTCATGAAAAGTGACAAACTTATAAAAATACGTTCTTTGGCAAGTTCCTCCTGAAAAATAAGCGACAAATGTATTTTGCTTGGACTCATGTCCCTAGAAGTATTGCTGCCAGTCTGTTCATCCGCAAGGTGACCCACTTTGGCCTGTTTCGCATTCATTGAGCCGGATAAAGGTCGAAATTGGAACGAAACTAAGAGTAGAAAGTAAAAACCCATTGAAAATCAATGGTGACTTATCAGTATAGTGTTTAGCTCCCACTTGCAAGGGTTTGGGTTCAATCCCTAGCTGAGTCAGCTCGATGTCTTAAAAACTGCTGTATACTTGCTAACATCCTGCTTATTTTATCCAATCAATACAGAAAGTTAGGATCTTAAAGTTTGAAATAGAAGCAGTGACTTAAGTCATTCTTACACTTACAAGGCATTGTTTTTCTCCTTTTTTATTGGACCTTTATGATTTTTCTTATAGAAAATTCTTTGCAATATAAACATTGTATTTTCCATTTAGTGTGGTCTAAAGGTAGAGGAAACCCAAACTGTGCCGTCAAAGGAGCCTGATTATACTGATCCTGTAAGTGTATTTTCCTATATCAGTAGTTCAATTTCTGTGCGCGTAAGCGTAGGAAATTGTTTGGTTTCCACATTCTATCTATCTGTCTCTGTAACAGTTTTTCGTGGTTTTCGGATTAATATCGGATGATACAAGCTTTTCGGGTTTGGGTCCTTGCAGATGTTGGGTTGCACAACAAGTACAATGGGAGAGCGATAGGTGCTGATTTCGAATTTGGCAGTCATTTTTTCAAATTTGACAAAAATTGGGCAATATAGGCCAAATTTGGACCAAATTTCGAAAGTTCTCCAATTTCCGTAAAAACTTGCACAAAGTACAGTTGGAAGGTGCTGATTTCGAATTTGATGATCATTCTTCTAAATTGAATGTATCTCAGATAGTGAATAACAATAATGAAACCATTGTTCTTTTATGTGACTCATATTATGTTCACTTCCTTTATTTCATTATTCATTTGGATCAAGCCACGTTTGTATGTATTATAAGCTTATCTGGCAAGCTTTGTCTGGTTAATTGAGGGTTGAACGTTTTTGGAAGAGTTTTACCTTATTTATCTCTGTTATCTTTTTTTTGTTACTTGGTTCAACCTAGTGATCAGACAGGGCACAGAGACAAAGTCTTAACGCTTAGAAGCATTTCTGCGGAAATTGTTAAAGCCTCTAGGCTTCTAGTTTGAATTGATTCTGTGTTGTTTAAATATTTTCATAAAACCTAAGACAGTATTTCAGCAAAAAAACATGATGTGTTTGATTGTTTTTCATCTTCATTAATACTGTTTAATTTTTTTCAGTTTCCGTGCTGCGCAAGGAAGCTGTTTAATTTAGACTTGCGATCATTTCATGTGCGAATTTTTTTAAAATACGTGAACTCGGGGTAGGAAAAATACGAATGCAAAGCAATACGAAGTCACACTGCCAATCCAATCATTAAAATACTTGCGCAGAGCCAAAACAAACCTTAACTTCCTGTTATTACTTTGCACAAACTTTGGACCAAATTTTAAAAGTTCTTCAATTTTAGTAAAACTTTGACCAAATTGGGCAATTTAGGCTAAATTTGGACCAAATTTGGAAAGTTCTCCAATTTTCCTAAAACTTTGCAGAAAGTTTAATTGGAAGGTGGTGATTTGGAATTTGATAATAATTCTTATAAATTGAATTTATCTCAGATAATAATACTAATAACAAAACCTTTGTTCTTTTATGTGACACGCATTATGTTCACTTCCTTTATTTCATTATTCATCAGGGGTGGCACAGAGACAAAGACCTATAACTTACAGGCATTGTTAAAGTATTAGGCTTTTAGTTTCTTATCATTTTCAAAAATACCAATAGAAGTCTAAGCGTTATTTTCAAACGATTTTCAAACGATTTAGCTAAAAAAATTTCATTTCATTTGTTTTTTTAAGATTGATTCACTAAAAATTTTAGTTAATCAGTTTTATTATGTAGCTAAGGTTAACATTAATTAGGGTGGAGATATTCCATGAGGGCATTAGTGGAGGAGGAGTGTGGATTGTGGAAACTGTTCAAGCCTCAGGGCTTCTTGTTGTCTTTGTTCTCCTTTAAGAAATTCATTATACACTTTAATAAAGCCGTATTTCTGGCCTGTGAAAGATTCAGTGCTTTAGGTATCTTTGGTGTATAATGCATGTAAGGACTTGATGTCAAAATTAAATTTGATACCAAGTTGCAAATGAACTATTATATTCCTTTGAATTGGGAAAACACCAATTAGAGTACTGGGACCTTAGTCTTGAAAAAATATGTTCCGGAAATGTTATCACAATGAAATTTGGTATCAGCATATATACAACCTTTTGCTGGTTTGACCTTTTATCCTAAAGTAAATAACCTAAGTAAGCAAGTAGACAGGACTTTCATTATGTTTTTTTTATTTGCTTCTAGTTGTTGCATTTTAAACCTTTTTCCTATAGCTCATGGAAAACAAAAAAAGGAGCTTATCTGCTACATATATTGAGGTATGTATGTTATGACCATTTCTTAATTTATTTCATTCTGATTGAATTGTTGATAATTAAAGATAACAGCCATAGCTGTTGAAATGTAGCCCAAATAAACTCGCTTGTTCATGACATGGTAAGCTCTGATTTATTCAATTATAATGACTGAACAGATAAGCGAAAATATTTTTCAAATAATTTTTCTTGTAGCTTACGGGAAGAAATTTTCATGAGAAGAAATTTTCGCAAATCAAGAGTTGGAAAATGCAAAGTTTGCGAAGGAAATTTTCGCGAATGTAGGGCATAAGGAAACTTTCAAAAACGGGAACTAATTTGCTTTAAAATAGAACACATCTTTTAAGGTCAAAAGGGGGTCAGAAAGCTAAATCTTTTTGCATTAGATTGGATTTTTCACAACTTTTTGTTATACATTTAAAATGAATTTGAATAAACGAAGTTATTCATCATTCAAAATATCAGTTATCGAGCTAAGATGAACGAAACGAGCACATAATCAGATAACTTCGATGAACCTTAAGAAAGCAAAAACTGACGAAATAGCAAACGCTAAGAATCTAGGAAAAGATATCAGAAGTTTTTTCAGCCTAGCGTCAAATAAGCCTAATAAACTGAAGACTTTTTCTGAAGTATTCTAGTTCGACTGATACGAAGACTGTAATTATTACGAAACTTTTGATTGATATAATAACACAAAAGAGTTATTTGTTTATTCTTCTTCACTTGCTTCCCTTTTTTGTATCTGATTTTAAAATTTAAATAAAATGTAAACTTTCACAGAATTAAATTTCGCAAATGGGGAATTTTGATTTATTTCGCAGAATTTTCGCGAATCGATGAATTTTGATAAATTTGGTGGAATTTATTTTTGGGAATTGGGGCAAATTTGGAAAATTTCTTCTCATGAAAATTTCTTCCCTTAAGGTAATGTCCATTTTCCATGCTTGCATAGCCTGGACAGGCTCTAATGTTTGTGTGCTGCCTCTACAGAAACAGTACTAAATTTACTGATGACAAGTTTTATATGTTCTTTCGATTGACTGTTTTACATGGAACTAGATTAAATTACCATTATTATTATCATTATTATTACTTTTAGGATTCAGATGAAGTCTTACCACCAACTCCTCAAGTAAAATATATTTTTTTTAAAATCCAATGAAAATTTCAATCGCAATGAAACAATAGCAATACTACTGAACTTAATGTATTTTTCTGGCTTGCTTTTATGTTGATAGTAGAATTAAGTTAGGGTAAAGTCTAGGATTGTTTGATTTTTTTCTTTCCTTTTTCTAAAAAAGGTTAAAAATAGTTTCGTAGTTACTTTAGTATGAATACCTTATCAAAACTTTGATGATAGTATATTAAACTAATTAAAGGAAGGTGATGCTTTGACATAAGCTTGTGGTGCATACTGTTGAGTTGTTTTGCTAGTTTATCATAGTATAAGTTCCATTTCACTTACTCAAATTATCATTGAGAAAAAAAACTTCGTAACAATTATCTACTCTTTTATAGAAAAAGGCTTGTTTAAGTTGGTCTGTACTTAAAAGGTAAGTAGATTATTCTGTTTCAATAGTAAATTACTGTAAAAAAAGTTTAAATAAAAACAATTTTGATTAGATTGGATAGCAGAAGTTCCTGTTTCTGGAAACAGCAGTGAGCAAATATAGGTTTCTAAGCATCAAACTAAAATATTCTTAATGTTCATTCTTGTTCTTTAAGAAAATAGAGAGAGTATTGGTTAGGATTTGATTGTAGTTATACAGTGTTGCACTTTGACTACACAAAGATTTGTGACCATGAACCAAGTATAATGTTTTCCTTTTAGCCATTTTGTGTCTCCAAGTGAAGATAGCATGGAGCAGGTATGTATCTTTCGTTCATTGTGCCTCTAAGAAAGAAACATCTTGACCAAAACAACTTGACAGAATTAGGCATAAAACTTTCACCAAAAACTGTTTTTGAATTTTCTTGCAAGAATTATCTAATTATGTCACAAGTTATTCAATCAACGTACGTAATGGTCTTTTCTGAAACATACTACAAACATTTTCTAATTTATGAACTTTTTTTGATCAGATAGAAGTATACTGTAGAAACTGTTAGCTACACAGTACTGTTCAAAAAATTTTTTCTTCAGAAGTATATTTCTGTTCATAATAAACAAATTTTGTTGTTTTTTAAGTTACAATGTTAGTTAACAAAATTTGCCAGTTATATCTTTCAAGTGCCAAATTAATGATACAAGGGACACCTCAAAAACCTTTTATCTGAAACCTTTACTATTTAGCCAATCCCCTGAAGCAATTCTGAGCTGTTTCCTCAAATTTTCATAATCTCTAAGTTTTTGTCCAGTCTTTTCAAGATGCGACATCTCTACTGTCGACTGTAGTTGTAAATATGCCTTTTCCCTTGTTGTTAGATTGACAGTTACGTAGGAGATGTTGATAAAATTGATTTCAATTTACAGAATTCTGTTATTGATTTAGTAAGATATTTATTTCAAAATCATTTTGCTACCTTTTTGATCTAACATTTTAAGTCCTTGAAATTCAATGTTTAAATTTATAAAACTTAATGAAAATAGTTTTTGTCTTCAGATTGGAAATGGTTCTGACGATGATGATGATGATGTTGAAATGGAAACGGCTTTAAAGGCTTATGCTGCTGTAACTGGTAGTGCTATGCAAGAAGCCAGTCAAGTTATATCAGTACTTATTAATTTGTTTCTTTTTTTTTTATCTATTGATCTATCAAACTACCATTCCAAAGTAAATCAAATTTCATAAACCTTCC